>CM034701.1:56578395-56589340 GCA_020142125.1 Phrynosoma platyrhinos
CCCCCCCCCCCCCGAAGCTCTACAGTTAAACACACTTCAGAAAACAGCATGAGAGGAAAAGGGCTTCCACTAATGCACATCCAATGTTGATTGCCTGTGCTTGGCCTTCTAAGACAGTAGAATAGCACCTTGAACAACAGCTGATGGCTTCCATGTCAGTGGGACATGGGATTCAGCCTGGGTTTTTAGGATGAATAAAGGAACTATTCAAGGTGCTGAACCCTAACCCATGAGGTTCAGCGTAATGGATATATCCTTAAAGTCTGGACTAAATTTAAACAAATTCACCATCTCACTGACATGGAAGCCACCAAAATGCTTCTGTCCCGACCACAGAGTGGAAACAAATTGGATCTTCACTCTAAATCTCCCTCCCCAATGTCCCAGTGCAAAGAAAATAGGAGGAGAAAACTTTCAATCAAAGTGGTAAATTCCTTTGGTACCATTTTCACAATGTTTATCCCAGTGGGATATGATACAGAATGTAAAATGGCTGTGTTTCCCAATAATTATGAAAGAGAAAAAACATGTGGAATAAATATAATGCAAAACAAAGAACAGCCGTATAAGTTCCAGTTATCCACTGGGTCTGTCAAAACTAATATCTTATTTACTGTGGAGGAGCCAATGAGTTAATGGGTCAGATGGGTTTGACTTTGCATGCATTTCAGTCTGGTTTGACAGCGCTGAGTACACCGACAGCGCTCTAGAAATAAACGTTAATAATAATAATAATAATAATAATAATAATAATAATAAATAACAACAACAACAATATATGATAGAGCACCTCATTGAAGCAAATCAGCTCTGAGACTGGTGAGTATCTGGATGGAAAACCACCTGGAAGCCCCATAGCAGGGGTAGGCAACCTTTTTGAGCCGGGGGCTGGGTTGCAGTCCCTCAGACAATTGGGGGGCTGAAGCACCAAAAATAAATAAATAAATAAATAAATAAAAATATATATTTTTTAAAAAAATAAAAAATATATATACATGCACACTCTCTCAGCCCCAGAAAAGCCATGGCAAAACCCCTGTGGAGATTTTGCCAAGAAAACCTCAAGAACAAGTAATAACAACAATAATCAATATCATCATGGCGGGCAGGCAGCAGCGGCAGCAGGACTGGCCTGAGGCCGGTCCAAAGGCCTCGGGGGGGGCACATCCAGCCCCCGGGCCTTAGGTTGCCTACCCCTGCCCCATAGAATAGGGGATGGACAACCTTTGGCTCACCAAATGTTTATGACTACACTATGTAAAATCCACTGATCATTCTGGTTGGATTTCTGGAAGCTGAAGTCCAAAATATTTGGAGAACCAACACCTGAATATCTTTCCAGCCCTGCCATAATGGGGGGGAAAAGGGGGATGAAGGGGGAACAGACATTTACAAAATGATCTTGTTAATTATTTCCTAGAATAATTAGTTGCATATCTTCTGTACCTCTTCTTGAGGTACTTCTGTTGCAAATCATTTTCTTGTATCAAACAGCTTGCTCTTTATTTGTGATGTTTCCATTTGTATGTTAGAGATGTCTTTGTGGCATGAGGCAAGAGAAAGACATGAGGGTTTGTATACAGGTTATACGTTGAACTTTTTTTTTAACCATCATTTTTTGCTGATGATAAGTGGAGAGGCGTTATTAGGCTTTGTGCAATAAAGAGGATATTCTCAAACATTGAAAATGGCATCTGTCTTTTTTAGGAATGGAGGCAATTGTGCTGTGTGACACAATGAACCTCCTTAAGATGTTATGTATCATTGCACCCTTTAAAAAGCAGTACACTTTTCATTGATCTTTCCATTTTGTTTTGATTTAAAATGCAGATCTTTTCCCGCCATTGAAACCTTAGCATTTTTTATGTGTGAATCTGGAGGGAGGAGGGGAAGAAAATCCATTTCAGGCATATGCAGCTCCATAAATTACTTTTTGTGGTTGAAACAGTATTCGCTTATGTCATGGGTTGAACATCCCCCTTTATTAGAATGCTATTTATTGCCACCAGCTGCAGTGCTTAGCTAAGAAAGTTCTTGACACCAGTGATTGCTTTCAGCACCAATGCTTCCGCCTGCTAACAGGGGCTTCTATTTCCAAATGCAGCCACTCCTTGTAAGCTCTTCCTTCTGGCTCACAGATACCTGCTGTCATTGTGACTGAGTGGCACTGGAGGAGGATGGGAAAGAGCTCATACCGGGGCTATGTGACCTCTTCTATCTCTCTCCAGCCGTTCAGATGTCTTGCTTTGAATTGTAGGCATGGGAGCTCCCAAAAGTGCCCAGGAATGCAGAGTAGTCATCACTAATGGCTTGTTTAAAAATTATTTTAGTCTAAAATTAAAATATGATTTCAGTTTATGAGCAAGAGGCATGCATTTCACATGCAGCCTTTCACAACAGAGAGGAAGCACCCCTATAGCATGTAGATAGACACTCATTGGCCCCTACTGCCTATGCCAGGGGGAACTAGACAAAAGTAATTCTCCTTCTACTGTTAAAGGCTGTTATTACTCTTGCACAAATAGTTAGTACTGCTATTTTCTTGCCTGCCTTAGTCAAATTCAAGAAAACCAAGCAGGCGTGAAGCCAAAATGGGGTGTGACTATATTTCCTAGTGGACAAGGGAACTTTTGCATGTAAATCGCCAAAGCTTCTTGTCTTCGTGCAACAGCCTCTGTGGACAAATCTTGTTATTTTATTAATATAATTTGTATACATATATCAAACTGAATGAAATCAAATTTGATTCACGCAGAGCCAGTGGCCATTGCAACTTACACAAAATACAACTCAGAAATCCTTGAATATAATGTCCCAGAGGCAGAGTTAGAGTCCTATCCTCTACTACAACAGACTCAGAAATCTCTTGGTGACAATAGCACCTGGAGTTATGCAAGCATTTGTCCCTTTGAAATATGGAGGCATTCAAGATATTTTACACAAAAAAAAAAGAAAAAAAAAAGAAATGAAACCTGCATACATGGCCAGTGAATCATGTATTTACAAATATAACCCTAATATAGGTTCAAGCAATATTACCTAAGGGCCTTGACAAATAAAAATAACTGACTTAAGAGTAATTATTTGTATAGTTCAAAACTGAGGATAGGATTGCAGCCCATATTTTAACAGTGATCACTAAAAATATTGTAGTTTTTACCGTTAGCAGCCCAGCTTGATCCTCAAGATGAAAAATCACATAATGAACAACTGAGCATCCTGGACAAGTAATAAAGGAATAATTAGTTCTTTACATTAATCTCTGTAGAAAGAAGAAGAAGAAACAATATCTGGTGGGTCACAGTTTCTATATTTCCATCTCTACATACACATACTCAGTACTGCAATTGAGAATAATGATCTTCAAGTCCCACTGAGTAATGTACATTCAAATATAAGCATTTGAAAGGGCTTTTCTGTACCTAGGGTACATTAAATGCCATTAGAAGATTTGATAAAACTAAGGACTGTCTTCATATTACAGATGGACTGTATTGTTGTTTGCTACCAACTGTTGTCTCAGTATATGGTCATGTTCATTTTGTACATATATCTAGACCATGTTTTCTGCTTTGACAACCTCACTTTCTGTATCTGCCAGTGATGGCCAGAGACAGTGCCACTCAATGATAGGAGGAAACCTAGGGTGTATTCACAATGCAGAAATAAAGCAGTCTGACACCACTATAACTGCTGTGATTTTATCCTACAGAATCTTGGGATTTATAGTTTGGCGAGACACCAGACCTCTCTGCCAGACCAATACAATACTCTGAATACAAACTACAAATGCCAGGATTCTACCGGATGGAGCCATGTCAGTTAAAGTGGTGTCACACTGCTTTATTTCTCCAGTGTGGCAGGTTTCTTATTTGACACCATAAATATACAGTAATTGTTCTGTTGCCCTCACAAAGAAATTTTGCATGTCATGCTTGAAGCTTGGAGTTAGTGAGAATAAGCTTGGAAGGCTCCCATTGCAGTGTTCAGAAACACAGTCAGCCTTTAAAAGATTTTCATTTTGTGGCAGCAATGAACATTTGAAAGACAGGCTATCATTCAGAGTGCTCCAACAACAACAAAATAAATAGTTTCAAGTACTTGATTATAAAAAATACCTGTCTATTGTGATATTGGCTGATATCCTGCACCAGGAGACAGAGCATGAAGGTCCTCCCTGGTGGGACTATACCCTGTCTCCACTCTCACCCGCACCCACAACCCACCTTTCTCTTACTGAGCTCCCCTGGCATGCCCAGTTGCTGGCTAGCAGAGAACACTAGGACAATATCATCCTCTGGGACTGTAGAGGACCACTAAAAAGTCCCAGAAGATGGCTTCTTCTAAGTTCATCTGACCCAAGTGTCCTATAATACCAGAGCATCTGCTTCCTAATCTATTTTAAAGGTAAAGAAAATGGGACATAAGGAGAGCCATGCTGCATACAACCAAAGCCAAAAGGATTTCTACATACATGCTGCATACAACCAAAGCCTACTATTTCTACATTAAATCAAACATGTACATCTATGCTGAACCTCTAAAAAATGCTGAACAATGAAGGAAGGCATTCTTGCAGAGTTTTGTTGTATTTTTAACTGATTTAATGTTTTTGTTGGTCTATTGTTGTTTCCCACCTCAACCCATGAGGAGAGGCTGGTAAGAAATAATAATTATTATTAGAAGTACCTAAGATGGAAGATAAGTGCCTGCCATACCCTTCCTGCTATGTCCCATCCAGCCACTGTCCATTCCCAAATTTGGTTGGGTTGCTCTCCACATTGCTGCCAGAGCTTCAATGTCACCAGAAGAGTCTTTTCTTCAAGTGAGTTATTATGGGATGGGTGACAACAAAGACCATCTGGGCACAATCACTAGGGCACTTCTCTTTCATAATGCCTCACTGATGGGAGCACACAGACTGTGGCATTGGAGATGTGGCAGTTCTCTGGAAAACTGTCTCTGTTGCTTATTGGGTCGTGGATCAGATCAAGCCAGAGATCTCATTAGAAGCCAAGATAATCAAATTGAGACTGATGTATTTTGGCCATATAATGAGAAGGCATGGATCACTGGAAAAAGCAATAATGCTGGGAATGTTAGAGGGTAGAAGAAGGAGAAAAAGACCACGTGCCAGATGGATTGACTCAATCAAGGGGATATGGGCATGGGATTGCAGAAACGAAGCAGAGAAGTGGAAGATAGGAGTTCGAGGAGGTGTCTCATCCAGAGGGTCGCCACGAGTCTATGTCAGCTTGGGGGCTGATAACAACAACAACCTTATGCAGCGTGCCCAGCTGACAGATCTGTTTCTCTGAGGAGATTTTCACATGGCCAAAAGTGACAGGAGCATAGTGGGATGCTTCCATCACTATTGCACAATTGTGGAAAGATTATGAGACAACGTCACACAACGTTTCCATGATCCATCATTATCCCATGAACAAACAGGAATTCTAGCACTGGTTTTCATTCACGGGACTTTGCTGTGAATGAAAAGCAGTGCTAGAATTCCTGTTTGTTCACGGGATAATGATGTGATTATAAATAAATTATACAGAAATAAAACAAATAAATTATGCTCAGATGGTCATAGGCATGCCTTGGTTAACAAAGCCTGTGACAGCGAAGCTCCTTTTTACATGTTTTTTATGCCTCCCAGCCCACTTTTCTTCTTCTTCCTCTTCTTCTGTCTAGCTGAAGATTTTCAGCAGCATCAGCATTAGGAGGATGATGACAAAAGCCTGGAGAAATGTAGAATTTTGACCTCATGTTGAAGCAGTGTGTCTGCAGTAAATAATAATTAGAACAAAGTGGAATATTTAGAATAAAGTGGAACAAAGCCTGAGCTGGGAAATAATGAGAATCTGGCCATTTTTACTGTAGCCAGGTGTACCTGCCTACAACAGGCAAAGATAAACAGCAACTGCTTCCAGAATCTCTTACTAAGCAGCATGAACAGCAAAACAGAAAGAAAAGAGGAGAGGAGAGATTTTTTTTAAAAGGCAATAGATTTGTAAATTTGTCTACAAAAATGGAAATGACAAGAAAGTAGAGGCTAGTATAAGAAAAAGTCATCCTTGGAAAAAGCCCTCAGCTGATCTCTGGAAGTTTCAAAATATTTTGATTTACTTATGTAAAGATTATCTGACCTATTTGCTTCATTTCATATAAAAATATTGTTAGTTGCCAGAAACATATTGGTTTACTCTTCTTTTTCTTCTTTTTCCTTTTTTTCTTCCTTTTTTTAAAAAAAATTATTGATTAAAATCACAAAAAGCAACAATCTTACAATTATTATTATTTACAATTTCTTCTACTAAATCATATAACCACATTAGTTTCCATTTTTCAGTCTTCACTTCCTATGCTGTGAATATATTAGTGTTTAACTGTATTTCTAAAAACCTCATTTTCCTATCATATACCAATTTATATATTACTCAACATAAATCCAAATGATTAATGCCATTTTATTCTAGCGATTATATATTGTAATTATCATTATTATGTAATTAATCTTTAAATCCCCATGTTGCCATTCTTCTTCTTTTTCTGATGTAGCAACGTATCACCATTGTTTCCATTTTATTTCTACCCAGGTACCAAATTTTCTGTTGAAGTAATACCCAGGAACAGATCTTTTTTGTTAACTTGAAGTATATCTGTGTAGCACCATGATTCCACTAACTGCTATGGTTTCATCCTGTGGAATCCTGGAATTTGTAGTGTGTGTGTATACCTTCAAGGCACCTGTTGAGTCAAGTCACCAGGGCTGATCCTGCTTAGCTTCCAAGATCAGATGGGATCTGGTGCCTTTAGGGTATTTAGCTCCACATTTGTAATTTTGCTATTGCTGTGAGCCTTCAAGTCATTTCCAACTATAGTAACCCTAAGGGCAGCGAACCTGTCACTGTTTCCTTGGTAAGATTTTTTCAGAAGTGGTTTGCCTTTGCCTTCTTCTGAGGCTGTGACTTGCCCAGGGGTTTCATGGCCAAGTGAGGATTCGAACCCTGGTCTCCAGAGTTGTAATCCAACCGTCACTACACCATGCTGGCATTCCACAATTGTAGTTCAGGAAGGGGTATTTAGAATTCTCAGTCACAGAATTCTAGTGCCTAACCAAACTATAAACCCCAGGATTTCACATGATGAAATCATAGCTGTTAAAGTAAAATCATACTGCTATAATTGAGTAGTGCTGTCACACTGTCCACTTTCTGACTATTCTGACTATAGCATTTGCCACGGTAAGACAGCAGTACCAGTGAGGCTCTCTGGACCAGCTACCATAATGTCACATTGAAGTAGTGATGGTGGGGGACCATCTCAGAAGAGATGATGGGAGCAATTCACCACCTTTCCACTCTGCCTTCTGAGGTGGAGGGGGGGGGGGGCTTCAACATACCTTTCAGAAGGATCAGCCTTGAGCACTTGCATTATTAGTGATGAAAAGGAACTAGAAAGATGTGTTTAAAGATCTGCCTTATCAAGGACTTTATTCTTAAGGGAGTGATGATAAATGTAATGGGTCCATCCAGTATAAGATGAAGTAGCAGGTGAATTCATTGAATTATAAGCTTTTATTCAGTCTAAAATTCATGAAAAATAGTAGGCAACCTTAAGGGCCGAGGGACTTCAGCTCCCAGAAGCCTCAGCCATGTTTGTCAATAGTCCCATGTTGGCCAATAGCTCCTGGGATTCTGGGAGCTGAAGTCCCTTGGCCCTTAAAGGGAAAAGGTTGCCTATCCCTGGTCTACCCTGTTACCCTATTCTGACCTATTTGTGAATAGAAACACCTTGTTATAATGAATCCAATTTTATAAGCACTGAGGAAGCAATATTTGCAGTGGCCAAAATAAAAGCCCAAGGATTACCTGGAAATCAGTTTTTGTATTTAAAAAATATTGCAAATAAGCAAGCAATTTGGTAATAAATATTGAAAGGAAGCAAATAAATAACTTCATTATGTTCAAAGGATTTACATAGCTAAAGGACACAAAGAATTGGCAAACTTTATTTGAGTGTTTCCAGAATCAGGCCTTTCCAAGACCACGGGGTGTCAACAGAAGCATCCTCCTAGCTCATATGAGCACCAGTTTCCTTCATGTACTCCATCAGCTCCAAATGGAAAGAAGGCTTTCTATAAAGTCTGGAGGAGAGATGTGCTTGAACTCCAAAAATTGCACTGCAAAGCCCAGCAAAAGCAGTATCTGCAATGGGAACAGAGGTGGAAGGAAGATATCTTTAAATAATGGGATGTTCTAATTAACCTAGCTAGCTAGGGCAGGTACTAGTGATATGTCTCAAAGCAATGTATATAGCATGATCAACAGGTGATTCTAGCATTAATGAACATGTGATAACTCTAGGAGAAAACAATAATGGTTTAATGTGAGGTCAAATAATGGTTTACCCAGAACTTCATTTAGCCTTCCTTAATAGGAACCACTTACTGGAAAGGCATCAGCAGGAGAGTCACTGTCTGCAGAAAGGTCTGAGGGGGGGGGGGGAAATCTTATAAACCTAAGCCCTATCTCCATTTCAGCTTTAGGAGTGCAGAATCTTTTTAAACTTGATGTGTGCGTGAGAGAGAGAGAGAGAGAGAGAGAGAGAGAGAGAGAGAGAGAGAGAGAGAGAGAGAGAGAAGTTAGTTGAGTGGAGGCAAAATGAAAGCATTGCCCCTTCAGATAAGAAATTTTTCCCTGCATGGAATTTTAGCTTCAGCCCCAAATTTCTAGCATTGCATTAACGTAAAATTTCAGCTGAGCATTTAGCAATTATTTTCAATGTCTCTGTTTCTGCACTGATTGAAAAAAAAAATTTGGGGGGGAGCAGAATACTTAGTGGAGGATACCCTCATTTAGCCCCGCCATACTTATACCACTGGTGTGTATGTGTTTTTTACTTGAAATCACAGTCGTTTGTTGTTGTTAGCTGCTTTTGAGTCGATCTTGACTCATGGTGACCCAGTGAATGAGATGTCTCCAAGCCCCCCATCCTCTACCTCCCTGCTCAGGTCCTACAGGCTCAGGCCCATGGTCTCCTTGACTGAGTCCTTCCATCTGGTATGCGGCCTTCCTCTCATTCAACTTCCCTCCACCTTCCCCAGCACCATCATCTTTTCACATGATGCAGCTGAAGTATGACAGCCTCAGTTTAATCATCTTGGCTCCCAGGGTGAGTTCTGGCTTGATCTGTTCTATGACTCATTTGTCATTTTAGTTGTCCATGGTATCGTCAACATTATTCTCCAGGACCAAATTTCAAATGAATTAATTTTCTTCCTATCTGCTTTCTTCACTGTCCAGCTTTCATAGCTTTATATGGTAATAGGGAATATAATGGCAGGAATGACCACAAATGACAGAGAACCATCATGATGTAATGACTTGAATGTTGGACTAGGATACTGGGAGACCTGGGTTTGAATTCCTGCATAGCCATAGAAACTCTATGATAGGCTTACCTTAGGGTTGCCATAAGTCAGGAACAACTTGATGGCACAAAACAGCACATATATTCAGAGAGATCACCTGTGGTGTCATGGTTTTAGTGTTGGATTAGGACTCTGAGAGATTCAATTTTGAATCTCCATTCTGTAATGGAAATCCAAGGGAGGTCTTGAACAAGGGACACTCTCTCTACCTCAGAGGAAGGCAATGGCAAACCTCCTCTGAAAAAATCTTGCCAGGAAAACCCTTTAAGGGGGTGCCTTTGAGGAACTGACTTAAAGAAATACAATAATAAATTGTATATTCAGTATTTTCAGAATATATCCACTTATTCAAATAGTAATATCAAACTATGAATACAAAAACATGCAAGTAACAGCAGAAATATGCAGGAAAACCTCATAATGAAAATTTAACAAACACAATACCTGCAGGAGAAGAAACCTGACCAGAAGCACAATTCACAAAATCAGCTCAGTAGTCTGTAATGGCAAGGCAACCATCAGGAAAGTAACCAGTCTAAAAGCAACAGCATCAGACAAGCAAAAGAATAAGGTCAGATATGTGATACTGTGTTTATAAATATGCCAAGATAACTTTGGTGCAAGATTTACATCAATCACCAATAACAAAACCTATAAAAGCTAAACTTCCAACCCACAAAAAAAAAATCCACTTCTGACTTCTTCTCAAGCTTTCTTTATTTTCTTTGTTTTTGGTTATCACTGTTGTAAAACAGTTAAGAGTCAGAAAACCAGAGACCTGAAGATTTCAATCTAGTATCCCTCTCAACCACGATCTAGACCAGCCTTCTTTTCAGAATGTGCATTTGCTGTACCCATGTGCCCCTGGCAACTGTTTATCCATCCTCTGAAACATCTGCAAGGGAAATTGATTCTGCAGCTTCCATAGACAGTTATTATTGCAGTTAAGAAGTCTGCCTAGAATCTAATCTTAGCCCACATTTCCTGCAGGTTAAACCAACTGCCTGTGGGCCTGTTGTCTGTGCCAGTAGATAACAATTGTCCTCCCATCTTGTTTGTGGCACTTTCCCAAATATTTGGAGATGGCTATCAGGACTCACCATACTTATCTCCTCACCTCCCCACAAACTAAATATTAGCCTTTCCCTTCTCCTTCTGTCACCTTTATTGCTTTAGGAGGAGGGCTTTCCCTTCTGCTTGCCTTTATTTTTCTTATGGTGTCAGGATTAACAGTAGGCAGAGTGGAAGGCATAGGAGCGGTACCACAGAAGGATATAACCAATGGCTTCTGTATCCCACCTGCATCCTACCTTGTTACTTCTAAGCTGAAGCAATAGCTTAGATCCAGGATGAGAAGTATATGGCCCCCAGGGTCCTCTAGTCTCTGTGGCAAATTCCCACTTGTGGAAAAATATTTCTCTCCAAATGTTACCAGAAGCCCCCAGGGGGGTGTTATTCTCCACTGAAAACTCTGTTCTAGTCCTCACAGACTGCCTCCCCCCCCCC
>CM034701.1:56618244-56625744 GCA_020142125.1 Phrynosoma platyrhinos
CTGTCTGTCTGTCTGTCTGTCTGTCTGTCTCCCTGGCAGAGGCTTGGAGAAGCCCTGGTCCCTGGCAGCTGTTGGGGGAAGCCCCCCAAGGGAAGTGTCTCCTGTCCTGAAGGAGTTAAATATCGAGGGTGGCTGCTCTTTCTCTTTCTCTCTTTCTCTGTTCCCTCTTTCTCTTTCTCTTTCCTCCTCCTCCTCCTCCTCCTCTTCCCCTGAAGTAATTGCGTGTAATGCAAAACCCATTAGTTGGAGAGAGGCGTTCTTTTAAGTTGTGCCATTGCACAATATGCCGCGTCTCCCATCCAGCAAATAACTCAGCGGGCGAAGCTCTTTGCAAAGTGCCTCAACCTGAAATCATCATCATCACCATTATTATTATTATTATTATTACGACGACGAGGACTTTTGTATTTATTTCCTAAGTAAGAGACAAAAAATAAAAATAAAATAAAAAAGAAGGGGAAAGGGGGGGGAACCCCCCCACACATACATACACACACACTCACAGACACTCACACCCCTTTAATCCTCTGAGTGCTTTATTTAAGCAAATAAGAAAATACAGGCGAGAGGTAATTGATTCATAATGGCGAGGCTGCAAAGAGGGCTGGAGGTGTTTGTTTATTTGATGCCTCCAGCAGCCAGAAAGGAGGAGAAAAGGAGGAGAAGGAGGGGGGTAAGGGGGGGTCATCCATCATGACTGTGGCAGGGACCCTACCCAAAGGACCCAGCTCCCTTCTGTCCCTCTTCTCCAAAGCCATTAAGAGGGAAATCTGCCTCCATTCCCCCTCCCTCTATCCCCTCTGTTCCCCAGATGAAGGCCCCTCCACTTTCCCTTCCCTTCCTTAACAATTTGGCCAAGAGAAAAAAAAGTCTCCATGCCTATCCCCCCCCCCCTCCACCTCCTTGCCTCCATTCTCTTTTCAAAATTTGTCTCTTCCTAGGACTGCCACCCTAAAGAGACTCCCTTCCCATTAACGGTTCTTTCATCCAAAGTTTCCTTTGGAGGAAATAGGTGTTAAGGTCCTGCTGCACCATAAGCCAACATAACAAACCAGGAAAGAAGAAGAAGAGGGATATGAACCCCGACCCACCCCACTCCTATGGGTGCTACTACTTGGAGCTGCCTGTTCTCCTTGTGGATAATAACTGAATGCTGAGGTCATGCTAAAAATCCTCCCTTCTCTGAATATACTACCAAAGGAGGCCATCTATACCTTTTCTTAGGAGAATCACCAGACCTACACCTCCAGTACTAAAGGAAAAGGATGTGGAAACAATCCCCATTTTGCAAATGCTTTTCCCTTTCTGGGCCACACTTTAAATTAATTTACACATGAGTATTTTCTGGAGCAATGTCATAGTTGTGATCTACTCCTAACTGCATTTACTTCTGACACAAATAATTCCAGAAGCTCCAAAGAAATCTTTACTACGCACATTGACTCAGAGGTCTAGTTCCACAGTGTTCAGTGGGATTTTATGCCAGTCAAGCAGAAAGAGGATTGAAGCCTTCCAGGCCAACCCTGTGCATGTTTACTCAGAAGCAACTCATACCAAATGACACGGGAGTTGCTCTCACCCAAGTGTACATTGGCTTGCACTCCTGGGGATGTGTGAAAAGCTTCTCTACAAAAAAACCAAACCAAACCAAACCAAAAACAAACCAGCAGCTTTTCGAGTAAAAAAAGAGAAATGAAATAAAGATCCACTCTGTGAACTTGATGGTAAAGTTGTTTGGGTCACCCATAGGTATGTGGTTTTGTACACACAATAAGACGGTTTCTTCCTCTCCACCACAAACCAAAAATCTGTTTCTTCTTCTAGTATTAGAAATCCATAAAGGACAGTCAAACTCAGCATTAATAGCCTAGTTGTCTCCACCTCCACCTTCTATCCTTAACAAGAAATAGATCTTTCTCAAACAGTTTTGTTTTTATTTGCAAGGATTCTTCCTCCATTTGTTCAGAGAAATGGAAATTTTGGTTCCCTCCCCACCAATACCTATAAACAAGAGGTGTTTTTCTATTACCCTTCGTTTCCCAGAACATAAGCAATTTTAGTCAGACTACAGTGTTTCCTTTAACACTATGTTGCTGTCAAAACACTATTCCCATTTTCTTTCACTTTTGACAGCTGAACATTTCTTAAATACACCCAAATCGGAACCCTCTATACTAAATAGTAAACCTCAGATTGGAGCAATCTCCTCACATTATATTGCAGCTAGGATTTCAGCAACACAGCTCAAGTAGATTAGAGCCCAGAGAGGGAAAAGGCACTGAGCAATAGGAAGAATGTAGTTCATTACAAAAATAGCCATCGAAGGGCTCATTCCCACTACGATATAAACCGATTTGCTGTTTGGTTTATATGTGCCTCATTCACACTGGAAACTGTTTCAGACCCGGCTGTGTTTGGTCTGAGTCGTGTTGAAGCGAGGCAAATGTTAAAATAAAAAAATCGCTCTTTTTGGAGATGGATCATTCGGTGGTACTTTTGGAAAAAAATCGACTTGGACGATTGTTCAACAAGTGTGAACAATGGAACATATTCACATTGCACTGGAGGGGAGGGATTAAAGGCAGAAGGTTGGGGCTGAGACAGTGAGAGGGACCAGAGGGAGTGAACCGGGTGCAGGACCTCTCCAAGCCCAGTAGCCACCTCAGAGGAATCATGGCCGCTCAGCTCTCAGTGTAGCTGGCTTTCCAGGGGTCTCTCTGGTCCCTGGAGCCAGGAGGGTGGTGGGGGTGGTGCAAAGTCAGTGTATGTGTGCGTGTGGGGGGGGAAGTCAGAAGGGGCACCACCAGTCTCCCCCTCCCTCCCACCGGTCCCTCCCTTGGCTTCCTCTCCGCTGGGGCTGTTGCGCATCACCCCCTGCCTGATCCTGGAGCCCCCAGACTGCCTGCCCACTGTGCCTCCATGCTCTGGAAAAGGAGGATGCCTGGGGAAGGGGAGAAAGGCAGGAGGTGGAAGGGTCCCTCCCTTGGCTTCCTCTCCACCAGGGCTGTAGGCATTGCCCCCGCTGCCCAATCCCAGAGCCCCCAGACTGCCTGCTCTCAGGGAGACTTCGGAGCTCTGGAGCCAGTTGGCACTGATGACGCATAGATGTGTGTCATATGATTGACATTTAAAAAAAACAACAGCTAGTGTGAACAACAAGTGTGTCAAAAAATACACTAATGCATGGAGTTCTTGAACCAATTCACTTCCATAGTGGGAACTATGCATTGGTACAAATCGCTTCCATGACCCAGTGTCAATGCAACTTGTGAATCGATTTATATGCAAGTGGGACTGCCCTAGCAGTCAATGAGGTTAGAGAATGCCTAAAATTTGATTTAAAATGCTACCACTTTTATTTTGATTTGCTTGTTGAGATACAAGCACAGTAGGAAATGTTTTGCTGTCTTCCACAAACAATCCTATGTTTGGGAGGTTTCTTTCACAAGAAACTGGATAGTTAGACTTAGAATAAAATTCAACACCAAATGTGGAACTTCCCTCCCTTCCAATACAGACAAAATGACTACATTCCAGCAGCACTTTTGCCAACTAAACTTTAACATATTCCTACAGCACTTTCTCCCTTCTGTTACAGGCTGAGCACCAGTCTGGGAATGAAACATTGTTTGCAGCTCAAACTGTTAAATATATGGAAGTTTAAAGTGAAAGCTTTTGCCAATACACTTGAAAAAAGGGGGAAATGCACAGCTGATCTGAAATGGAGTGCAGTGCTGTGCCCCAATTCAGAGTGATACCAATTCTCCCCTTCACCTATTCTATATCTCTCCCACTCTCTCCTCCATAGCAACCCCAGAAATGGTTGCTTTACTCTTCTACAAAGTAGGATGTAGGCATGACCCTGTATATCATTTCCATAGTGCCCCTTGATATGGTTGTTTTACTCTTCTACAAAGCAGTATGCAAAGTAGGAGAACATTTTGTAAATATTAGAGCAAAATTCTTTAGCAAATGCACAATGAACTCATCTTCACTGAAATCTATGGAATCTATCTTGCTATTACATTTAATTTGATGTGAATTGCACTCAAGAGCAATGCATATCCTACAAATAACCATCAGTAATTAAAAGGGATCTAGCCATGATTTCACCATCACTAAACATCACCTGACATGCAACTCTAGCAGGTATACTCCATGACATATCTAGTATATATGGAAGAGGAGTTCCAATTTGCCTGTCCTGTTGCATGGAGAAAACATGCAGACAAGCCAAAGCTTACTGTCTCACTGAGTTCAGTGGGTATCATTGAATGCAGTGGTATTCATCTCTCCTGAAAACGTATCCAAGACTACTCCACTTGTATCTCTCATCAGTTGTAAGAAAAGTAGAGACCAAGCTTAGATGAATATGGGCCAGTCCACATAGCAATAGCAAATAAATTTCTATACTGCATGAGTGTCAAGGCCTAGTGTGTATATGGGGCTTTGTTCAGAAACTCATTAAACCAAGATAGTCAGAAACGTTTCCCCCTCCATGCACATAGACCCTTCACTTGAACTGTGATCAAACTAGAAAGTGTGTAATTAACCTTAGTCCTATTTGGGCATTATAGAGCTGGGTACTAGCAACCCCCCTCTGAAGAAACGTGCCAAGAAAACCATGTGATAGGTTTGCCTTAGGGTTGCCATCAGGTGGAAATGACTGGAAGGCACACAATACCACTCACCACTTTAAATATCAGGGCATGAAGCGTGCTAGTCCTGCCCTCATCCTCACACTTATATTTCACTTTCCTCACATGGAGAGTGACTTTCTGAAGAGAAGAATGGCCTGTATATGGGGATGCTCTCCACACTACCTAGAACCCTGAAGAATCCATGGATAGATACTCTCTTTTTGCTTTCCATACAAAGAAAGGCCCAGGGCTAGCATGAGCTTCCTCTTCATTGGTTTATTTCAAAATACCTGACTAGCATTCTTGCTTCATCCATATTAGGAGTTGATGCTACATATAGTTAAAGCTTCAGAAGAGATCTCAGTGCTAAACTAATCTCAAACTATAATTTAATATCTTAACTCTTCTGAAGTTTGTGAGACTGGGTGAAACAGAACTATTCTTAATTAAGACACTTCCTGGTTTAATTTCTTCATGCTGGAGGGATGAAGGAACTCCATGTGCATGCAAAAGGCTCACATGTATCTTGATTTAACAGGCAGAGCCATGATCATCTGGACCCACCAATTCTTGTTTAACAGAAATAATTATTTACTTACCATTCGTAATAATTGAATAAAAACTCAGCACTCCCTCTCTTATTTTTGTTTCCAGTTTTGTTGCTAAAACACATCGTATTCAATCACATAGAATAATTCTTTATGAGTTTGCTGTGTTGGATCTAAATTTAGTTATACTTATAGTAGTCTCGTGGATTCCCATTGAATCCCAAGGTGGGATATAAATCTTTGAAATAAATAAATAAATAAATAAATAAATAAATAAATAAAATTTCAGTGGGTCTGTTCTAAGTATGTGCAAATCTGGATGCATCTCTTTCTCTTTCAAACTAGTTTGCACTCCGAATGTATAATTCTTCTTTTTGTATAATACTTTTCTTTCTTTCTAGATTAATGGACATTTCTTAAGTAGAGGAGAATTAACATATTTTGTTTGAGTTATACTCCATTCAATGCTGACTGATAGGAGTACAACCTATTTAAGTATCACAATACTGATTTTCATGTATCTGTGGCTCTAATCATATGCACACTTGCTTTGGAGTAAAACCTACTTAATCTCATGCATTTACAACTGAGTAAACATGCATAGGGGAAATATGCATGTAAATATGAACTATCCTATGCCTATTGTAAGTATATTCCGATCAGCTTTAAGATGGATTTTTGTAGTACTTTGGTAAAAATTCCAGTAACTCACATTAAATAAAATAGAGCTGAATTGGTAGTTTGTAACTGATAAAACAAGGTGTGTTACTGATGTACTCCTAATATTAACAGTTCCATTCCACAGACAAGCTGTGCTTTAAAGTCAGTAGTGTATTTGTTCAACTAAAGCCTAGGGCGTAGCATTGGAATAAACTTAAATAAATATTCATACACTTCCTTTTACCACTCACACATTTTTTTTAGCTTCAGACATAAAGATTATACATGTTTAACATTCTGATTTCATGCTTAAGCATTTATAACTGCACATGCTGCAAAACCTTATTAATCTTGGATGCTTTTTTCTGGTTTTGTGTTGGTACAAGTTTATATTGCTCCTCTGTAGGATTGTTTTTTGTCTGATCAAGATTAAAAACACAAAGGCCTAACAAAAAATCAAAAATGAAATATTTATTACCGCATTTTGTGACTTAACACCTTTTTTTAAAACATAACGTCACAGTCCTCATACAAGTATTTTAATGTAAATTTTGACAAAGCTTAAAGGTAACAGCGTTTTTTTTTCTAGTGAGGAACACGTGCTGAGAAAGGAAGAATTCATGGACATACAATACCAATTCCACAGCAGATCTGATACTAGCAAAAACATTCTTTTTTTCAATTGAGGTAAACACATAGAATATCTAACATGAAACAATTAATAGACCGAACTCTGTACGAAGTTTGTTACAGTATTCTCTTGCTTTTTCCCAAGCTCTGAGTTCATGATAAAAGTTCTAGGTTTGGTGCAAAGACCATTTATATCTTCTTTTGTTGAGGAAAGCTGCCCAACCTTCAGATCTGTCCTGTCCCAAGCCAAGGCTCAGAACTACTGGAAGAAGCTCCTGCTTTGTCTTTTTAAATCTTCACCTGCAAGCTCTTCGGAAAAAAAAAGAGTCCAAAAATATCTTGGGCTTATGAAGCACAAACTATAAAGATCTGTTTGAAACAAAAGGACACATTTATGGAGGAATAAAACCAGGGGATGGCAAAGCCTTCTTCCAACTATCTTCTGAGTGATGTGAGACCCAGCAAGACTTCATCTTCACCTCCAGGGTAGTTCTTTATTCACTGGCCAAAACAGGTCTGAAACATACTGTTGTCTTTCATGGATAGTGACTTCACTGCTGAACCAAAACAGTCATTCTTTTGGGAACAACACACATAGTGTGGAAAACAAGGATATTTTTTTCTCCTTCTAAAACTATTTGAGGCAACATAACGGAGTGATCAACAGAAATATACAAGTTAACTTAGTTCCTATGTTTATATACTACAGTAGTTATAACTCTTGGAGTCTTTCCCCCCCCAGAGGATCTTTACATGGACATAGATTGTTTTCAGTGAGCCCATGGATTCACATTTATGTTCTTGTCTCCATTGGTCCTCTGTTGTTGATGAAAAATGATAAAAGTAAAAAATAATCACAGCTGTCTGGAATTGTGTATTAAGTGTCAACATCTGGTCAAAGTTCAAAAGTCTTAAAATAGTTTTTTTTTCTTTCCTTGAGTTCCTTTATACTATTGGGCATGAATGTCCATAAGCTGTCCACCGACACTGGGGTCTACAGAATTTAACATGGTGGGGCTCTG
>CM034701.1:56630744-56651508 GCA_020142125.1 Phrynosoma platyrhinos
TAGCCTTACAGCAGTGAAAGCAATGCATGCACCAAGAAGTTGTGGGTAGCAAGAAAATGAGATTGTCCTGCTGATTGGATGTAGAAAAGCAATGAGCAATTCAAATGCTCCCAGTCAAACAAACCGCTTGTGGCACTAGTACTTGTACCCAATTACCAATTCAGAGAGAAAATAAAAAAAAGCAGTTTCAGTAGAGTCAGGGTGGGAAATCTCCAATTAGCACCAATTAGTGAAGTTGCTTCCTATAGCAGAATTCTGGGGACATAAGAGAAAAAAAAATCTCCCAGAATGCCTATTGGAAGCATTTATTTACCAGGTGGAGGGACTCCTTAAGAATAACTTGATGAGGATTTGTGCCTGTGGGATTTGAATACAGACACTCCGTGAAAACTTGCCTGCTCGATTTGACTGGTCAATCATAGGCTGTACTATTCTTCTTCTGGCATTAATAAACCTGAAACAGAACACAAAGTATAGAAATCTGTTTGTCAGCTCAGAGCTGTACTTTTTTTTTTTTTTTTAAATCTTTCTTTCATTCGATTTACACCCCCTTAAAAAAAAAAACTTTGGCAGAGCTGCAGTGCAGAGGGGGGGGGGAAACATTGAGAAAGGGGAAAAAAAGAGGACAACTTCACATAACACACCAGTTAAGAAAGTTATTTACTAGGAGATAGTGAACTGCAAGTAAAAATATGCACCATAAAACAGTTGACTAGGAGGAGGAAAAAAAACAAAAACAAAAGAGGAACATTACCAACCTGGTAAAAAAAGTTCCACAGAAGGCTTTATTATTTATTTATTTCAATCCCTCACAATTCAGTGACCATTGCAGCTCCCCATAAATGAGGTCCAGGCTTTGCTATTCTGTGCTTTCACAAGGTATTGTTAGGTCAGCAAAGCCATCAATTAAGCTGTCTAAAGTTTTATCACTAGCACAGCAGCAATAAGTGCTGGCCCAGAAAGAACTCTTGCTCTTCTGCAACTCCTGCAGTTTAAGCCTGTAAAGTCAAGGGTTATTTGGGGGTCAGTGCCAGCTGGGGGCGACCTTTTCAACCAAGAGTGGGACACCCAGGGCAGAGAGCATAAGGCAACTTCCAGCCATAAACCAGGGCACCTTTCAACTTGATAGAAAGAGGGGAACTGCAGGTACATGTGTTTAATATTAGCCCCAAAATAGCTTCTTCTCCCATCAAGTACCATAACTAAAGCAGAGTCTGGGTAATCTGAACATTAGGCAAAGCCCATTATTTGGCAAGGAAAGCCTGGGTTTAATTTGGGGGGTAATCCAAAAATAAATGCTTGCATATTTCCCCATTAAGTTAATACATAACAACTCACATCAGATGATCTTGTTCAAACTATCGCCAGTAAAATGATTTTTTTTAAAAAAGCAACACATTATTTTAATTGTACATCTAAGTTCAGGCCCTTTTCTGCGATTCATGAGGCATATTTGGATTTCTTCTGTTTGTGTGTTCAACCTGTGTGTGTTTTAGAACACTTTAGTAGCTGTTTTCAGGTTTCATCTAATACGTTGTAATTTAGGCTCCAGCCAAACAACTCTTAAGAAATATTTTTTAAAAGGCAAACAATTAATCTCATTCTGGAATATCAAACATGTCTATCGTCCAAAATAATCTATTTGTACTGGGTACTGATTCAAGCTCTAATTCAGTTTACACTAAATAGACAATTCTGTACGCTTTAGATAAGGCCAATAGTCAATACATATCAATACATTCACCAGATTGTTTGGTAAAGCTGTGGTACCCAGTTTTGGGGCTCCAGACATAATTACTGCATGTCTTTCAGAAAGTTTTAAATCCACTTTTTACCTGTGGAACTTCTCCTGCAACTGTATACTATTGGGTATTCCATGTAGTAGCACCAGATGCATGCATATATTCTCCAAAGACTACACAAATTACCTTGTGTCTTTCTGCTTACATATTTAAATGCACCCAAGTTGTCAAAAATATCTTGCCTTATTATTAGTCAAAAGCAAATGCCCAACCTTTCTTTTCTACCTTGTTTCTCTAGATAATAATGATTTCTGTCACCAAGGATATATTTCTAGAGAAACACGGTGAGTTCAAGACATATTTCTGTCCTCCAAGACAAAGGTCTTTGATAGGCATAATGTGCTTTCCAGTAACAGCCACACTGACCAAACAGGGACTGACCCCAGCCTTCTCCAGCCAGCATGTCTTTTATCAGCTGAAGCTAACGCCAAAAGAGATTAGCAGAAAAGCCTGATAAGACTGTTTTCTCTTCAATGAGCTTCTAATGGCATATGCAGATGGCTGGGTTTAAAGAAGGAAACAAGCACGTACTGTACTTGGGCTGGTAACACACAACAGATTCTCCTACACTTTGAGCCTTGCTGACCCTTGCTTTCTTCAACCTAGCCACTCATAAGGTAAATTAAATTGCTTTTTCAGTTTTTATTTCAGCTCCAACCACTTTTTATTATTTACATCTGGTGGTCCCCTTATTTATGTCTCTTTCCACTTCCTTACAACACTCTTTTACTCAGAGGACTGCAATGCATTATGGTTCTTCATTCTCAGCAGGAGAACACTACACTGTCTTCAAACAAATAATTAAGGGGAAGGTTAAAGGGGTTCACCTAAAGGTCATATCTTTAGAAACTGGTCAGAATGTATACATTAATTTAAAAGGGGGGGAGGCATCCTCTCAAGTTTTTTTTTTTTTTAAAGGGAGTTTATGCAACACTCGGACAATTCATATTCCTTTGGCCAAAGGGACACAAGACTGCTTTTATGAACATAATTAAAAAGCACACTCTGTGGCTAATGTCAATTAAATCAACAAGTTGTCAGAACAGAAACTTTAGGGGGATGATTTGAAAGTCCACTGAATGCTTGTACATTCTTGGTATATAGCAGAATTTTGTGTGAGTGCATAAATCTTTAGAGAACTAGTATAAGAGAGGTCTGAGATGCTAATTGATTCAACAGATAGTGTGTGAGAAAACATTGGAAGCCGAGGTAGATCAGTGATTCTCAAATCTGAGAGACCCCTTCTTGGTGGGGGGGGGGGAATTATATGGAAGGAGGGCACAAAATTCTGGGGAAGAAAATGTAGAACAAGACGCAATTCTCATCAAAGAAGGGAATTTTTAGGGTTGCAACCTGGTACACCAAGCACAGAATTTTTCAAGAGACGGGGAGCACACAGAAGAGTCTGGGAACAATTTTTTTCCTCCTTTGGCCCTGGCTGGTTGGCTCTAGGATAAAGATTCTACACTCGGTTTTGCATCTCTTATAATGCCAGTGCCCCATTTCATTTATCCTTAGGTATATCACAGCATTACTGTGAACTCTTTCAATTATATCCTGCCTTTCCTCCAGTGAGCTCATGGTGGTGCACATGGCTCTCCTCTACTTTATCTTTACAATAACACTGTGAGGTAGATTGGACCAATAGGTCACTGGTGCAGGCCTAAGGTCACTGGTGAATTACATAGTTTGGTGAGATCTAGAACCAGGATCTTCCAACAGGCTGGATGAAATACTGCCTCAGGGATGTAGAGTGTATGCGGTGCTATTATGGCTGTTTAATGATTCGGCAAGGGAGCGCGGTGATCAAGCAATGCTAACTATTCCTGCTACAGTTTTCCTGAAAGAGAAACTACATCAGTCTCCTGGACAAACTCGTTTTTCTTCCTACTGCAGCTGTGAGGGAACATATTCTCTGGTACTTTCTTTCCCCCAACATTAAAAGGCCATAGCAGTGCCAAGTTGCCAGTAGAGTGGTGGGATGGTGTGAACAGCCCTTTGCGCTGTGTCCAGTGCAGGATTCCAGCCCCTAGCTACTGCAGCAATGGCACACTAGCCATTTCAAAGGTCTGTGAGCTTACATGGCAAAGAAATGATTTTTAGGTTGTGAGGGTTTGCAAAGTAGCATCATTATTATTATTATTATTATTATTATTATTATTATTATTATTATTATTATTATTATTAATTATCCCACCTTTTCCCTAGTTTGGGATTCAATATAGTTTACAACAAATTAAAGAAATAGTTAACAATTCATAAAATACAAAAGTTAAAAAGAGATGAAATGATTAAAAAAACAGCCAGATTTAAACATACACCATTAAACACACACACACCAGCATTAATTTCAGAAAAGTGAGAACCAAGAGTTTTAGAAATACTACCCTAAGTGAGTTTAAGTGGACAATCTAAAATGTAGTTAAGTTGGGAAGTTGTTCTGTTTAGCTAGCTAATTAAAATCAGTTAAGTTATGAATTACAGTAGCCCCTCCCAATTCACGGGGATGTATTCCAGACCCCCTGTGATAATGGTGACTCCCATTGAAAATAACGGTGCACACACCATGGTGCATGTATGGGGCCATGCGCTGATGCGTGTCACCACTTTGTCCCTTCCCACTTGTTCCTCCATGAAGAGCAGACCATGGACTTCAAGTTTTCAAACAAGGAGAGACAACTGTAAGTTGGATATTTGCTACCAAAAGAGGGAAATCAATTGAATTTATTTTTAACTAAAGTAATTGGCCTAAGTTGGAATTTGAGCAGTAACATTGAGAATGAAATAATTAAAATAAATTATGTTATGAATAAATTGAAGATTGATAACAAAAAAAGGACACATGATTAAATTACAGGTGAAACAGACCAGCATAAAAAGCTGGCTTCCCAGTGGCTTGGGGGCATGGCATAAGAAGGTAATAGGAAACCACTCTTGGATGTTTCTTAGGGCCTTTGCAGACTTCCAGAAATAGTGCAAATTGAGTCCATTTTAAATTGAGGCACTGCCCTGGCTCAGTGCTAGGGAATTATGGGAACTGTAATTTATTGTGGCACCAGAGCTCTCTAACAGAGAAGGCTCAATGTCTTAGAAAAAAATACAATTCCCATGATTCCCTAGCACTGAGCCACTCAATTTAAAGTGGACTCAATTTGCGCTATTTCTGGCATTCTGCAAAGGCCCTTATTTGAAAACCTTGACAATGATGAGACAATCCAAAATGAAGCAAGAAATAGAGCAGGAAGATAAGACTCTCAAATGAGAAGGTACTCAACCAGTTACTGGGGAGGGACCAAGGATAAGTACAAGTAACATTGTGTCTAAAGACACAACTTGAACTCAAGCCAAAAAGACATTCAGGGGCTGCTGACAGGCTCAGAGGTGAAAGGAAAATCTAAAGCTATACAACACATATAATTAGAACAGAGAATATGAGAAGCATGAATAAGGAGAAACAAGAACTCCTAAAACAAGAAATGGAATTTGTAACATCATATTTAGTATGAATAAGCTAAAGTAGACAGGAATGGGATATTTTCAAAAAGATAATTACATAGTATTTTACTATGGAAATGAAAATCTATGAAGAGGGGGCATTAATAGTGACATATGATGTAGCAAAAGCAGGCAGGGAATATACTTCAAAGTCTGATAGGAAAACCTATCAATATATATCAGTCAGTTTTATAATAATTTTCTCATGCACACGGTTTTAATTCATTTTAATCTATTTTAACCCTTTTATTCTGTCTTTTACCCTGTTAATTGTTTACTTTGTTTTTAGCCTTTCAACATTATTTGTATTATTTATACTATTTTAAATTTGTAAGATTAGTTTTTAGTGTATGCCACTCTGACTTCTTCAGATAAAAAGGGTAGGATAAATATTTGAAAATATGATTGATTAATTAATTAATTAATTATCTACACTCCCACTTAAGAGATGGAAGAAGAAAAATGGAAAGATTATATGTGGGTATCAAGCAAGATATTGGATACCCATCCAAACAGGACATACTTATTATAGTAAGTGACTGGATTTGAAAAGCAGGACACAGAGCAGAATTAAATATTGTAAAATAATTTAGCCTAGAATCAAAAAACAAGAACAGCTTACAGAATTTTGTAAGGCCAACAGTTTATTCATTGCAAACACATTCATCTGGCAACCAAACAAGAAAATGTGTATGTGGACATCACTACATGGTCAATGTAAACATTAAATTGGAAGGAGTAAAAGGAGAAGCTCCATTCTGTCAGCTAAAATAAGTCCAAGAGCACAGCACTTCAAATGGTTAAGGACAGATGAGAAGTAAAAGTAACTCTTCAGACTGTTAAGTACATGTGAGAAGTAAAAAGTAAAAGGGGTCAGAATCCAGAATACAATTGTTCAGCAATTTGTGTGCAGGGGCAAAGAGAACTATTATAATAATCAATGCAGATGAACAGAAGGAGATGGCAAAAAAGGAAGACCTAAGCAATTAAAAGGAAATTTAAATCAAGAGTGAAGATGCTATATGACCAATCAGGATGATGATAAAATACAAAGATAATGGAAACAATAAACTGAGGAACTATATGGAAAAGAAGAAAGGATGACCAATTCATTCAAGGAAAAACCTTTTGACCAAATGCTTCAATAAAGAACCTTTTAGAAAATGAAGTGGAAGATCTGCAAGCACTCAGAAGGATAATAAATCACTGGGAATAGATGGCATACCAGTAGAACTGTTTCAAGCTATGGAGACAGAATCCATCCAAATTCTAATAAAAACCTACCAACAAATAGGGAAAATAAAGTAATGCCTTACATACTGTAAATGCTCAATAAACATCTCAATCTCTAAAGAAAGGAGACAATTGGGATTGTACTAACCATCAGTCTATTGCACTACTGTTGCAATCAAGTGAAGTCATACAGTACTCAAGATTTTGTAACAAAGAGTTTTGCCATACACACACACACACACACACACACACACACACACACACACAAAGAAATGCCATATCCAACTTTCTGTATGATCTGTTCTGCATATAAAGTAAAGCTTGGTTCAGGAATGGAAGAAACTGGGCGATCATATTGCAAAGATATGATGAATAACGGAGCACACCAAATAATTTCAGAAGAAAGTTAGTTTGTGCTTTATAGATTATAGCAAAGCCTGATTTTATAGATTATGAAAAACTATGACTTGAGCTAAAGGAAATGGGTGTGCCACAACTTATACTTAGGACAAGAGGCCTGAGAAACTGAATTGTTTTCCAATGGCAGGGAGTCATACAAGTGTACTTTTTACCATGCTCTCTGTTTACTTTTTCATACAGAAAGTGGGATTAGATTTTGAGGAAGAAGTTATGAAAAGGGGGAGGGCAACTTTCAGATATGCAGATTATACAATATGATTAACAGAAAAGAGCAAAGAACAACTATTGAGGAAAATTAAGGAAGGAAATACAAATACAGCATTACAACTGAAAACCAAAATCATGTACACAGGTGATTTACACAACACTGAAGTAGATGTTGAGCTGTTGAAAGAGTTAAAGATTTTCTATAACTTGGCTCAGTCATTAATCAAAATAGAGACAGCAGTCAAGATATCAGAAGGCTAAGACTTAGAAAGACCTAGCTAAGATCTTCAAGTGTAATGATATAACATTAAATATCAATGTCAGGATCATCCATGTCATTATATTTCTGGTATCCATTGATGACTATGAAAGCCAGTGAAAAAAGCTGACAGATTGAGAAACAATTCATCTGAAATGTGGTACTAGGGGAGAGTTCTATGGATACCATGGACTGCCAAAATGACATATAAATCAGTATGAGAGCAAATCAAGCCTGAACTCTCATTAGAAGCAAAAATGACTAAACTGAGACTATTGTACTTTACGTATTGAATGGTACTGTACATACCATGATTGATTGGAAAATATGTTAATATTCAGTAAAATGGAAGGAAAAAGGGGAAAGGAAGACCACATTATAGATAGATTGAAAGGGCTTTTGAGGCTTTTGAAGTAACTCTTACATCATTTCTAAAAACTGTAAAAAAATGAGAAACTCATATTTCTAAAAGAAAATATGTGTATAATTTGAAGTACTTTAAAGATGTATATAATCTCAAGTACTTCAGAGACATGTAGAAACACTTGAAATGCATGTAAGGTAAGGAATATTGAGAGAATCCCTGGAGGTCATGTTAGATGCCTGCTGCTCTTAACTTCTGGAACTTTGATAAACCATGAGATTCTGGAATCGTAGGCTCTTGAGACATCCAATTAAGTGAGAAGGCTCTCAATTATACACATGGAGAACCTGAACAAGTTAACTGTCATTTTCTCTTATTTGCAAAGGTAAGCATACCAAATTCCTGTCCAAAATAAGCTATCTATTATATGAGGAAGTAGACTGATTTTCTGACAAATAGGCTACAATTGTTTTCATTTATTTGGTAAAAGTTCTTGGAAACATGAAAAGAGTAAAATTCATAGCAAGGTTGAAGTGGTAAGTCCTAGGATAGGATTGTTATATTTGGCAGAAATTGAAGGCTTTTATGTATGGTTTCCAAAAAATGTTCTTAAAAACCAAAGTGGAGTAAGTATGTCAAGCTCTTTGCCAACAAGAAATAGAAAAAAACTCCTTTACAAGAGAAGGATCCCTCATTCCATTTCCTACAATATTTGGGAAAACATTTTTTCTCCTTTTTATTAAAAACTGAAACAAGACCCACAAATATATTGTTCACAAAACTTCAAAGACTTATTATTTTCTACTATTATCATGGTTAGAGATTATTCAGCAACTTAGAAGTGAAATTTTCTGAATTCCTTTCCCATTGTCCTCTTAGTTTTCATTCTGTTAGAACCTTTGGAGATTTTTTTCCCTAGCACTAAAAATAAAGCAGTTTATGAAAAAGGGAGAAGGAAAAGGCTATTTTTTGTTCATGAACAGTAGTGTGTGAAAATGGTGATAATTCATTCATAATATGTAGGAAATATTTTTCCTTAGGTTTTGTTCCAGCTCACTGTATGGCACTGACATTTTCAGTACAGGGCTGGCATGCTTTAAGCATGCAAAAAAAATCCAAATTTGTTCATTTTTAATGGAAAAAAAATAATCTTTGTCCAAATGACATTTCAGAATTTGGAATGTACATATGACATGGATCTTGCTGAGAAATTTAATCATTTTCAATTTGAATAGAATCCATTTTTTATTAAAAAGTCAACTTATTTTTCATCAAACCACTTAAACATAAAATATGATATGGTCATAGTTCATAAGAAAAGTAATTCTAAGCATCACAGACTATCTGTGTGTGTGTGTGTGGGGGGGGATCCACGTTCCTTTGGATATATATATTCATTCCATGTAGAAATGTTCTTGCCCATTCCACATGTGATGAATGCCCCGAGAAGATACCTGTATAAACATAAACTACTTATCTCACTTATTAGCTTATAAACACACATTTCCTTACTTAAGCAAACCAAGTTTATTGTAGGGCTACAATTCTACACACAACTACTAGGGAATAAGGCCTACTCAACACAGTGGGATTTATTCTTCAGTAAAGATACATGGAAGATACATGGTCCAAAGGAGGGCAACTAAAATGGTGAAGGGTCTGGAAACCAAGCCCTATGAGGAACAACTTAGGGAGCTGGGGGTGTTTAGCCTGGAGAAGAGTGATATGATAGCCTTGTTTAAATATTTAAAGGGATGTCAAATTGAAGAGAGAACAAGCTTGTTTTCTGCTGCTCCATAAACTAGGACCCGGAACAATGGGTGCAAGCTCCAAGAAAAGAGATTCCACCTCAACATTAGGAGGAACTTCCTGACAGTAAGGGCTGTTCGACAGTGGAACACACTCCCTCGGAGTGTGGTGGAGTCTCCTTCCTTGGAGATCTTCAAGAAGAGGCTGGATGACCATCTGTCGGGGATGCTTTAATCAGGAGTTCCTGCATGGCAGGGGGTTGGACTGGATGGCCCTTGTGGTCTCTTCCAACTCTATAATTCTATGATTCTATGATTACATTTTAAACAAATGAGGAAGCAGAATACAGACAACATCAAATGTGGATATCTTACATGAATCTTCCAGATGCAAATGTATAATTGTATACAAGGCCAGTGAAAAACATCCCTGCTCTCTTTCTCTCCCACCATAGGTGTGGCTTAAAGCCACAGGATCACACATTTTATGCTACTAGATGATCTATGGACTGATTTGCATGCTCAGAATATTCAATAAGTGCACATCCCCCTATGTTTGTAACATATCTTGAATACATTTCACATGGCCTATATTTAAATGGTTTTACTCAATGCACAGTTCAAATGATGCTAGAGATCAGGGAAGCATATCTCAAGGACATTCTATACTTCATAAGCACTTTATTTCCATTCAGAGGCAAGCAGTAAAGGTAAACAAGGTGTTAATCAGAAACTTGATAAGACAGTTGTTGACACTGAAGCACCTGATGCTGAAAGGATAGAATTCCAGCATGAAAGACAAAATCATGCATAACAGAGAAAACACAAATATCCTGCAAAAGAAACACAAGAAAGGCTTCATGCCTGAAAAAGCATGAAAGATGCAATAATGTTGTGAGTCTATTTCAGCAACTTGCTCAGTCTCCATTCTTGTAATTTTGCAGCAAAATTGCAGGGCCAAAGCATGACAGAAGGAGAGAAAGTTCCACTCTACCAGGGCACAAGAATCAAGGGGGACTGATCCCAGGTTACAGTCCCATCCTAATGAAGGATTAATTGTAGAATATCTGTGCTTCAGGATATCTATAGAAACATATTTCCCTGCTTTTATGTACCTGTTGTTTTGGTGAGTTTTCCAGCTCAACAAAAAACAATTTTAGAACTGTAGGTAACATTACTAGCCCAAACCCTTCTCTAGAATAGAGAGAATATGCTGTTTAGGCCATTGACAGACATTTGTGAAACCTTATGAGACATGCTCTTTCTAGAACTACTAGTATCAAAGTTTGTGCTGTAGAGTTAGGAGGAGGGCAGTTGATGGAACTCAATACATCCCAGTAACTAGGTAGATTGATCTCAAGGACAGTACAGCCAGTATTTCTGGCAATCTCTCTCTCTCTCTCTCTTTCTTAACCATCAATTTCTGCAGGACTTTTCTTCTTGCTTGAAGTTGTTTTAAAATACATGGCAAAAATGGAGGCATGTTATCTGTTAAGAAGAAATGTTTTCACCATTTTTAGAAAACTATTATATTTATAATTTTCTGGGTGTATATGTACCCACGTATTGTGGACACAAATAGAATGCCAAATATTGAAAATTTGGCTGGAATTAACATTCCAGTTTTAAAACAGGATTTTTGAATTTTCACATTTGAAATTCTATCAACAACAGCAAAAAGTGGGAATAAAAATTAATGGTTTCTGTTCAAAGTTTCTTTCTGCTGCCCCTCTCATTCGCCTCCATTATATTGTCTATTAGTTATATTGTCACCAGATCAAGTGGTTCTTAGTGACCTTTGCCAACACATATACTAGAAAGCCATGAGATGGAGCCAAACTATAGTGTAATCGCTGGAGACAGATGAAGGTATTCTTGGTGAGCAGCACAGCACATTTATTTGGAAGTAAATGCTACTGTTCAGTGGGGGTTAATTCCAAGGAAATATGCAATAGAATGCATTCTTAGTATCTTGGATTTATCAGGAGCAGATATGATGGCAAAGACAACATTTACATAAATTTAAAAATACCGTAAGACAAACCTGAATCATAACCTATTTATGACACGCTTTGGAATCCTGATAGCTACTTAACTTTATAAGCAATTGTAATTTCTCATTTTTTTCCTACTTAAAATATAACATATGAGTGATCCTTATGTTTACTCATAAGTAAGCCTCAGTGAGCTCAATAGTGCTTACTCCCTCAAAAATGATTTAAACTTATATTTTAAGATAGCTTTATGCTTGAATGATGCCAGCCAGTCCATTTTGCATTAATGTATAATAGATAATGGAGTAATCTGTTATCCAGGATTACAAATATACGATGAATCTCAACAGTGAATAAATAACCAGCTACAGAAATAAATAAAGCTACTAATATGAAGAGTAATAAAATTGTAGCTCCAAAGACATTGATAGACACTGATTTTCATTATAAGCTTTCAAAAAAATTTAACCTATGCAGAAATTTATTTTTTTTATTTCCCCTGAAATGTGGATGGCAATAAACACTATTCTGTGAATGTAATCACATCTGATGCTACATAACAAAACATCTCAGCAGGTCATGATTTCCAAAGTAATGTCTGCTGCCTTTCTATAATGCCATAAGATTATTCATATGCAATTATTTATCATACAGCACAAGAGATCTTTCATAGGTACTTGAAAGCAAGGGAGGAGACAAACAGACAGACCTCCTTAGCTATTCATATCTTTTAAGATAAAATGCTAAGTCAATAGACATAAGTTGTGGTATATTGCCTCATCTTGCACTTGATTTATTGCAGATTGGAATCAACTAGAAACTGAATTACTTTGAAAGTTTTATTGCTGATGTTAAAATTCCAGGTCTGTATACATACATTTTATAGATTTACTAAGTACATTTTTTTTGGGTAAATTTGAAAGCTTTTTATTTTGAGTTTATGTACACTGGAATAACTAGTCTATGCATACAACTGAAACTTTTTAGATTATTCTTTTTTTAAAAAAAAACCACTCAACATCTGTTGTTTTTGTCAGACTTTTTCACTTATTTAAATTATTATCAGTTACTTCAACCAGTTCATATTAAGTTTTTGACTGTTTTATATAGATAATTAATAGGCATTCATCTGTGAGGCTGAAATCAATTTGCTTTTTGATCCTTATGGCACTGATGAAATGTACATCTTATCCAGTATAAATTAAGCTTTCTAATATTTTTTCCTAATGTACATGTTTAAAAATAACCTACTAGAAACATATGAAGAGATCAGTGTGTACTTACATGTCCTGTACTGTGGCTATCTCTGATTAGCTTGTCATCTACCTTGAAGAAGATGTAGCCCAATTCTCCTATGCTATGTAGCAGGCCAGCTGTTAGCTGTCTGTCAAGCACCTAAAGTGGACAAGTAGTCCAGGAGCAAAAATGTCACTCCTTTGATCTGGCAAGGAGCAGCTGCTGATTTATAGAGTAGGACTTTGTTCTTCCGTTCTATTTTACTTTCTTTCCTAAGGCTGAACCACAAAATCCAGTAGAAAAAAAAAAGTGCCGTCCTCCGCAACATCAACAAGCTCTGACAACTGCAACAGGGTTTTTCTTGGCCCTAACAAAGCTCTCAGGCATCTCCTTTGACGCTCACCTTTTCCTCCTCCCCCCTTTTCCTTTTTGCAATGCAGTAGTTATTGTTTAATTCAGCTTCTGTAAATGGAATGGACTGTGGCCAGCAAGCCTGGGGCATAAACACACCTGTATGAAAGAAGCCTTATTGTAGCAACCATCTACAACCAACCTGCACATGCACTGCTGGTTCCTGAGTTCAGAAGCTATGTTCCATTTTCCTGACAGCAAATTTTGCCCTAAGTGAACTACTTTTTAAATATCTATTGCCCTGTCTTGACCATGCTTGTACATTCTTTCATTCCTATTAGAAATTTCAGATCTGAAGGCAAAAGTATTAGCACATGGAATACATATATATATATATTACCTACTTGTAAGCTCAGTGGATTTTGGGAAAATTGTTCTGAATATTCCCAAGTTTTAATAATCCACAGACAGCACAAGACATAACAACATACTGCTGGAAAACTGACATATATTGATCCTTAAGGTGTTCATGATAGCTTCAGGGCATGGTGCCATGATAAGAGCCACAAGCAGGTAATGACACAGAACTGATTTATTAAGGATTATAGGAGGGTGGGAAGAGCATAATTAACAGTGGGGTTTAATATATATATATATATATATATATATATATATATATATATATAATGTAACTATGACCTAGGCTGAGTCTTTATAGTCAGATGTTTTAAGGAACAGATCACCTTTTATGAGGTGCTGAGTGATCCTCTCTCCCACAAAAGGTATAGAGTTCTATATTAAGAATGTCTTTTCTAGGGATTTTGCTGTTAATATCTTTACTGCCTGGTCTTGATTTTAAAACACTATAAAATAGGTCCAGTTACAGAAGTATGCATTACAGAACAGATGGGAATAAGCTTCTCAACTTATCTAGTGTAATTATTTTTTAAAAAAAACAAGTTTATGAATGGATGTCTATGGATACTTATTTACATTCTATTAACCCTACAGTATAAGAAAACAAAGAGAAATGCTTTGGTAAGAGCGATTAGATGAACAGAGAAGTAGCAATAATTATTTCCCAGGGCAATGAATTCCCATATAGGTATGTGGATATTTTCTCCTGGAGTTGTATACTTCTTGTTTGTTAATAGGGAAGAAAGGCAAGAAAGTAATACAATCATAACCCAAGGATAAACTCAAAAGAATAATTTAGCAGAATTCCTTGATAGGGATTTAGTTTGTAACAAGATAATTGTGCTCGAGCCTTCAGAGAATGTAATGAGGGATAAGGTGATCCTTGGAGGTTTTATGCATGGACAGTATCCCCTCCTCCTCTTTTGCTTAACTGGAAGGACAATCCTGGGTGTATGACGTTATTATTAAAATAAATGAAGCAGACCTTGCAGTCACTTGAAAAAAATATATGCATATATAAGCTCCTCAGAATGTATGAGATAAAAACTACAAATGAAAAAAATCCTATCAATTCGCATCTATTTTTCAAATCAAAGCAGAAAGGAGTGCTAATGAAAAGGGGAGGGCACAATGAAAAAAAACCACAGAATAATATACTAGGACAGCCTATTTTAGCAATGTGATGATAATATGACATCAATAGCAATAACATAAGTAAAAAGAAGGAAAATGATTTGGCATTGATTCTTCAAATTTGTCAAATTCTGTATTACCAAGGAGAATAACATTTTCATTGAAAAGGAACCCTCCAGGAATTGTTCATGCTGATTTTTTTTTTTTTTGTGCCCAGGAATTTGATCAGCTGATAAACGAGAGTTTATTTCTACTTCTTTTGAATTTTCAGTAGTTGTTCTGTTCTCTGCTCTTTTCAATGGAACTATATTATTATCCACAAAGTTTTTAGCATCATCGTAATAATAAAATATATGTTTTATATGTTTATAAATCACAGGAGACTTAACAGAATTCAGTAACATTACATCTGCTTTAACCCTAGTCTGACAGAGTCTAGTCTATGGAACCTACAAAAGATTCGGGAAGTACTTCATAGCTTTGATTTTTTAAAAATGTGAAACACTGAGACAATGACCAGCTGAAAGAAAGAAAGTTGGCAAACATAATCACCACATAAGCCAGGCATGTTGCATATGTGCAGAAGGGAGCTTGGGTTGCTACTGTGCTGGTTCTATCAGGGGAATGAAGGTGGAGAAACAGTGGCATTATGTGGGTTGGATGGAGCTCCTATGTATACAGAGGACCTAGGGACCCACTTGCTAGCAATTGCCTGTCATGCTAGGTTGTCTTCTTTTACAGGCAGTCTCTTCTTTCTGCTACTTTCTTACCTGCAGATGAATTCTGGATTTCAGAAATGGGAGACTACACAGAAAATGAAAGTTGCACAATACCCTAAGCCAGCAGAATTGAACACATATGCTAAGAAAGTGGTCAACCAACCTCTGAATATCTGATTTTTGGACCAGAGTTTCATCAGGAGGCATTCCCATCCCTCAAATGTTTCTCATCCACTGGTTCAATTCCCCAACACTACTGTTTGAAGACATATAACTTCTGGGTTTCTTGAATCTAATCAGGGAACCATGGGTTAAGGACCACGTTCAGGATTAACTGGTCAAATGCAGACACATTTTCTGCCTTGGGTGCTGATCTGGGAGAAAGGTGGCATATAAATAAGGCAATTAATTAATTAATTAATTAACAAAGCTGCTAAAGACTACCAGTGCTACAATAGCCATAATAGTTTTGGAAGTGTATAGTTTCAGTTGTATCAACAGGTAGGATCCAACTTTACCAATTGCTCTTCAGAGGGGCGGGATATAAATTATTATTATTATTGTTATTATTATTATTATTATTATTATTATTATTATTATTATTATTACCATTTACTGATAGAACTACTTTTGTTAGTGGAAAGTGGTAAGGCTGTGATTCTTGCTATTTTTACACCCCCTGGAAGTGAATAAACACTTTGAACCATGTCTTTAGATGGCATCAAGGACTGCAAGGAAAGGAGAGAAGAAAGACCAGCCATGCTAGTGGATGGTCAAGGTAATCATCCATCTAATAAAGAAATTTGACTGAATACCATTTGGGTGTTTAAACATATGCGGACCTCACTTCTCTCTTTGTCAAGGTGTATATAACTTCACACAAATAATTTTCAAGTAAATTACGGTTATGTCAGATTTTGTAAGTGAGCTAGACCTTTACAACAGAGACACACGACACATGGCAGCAAATAAAAGAGGAAAGGAGGAAACTTACACATTATTTATTATTTCTTTATAATACTTATATACCACCCAATAACCAAAGTGCTTCTTGGATTTATAGTAAAACTTTAAATATATATAATGGAAGAAAATGCAAACATAAAATCTAAAACAGAAAGAAAGTAATCAACAGTATAAAACACAAAATAAAATTAACAAGACAGTAATATTACTCCAAGGATTCTCAAAAGCACTAAAACTTTAAATCTCAAAAGTTTGAAAACCGAGAAAGTATTTCTCCTGGTGGTGAGAACACTACCATGTAGGTGTCTGGTGAACATTGTTGGAGACAATTCCTTCCCCTAGTAACCACTTACTATGCCTCATTTGGTGGGGGAACTCAGATGGGTCCTCAAAGGATGAACTTAAGGTCTAGGTAGAAGGATTTGTATGTACACATAATACTAACAAATGGATGAAAGGGCAGTGTCTATTGAGTCTTTTAGAAATGGAAAGAGAAATGAGAGACAGAAATACGAAAGAAATGCAAGATTGTCCACCATAATCAGAAAGCAGAGAAAATGGTGTTTGTTATACTATTTGAATACATAGAAATATAAAATTGCCCATTGTCTAACACTGAAATTGTTTTTTTAAGCAGGAAAAACACAGTGAAAATGTTTCTGATGATGCCCAGGAGACTAATTTCTTGCTAATATATTTGTCAATTCTATTTCACAAGTTTTAGGTCCATCAGTATCAAGTGACAATGAGTAAAACATTAACTTATTTTCAAGAGTGCACCACTTACTAGGAGAGCATTGTTAGTAAAAACAATCTGCATAATATGCATGCAGCAACTTCTTATAGCAATTCAGATCCTCATACCTCTGAGGTGGTACATATACTTTAAAGAAAGTGCAGATTTTGGGAAATGTATTTATTGCACCGGCACAAAGGACAAGAAATGCCTCTTTTTTGGGTATGAATAGGCCACAACTTTTTTTTTTGCTGTACAGGGTCTCATCACAAAATAATTACAATCAAACACAAAATACTTTGTCACATGTGTATGTGAAGGTGTAACCAACCAAGTGGGTGGTCCTTCACATCATGTGACAAAGCATGTAAATAATTAACAACAAATAACTTTGGCCCTCCCAACCGGAACTGACTTATATGATGTAATTAAATTAATGACATCATTCTATCTTGCCTTTAACAAGAATCACAATTTTATTTCTCTGTGCTGGTATCTATGGATTGTGTTATCCATTCTGTAGGCAGCCTTGTAGTGAACCCATTTGGGATCTCATTCAGCTCACTTTGCACCTCCTTCACTTTGCACCTAATGGATCACATATGAGTTAAGTTTGAAGAAATTTTAAAAGGCAAAATAGGGACAGGATAGACACACTCTACACACAGACATAGGTTCACAACTACATTACATTACCCCACCTTGAATATATGTATTTATTTATACTTTATTAGATACTATTTAACAATTGTTGTCTTTTTCTTGTTAAATAGTAAATATGACGTTTTGGCTTATTTGTATGGTCCTGATAGTTCCTCTCAAGATGGCACTCCTGTTATCTTGCGCCACCTTCCAACAATCATGTGAGGAATGTAGTTCTTGCCGAATTCCCCAACTGGAAATATATTTCCATGTACAGATTACCCTTTTGGAGAAAGACCTGGGTATGAAAAAAATATTGTGTTAGGGGGAATACTATGGGGTCATTTTGACCATTTATTGCCTGTTGCTAGATCACAGAATGGAATAGAATCATAGAGTTGGATGAGACCATCCAGTCCAACCCCCTGCCATGCAGGAATATACAATCATAGCATCCCCAACAGATGGCCTTCCAGTCTCTGTTTAAAAACCGCCAAAGAAGGAGACTCCACTATGCTCCAAGCATATTCCACTGTTAAACAGCTCTTACTGTGAGGAAGTTCTTCCTAATGTTTAGATAGAAATACCCGATATCAAATGTTGTGGGGCGAAGGGTCATTAGGTACAACGTTTTCTCTCTGGCCACCTGAATGATCAGTTTGTCTTGCATAGAAAATCTGAGGAACAGATCCTTAAATGACTATTTTGAAAAAGCTAAAGTACAGTTGAGAAACACAACTTGATAAATGTTTGAAAAACCTCTAGATAATTCACCTGAGAAGTCAGGTATACCAACATATAAATGATGGGGGAGGGGAGGAAGAAAATAATACAAGTGATTGTTTGGCAGAATCTTCTAGGGTTTACAAATGTAATCTATGATGAATGTGTGTTGTAAGTTTAACAATAACAAAAAGATATTTAACAGACAAATCCCTCTGTATTCTAGCAATTCCCTGCTCTTGGTTCAGAACACATAAGAATAGAACTGGTGTTTATCTATAAGAGTTTTAAACACAACTTGGCCCCAGAATTCTCAGGAAAAGGTCAGCACAGGTGAAGGGCTTGGTTTCTATGAGCAATCCTGTCATTCAAACTAACAGCAGTAGTTCACTCACAGGAGGGGAAAATGGCTCTATTGTTGGACTTATTGACTCCAGGGAGGGCAGCTACTCTATTATTATCATAGAGTGCTCACAACCTGAGCTCTATGTTGGTCCACTTAAAATTACTATTTGCTGTGAAGGATTGGCAAAGCAATTCTTAAAATGATGGGGTGAAAGTAGAAGAAGCTCCATCAGGAGCTTTTCTTTTCCTGTAAGCAAGAGTGAGGAGTGCATGATTCTTTCTGAGCCTGACCCACTTATTACCTTTTGTTCAGTTGTCTTTATTAACATATTAACTGACTAGATGGCCTTTAGAAATAAATGCACTTCATTAGGTAATTATGTTACAATAGCCTCTTATTAGAAAGAAAGCAATATTCAGTCCAAACGCTTAAATATGTATATCTTGATGGACATAGCAAGCACACAAATACACAGTATATGCATTCAAAGGGTTGTAAATGTAAGAGTAATTGTACAGATTACATCCTGAAGGAGCTGTCGATCATTATTTGTCTTCCTGTTTTAGAAATAAGCAAAACACATTTAATTACCCAGATGCCAAAATTATTGTCTTGTCACTATCTTCTAGAATTGGTTATATGCCTACCTTACTTATCTTAAATAATTGTTCGTATCCAGTGTTGATATTTAAATGTAATGATTTACAACTGAGCAAAAGCATTTAAAATGGTATCCCTTTAAATAATTTTCTTCCAAATTATTTAAACTTGTAACATGCTGGCATAATGGCAAAGTCAACTAAACAAACTGCATAACAGAATGAAGAGGGGATGTGTGTAAAAATAAAAATTTTCAGTACCCTGGTATCTAGGAAGGAAACACAAACAAACTAATCAGAATTTGTTTCCTAGTGACATTCTCCTAAAGTTTCAAACAGGCAGCATCAAAGCTATTAGGGTTGTGTCCCCTTGCTTATGGATAGCATATTACCTGTCTCTACTTTATCTGTCATATCTAAAAATAAAGGAATGCAAACTTTATTTTTCTTCTCCAAGTGTGCTCATTGTTTTTGAAATTCCTTTCTCACAAAAGCTTTAGCTGTCAAGAGGTTGCAAATGAAAAGTCAATGCTGGTGCTATGTCATGTCATATTACATCCCTTAGGCTACAGCAGGTTGGCTCAGTGTTTGGGATGGCTTTTTGTTGTTGCAGCTTTAGAACTGTGCATTCTGTCTGCACACCTGCTTTTGTTATGTTCCATAAAAGGACAGTTCATTAAAAAAAAGATCCGAGAGATCATAACATGGAATTTTCTATAGCTTAATTCTATAGCTTGATTTGTTTTCCATGGTGAAGGATATTGCTTGAAAGAAGGCTTGTTTATTTATTTATTTATTTTCTCAATATGGGACCCAGGGTGGCTTATGATGCATAATCAAATCTTTAACTGAAATGTATTTACATTTTACTACCTTGACATATTTGAATTATATGTTTTTTTACAGATGTTCATTATTTTTGAGGTTTCACTTTACTACATCAATAATAAATAGATTGGTAAGTGTCACCCCTGCTTGTTCTATATATGTTGTTAGGATGTTTTGACATTTTCATCTGTTCTGAACTTACTAGAACTCAAGTTATTTTGATCACTATACTATGCTGCACTATATGATTGGAGTAACAATTTGGTTAGCAATAGCCTATATATTCAGATAGATGTTTTGTACTATATTGTGGCTATAATACAGTTCAACTTCATACAATACTTTAAAAATCATGAAAAACGATGTAATATAATCCACGTTTTTAGGTCTTATTCCCTTATGACATGCTTATGGATATAAGCCTTTGAATGGCAAGTTTCCTTTCACACTAGTACCCAAATTAGTTTCTCAGTCTACAGAATTATGCATGTTTTGGGAGAAAGAAATTATGTCTATCATCAGTTCCTTTATTAGTGAACGTGTCT
>CM034701.1:56661910-56677771 GCA_020142125.1 Phrynosoma platyrhinos
CAACATCCTTCCTGAACTGAGGTGCCCAGAACTGGACACAGTATTCCACGTGGGGCCTGACCAATGCAGAATACAGTGGCACTATTACATCCCTTGATCTAGATGTCTTTTCATCTGTTGGTCTACAATAATATAAAACTGCAATTCTATACATATGTACCTGGGAATTAACTTCATTTAAATTGGTTGCACTTACTTCTGAGCAGACATTTATGTACGTACACATGTAAGCATGCATGTATGTGTTGATGGTCTGGTCTGGTAACAGACCAAGAAGAAGAGAACGAGACCTACCCTCATTGTGTTTTGACCAAGCTGCTACAGAAATGAAGTCTTCCTAATCCCTTTCTTCTTGTGGTGTCATGTCATATTTAGGCTGTATGGTTGAGGGTGGGAATATGAAATTAACTATTTGTTATATGCTCTGGAACCTTTTTGGCAAGAGCAAAGTATAAATGATTTGAATCATGAATAAATGAATGAATAGAAAGGACTGTGTTCGGTTCAGTATCAATTATGATTCTTATATTAAGTTCAAATTAATATTTTAGAGCTCCAGTCTAAATCTGTGGTAGTAACATCATCATGCTGTACAGCTGTATTGTTTATGATGTTTTCGAATATGAAACATTACAGTACAACTAGCAGAGGTGAATAAAGTATGTAGTTCATTTATATTTTCTTTCCAAAAATGTAAAGCTAAAGAAGAATACAGCTTTGAGAATACAGCTTTTTCTAGATGAATAGATGAACAATGAATAAAAGAAGATACACTGCAATGAAAGAAAAACATAGGATTTAAGGAACATTTCAGAAAATCTTATAAATTATATAATTTTAAACTAAAGAAACTAAAGAGACAATTCATTCCAATTAGTTGTGTAAACAGAATAATAATTTCTTCTATTTCTGGAGTTTCAATATTAGTACCAGGCTTTATACAGGAAAAACAGCATCGTCAATGCACGATGGAGGGATGGTGAATCAGTCATAGGCAAGTCACACTGTCTCAGTCTCAGAGGATGGCAATGGCAAATCCCCTCTGAAAAAACTTACCAAGAAAGCACGATGATAAGTTCATTGTAGGGTCACCAAAAGTCAGAAACAACTTGAAGGCACACAACAACAACAACAACAACAACAACATCTGCATGCATGCGTATGCATGATTATTTCTGTGCAATCATGCTGTCCATATGATCACAGAGTAGTCTCTGACAACACTGGCTCTTTGGCTTAGTAATGGAGATGAGCACTGCCCCCTATGGTCGGACATGACTTGACAATCTTGTCAACAGGGAATACCTTAACCTTTACCTTTATATACACACACATTTAGAGAAAAAACTAGGTTAAGCAGCGTACCCCCAAAACCTAATGATGGCTGAATTCTGAAGAAACTGGGAAATCAGATGGTAGGGGGAATGGAATATTGTGCCATGGAGTAGGACATACTTGCTTATTTGGAACAATGCAGGTGGCATAATTTTAAACAGTATCCACACACAAAAGGGAGGCATAGGAGGATCCACAAAGTTTGTAGCAATACCAAATAAAAAGCCATATCCATGCATAAAATTCTCAGAAGCTGTTCTTCAGGTGCCCCCAGCCACTATCTATGGCAGGGGTAGGCAACCTTTCCCCTTTAAGGGCCGAGGGACTTCAGCTCCCAGAATCCCAGGAGCTATTGGCCAACATGGGACTATCGGCCAACATGGCTGAGGCTTCTGGGAGCTGAAGTCCCGTGGCCCTTAAAGGGGACAGGTTGCCTACCCCTGATCTATGGGGTAAAAGAAAGTGTGCACATGACTTCACAGTGTTTGTGCTCCATCTGTAGAAAGAAGTGCATTAACACTGGTATTCTTTTGGCACTAGGAAAAAAAAAACATTGTTACCTTTTGATCCAAGAACTCTCAGTTGGTATTTAAAAGTGCCACTGAATCCTGATTAGGGTTCAGCTAGTACTTGAAAGTTTGGCTGAGGATGCTTTGCCAATTCTGCCTCATCCCCATACGGAGAAGTGACATGAAGAGGAAAGCTGGGTTTTTGTTGTTATGGGCTTTCAAGTTGATTCTGATTTATGGCAACCCCATTATAGAGTTTTCTTTCTTTCAGCATTTATTGAGAGGAGGTTTGCCACTGTCTTCCTCTAAGGCTGAGAGAGTCTGACTTGCCCAATGTCACCCAATGGATTTGCAGGGCTGAATAGGGATTTGAACTCTAGTCTCCCAGAGTCCAATCCAACACTCAAGCCACTATACAATGCTGGTTCCCTAAACCAATATGCCAACTAGCCAAAGGAAGATCGTGAGGTGGGGAATTTGCCCCCTTCCCACAACCCCCACAGTTTAACATCTTCGTCACAGAGGGAACCACCATGGTGAGGTGAAGTTAAATAATCCAAGACTGCATCTCCTCCTACATGTTTTATGTAAGACCTTGGATGAAGCTCTTTGATCAATCCTATAAGCCTAGGGACAAATCCATGCACCACATAGCTTCATCCTCAATGTATTAACTTATGGTTCTCAAGTACTATGTGGGAATTTTATTTTGTTGTCCTCCAGTTGCTCTCACAGCAACACTGAAGGGTAGCATAAAAATTTGAATAAACAAGTTTTTAGAACTCTCTAGAAGGAAAAAAAAACCTACAGAAAGTGTGTTGTAAAAAGGACAAAGTGTGCATAACAACCATTGAAAGCTGATGAGAGAGTGTTATTTATTTATTGGATTTATATCCCTGCTTTTCCCCAAATCTGGAAAACCAAGTGGGGAGAAAAATGGAATGGGGTAACCTGGGGAAGAAGCCAGCACAGTGTAGTGGTTTGAACATTGGACTACAACTGTGGAGACTAGGCTTCAAATCCCCACTCAGACATGGAAACCCACTGGGTGACCTTGGGCAAGTCACGCTCTCTCAATCTCAGAGGAAAGGAAGGCAACCCTTTTTGAGAAAATCCTGCCAAGAACAACCTGTGATAGGTTGCCTTTTTATTGTTGTTGTTGTGTGTGCTTTTAAATAGTTTCCGACCTATAGCAACCCTAAGGTGAACCTCTATCACAGGGCTTTTTGGGGGCAAGATTTGTTTAGAGGTGGTTTGCTATTGCCTCCTCTTTAGGTTGTTATAAGTTGGAAATGACTTGAAGCCACACCACACAACAACAACAGCAACAATCGTGGGTGAGGGACAAGAACCACTCATGGATGTGATCAGGAGCTGTTCACAGGAAAACATTTTATTATAAGCCCAACTTTTCTTGCAGAATCTCTCTCTCTCCCCCCCTCCCTCTCTCATTCTCATTCTCTCTCTCTCGCTCGCTCGCTTATCTTTCCAGATCCCAAAGAGCCAAACCACACAGTACTTACTCATTGAGTTAAACGCTTTGATCATATCACAAATTCCCAAGTTGTAGTCCTCTGGCGCTCTACAGAAATTCTAGATTATGTAGAAACTTCTATAATTTTGGCTTGTGTTGTTTTTAGAAGTAAAAAAATACTACTTTAAGCAATTTGACCTATTTTTCATAACAGGAAAAAGTGACCTATTGTCCATTAGAGTAGACTGTATACTCATTATTTATGATAATGCACAGCAAACAGGAAATTGATGTCAAAATGTAAATGAACAAAGGAGTGATTCACCTCTTTGAAACAGAGCAGTTAGTTTAAAAAGGGGTTTAGTAAAGTAATACTGTATTGCTTTCATTATATTTTGTTATAAAATATATTTTGTTGTAAAAACACACACACCTTGTAGAGCAAATTCCATTCCTCCCTCACATTTTTCTTACATTAATTTCATTGCCAAAGCTATACTCTGGGAGAGGCTCAGAAGATCTTGAGGGCCACAAAAATGGGCCTGAGAGCTGCACGCAGGATCGGTTGCTTATACAGCTAGTGGGCAGTGCTGGGTATTGTTTGGAAAGGGAAACTGAAAACAAAACAGCCAACATCATACCATCTTTATATGTGCAACCCATTTCTGGAATGCTGTACACCATTCTGGGCATGAGGGAGTAAGTCTATAGACTTCCCTAAGGAGGAAGTTTTAAGTGCTGCTTGGCTATCACAAACTAGGCTACATTTAATATGGTAGCCAGCCAAAATCTATGGTTATCACTAATCCTGCCCAAGCTGAGGAGAGACATGACTTTGTATCAACCACTGGCATGTGGAGCATACATCTGGAAATTCTTGGCCTTTTGAGCTGTTTGTAAAACACAGAGGATATATTATGACTGGATTGAATTAAATTGTTAAATGCTGCTAAGTAGTATTCTTTGCATTGTGTGAATTTCATAAAAATATGAGCTGTATTCCTAAAATTACAGATTACATTTTATGCTCAAAGGCACATGGGATTACTTGCCATATTCTGTAATAAGTGAAATCTGTAATTTTTAATGGGCTTTCCATGTTGTATAATAAGGGTCAGATATTTTTAAATAATTTTGTCTAAAAATAGATGGTATACTTCATAGTCATATAGCTTCCTCAATGGACATTCAATTTCTTCCGTTTAAGGTATAATGAGATTTTTTTTAAAAAAAACCCTAGAAGTCTGTATTAAAAATTAAAACTTCTATCAATATGCTGATTGTTACAGTTACCAAAAGCCAGTTAATGCATCCTTTTCTGTGTATTTTCTGTAGATATCTGTGTGATAAAGTAGATATAGGGTTTCTGTTAAAAGTACTATTCAACAACCTTTATATCTTCTTCAATTATAGGAAAAATTGGAAAGGAACATCATTTTTAGAGGAACAAATGATACACAAGACATGGCCTTTAAATCCTTCTTAAGGCTCTATGGCCTGTAAAACTATCTGCAATATCAGCAGCAGAAAGCCTTCTACAGAACAAATGCTTCTGTTTTATGTGTACTGTATTTGCTAATCATTACTTCATAAGCAAGAGCAGATATACAGTGTGCTATAAATAATGGTGGGAATGTAAAAGTGAATTGATCTGTCTGGCTATCTAGTAATACTGCTGGCAGAAGACCAACCCTGAATGGCTGCCAACTATCATAGACCCAGCCAGTGATTTGTCTAGGGGTCTTGCCCTGTCAGGCAGAAAACAGTCTTAAACTGAGCTCCCAGAACTGTGAGCACCGCCTACTGCTCAACAATGAGCATTTCCTGCAGTGTCCCCTTTGCTGAGTGAAGTTTAAATAACTGAAAACATGTATGAGTTATCAAGGTATAAAAACACCCATCCAAAAATATTAATCACTGGTGGGAAACATCACTGTTCTTTTGAACTGAAGTGACTTGCATTGTTCAGTCTGATTATGTTCTCTCCCTCCCACGCCATTCCTTCTCACCCTCCCTCATACGTGCACGGCAATGTCCTGATTCTCTTTCTTCACTTTATCATATTTATGTGAGCCAAATATACAGTATACTACTTGCATAGATATACTTACATACATTAAGGTGTGGAGGTTTGTGCGGTTGTTTTTTTTTAACCTAAAATCACAACAGAATGGGAAGCATTTGATATGCATCTGTGTTTTCTAGGATAGTAATTATGCTAAACAAACTTAATTACAATGAAAACTGATTGGGTGGGGTTTTATTACAGGAAAGAAGTAAGGTCGTTCAGTAGCAAGTCCAGACAGCAAAACTATTTCCCTATCTAGAGTGCAAAGGAGCAAAACGGTGGGATAATACCCTCCCTCCCCCCACACTAAGTCAGTTATGCTGATCCACTTATTGCATTGCTTGAACTAGTTTTCCCTATGTATAAACATGGAAAGACAGCTCAGGCAGCAAACTCACCTCGAGATGCCTTGCAGGGATTCAGTAATGTGCCTGCTTGGCACTGTTTCTTGTATCCCCCAAGGCTGCCTCCCAATCTCTTTGTAAGACCAGCTCCAAAAAGAAAAAAAAAGTACAAATGATGCAGTACTCAGCTTCACGCAATCTATCTTTGCTATGTGATTTTGACTCACTGTTTAGTAGCAGAGCTGGGTTGCCATTATGTGCCCAGTATTCACATGCAAGTGTACGCCTGAACATAAATTCTGTCTGTAAGATTGAAGGTGAGTTTCTAATTATGAACTAGGAAGTGGAATTTATGCAAAGAGATCCACATTTTCTTGGTAGGAGCTCAGAGGACTATGGGAAGCAGCTCCCTTTGTTTTGGAATTTGTTATTGTTTTACATAATTTCATAAATACCAGTGAAATTCAAACAAAACTGATTTAGATCTGACTTCATCACTTAAGATATATTTTGTAGAGTACAGCCTGTGCAGTAATCCTCTGCTATGCTTTAATTTGGTTTTAATTTTATAGGCCCTGTTTTAACTGCATATTTCCAGACCTTTATTTCTCTCACAGCTCTTAGCAAAATGGTAGCTCATAAACACAAGCTCTGCTGTATAGACTTTGCATTTCATCCCAAAGTATTTCCTTTTTTATAGCCATGGTCTTTCCATCCTAGTGCTCAGAGCTTGGGTCACAAATCTCACTGCTATTCCAGTGTGTGACATCTTCGCTCGTTTGCCGCTGCTCATTAACAAACAATACTGCTGTGAAATTGGTTTAATGACAAAGTAATAAAATTGCTATTCTGCTCACAGATTGCCTGAGGCACTTTGAGCTCCTACAAGGCTTACTGTGGATGCCAAGATACATTAAGCTGCTTATTCGTAAAAACTGCATCATCTGTTTTTTTTCATAGTTTTTTTCCTTTCCCTATCTAGTTTCTGCTTCTTTTTTATCTTCAAATAAAAAGATATATTTGCTTATGTTCTTTCATGCTGTCAAATTTTTACTTTCATGCATATTTCTGGAAAATGAAAGTGTATTTCATTTCATTTCTGGGTTTTTTTTCTTCCCAAAAGGTCACTCTGTCCCTATCACAAGGTTGTTCCTGGACTCAAAATCTCAGTAATGTAACATTAAGACAGATGTATTTTTAACATACTGTATTATGTAACCAGGAGACAAGCTAGTATCAGTCATATTGCAGGCATATGCTTTCTTTCTTTTCAAGATTACATACTACCCAATAATTTTAACTGTCATTTTAAAGATACACACACACACACACACACACACACACACACACACACATATTTTGCCCAAACCTAAACACATATACCATGTAGATAGAAAATAGTTACTGGTTACTTGTCTTCTTCTATTTTGTCAATAGGTAAATATATCAGTGTAAAGGTACCACTCCTAATAGTTACCTTTCTCATGCAATGAAATTACATGTTTTGGAGCCTTATACTTTGTTTCTGTTTGTGAATTAAGCCTACACATCTGATGATTTACTGCAGCCCAACAATGGTGAAGCAACCATTTACTATTCGACAGTGGAAGTGTTTTCAATAATTACAGCTAGACAACTTAACACTACTAGTATGGTGTAAATAAACATGCAAAGTACCAATCAATAATATGTTCTTACCCTTTCATTTTTAAACACATGCTAACAGTTTCGCTCCCCATCCAAACACACTCTATCCTCAAAAACAGAACACAATGTGTCTCATGCAACAAAACACTTTCTCTTTGAATATTTTCATTGTTCATATTTTAATAAACACAGTTCCAACTAAAAAGTAGCTAAGACTGAATTAGCCATTTTCCTTATGTGTAGTTAAGTACTGTGACATGCTAAATGCCAGGAAAACTATAATTTGGTCTACTGTTATCTCTAAGGGCTATGCAAAGGTGGAAAAACTAGTTTTAAAACAATAAGACTTTGCCTGAACATGAAACTTTTCTCCTCCCAAACTTAAACAGATCCTCCCTTCAAATCTCTTGTGCTTCAGGGCTTCCCCAGGTCACATTCATTCTAAAGTGAGTTTGACCTAGGGAAGCCCCAGAGCATGAGATCTGAATGCAGCAGGCTGGTGCAAGTCCCACAGAGACTTCCAGACTAGGTAGCACCCACAGGAGGATTGTGAAAGATAGAGAGGCCTATTAGAGGTCAGAAAGGGGATTTTTAAAACAGACAACCAAAGGGAAATGAGCTAACTGAGGGATTAGCAGGCAGAGACTTTGGTAAGTGAAAATCACTGTCCTAAGGTCTAGGACAAAAAGGGAGTTCCAAAGCATGGACACAAGAAAGCAAAACTGGAAAGCAGAACAGGTTAAATATAATGTCACAAAAAGGAATATAAGAGGATATGAGAAAACAGCAACATCATCAACAACAACAACATAAAAGTGAAGAAGAAGACAGTGTAGAAATATCACAGAATTTTAGAGATGATATACTAGACAGCAACAAGTCGATTCCCTTCTCAGTAAACGCCTATCAAAATTCTTTGCTACTCTCAGTTCTAGGTTTGTCTGACAACCTGGGGTTTCATCAAAAGACACCATTTAGGTGTTGTTAAATGGACAGAAGCTGTAATTAGCAGTGTAAATATCATCCCCACACTTGTATACACAGAAGACTTGCTGCAGAGTTTTCCACAACACAGAAATAACTCTAAAACTATATATTATATACTGTTTGTTTAGATGTGAATGATGCAGAGGTAAAAATCAGGACACTGTGTGTATCTGAAGTGCAAGGAAATCAGTGAAAAAAGGAGAAACAGGAAGACCAAACATGCTTGCTATTTTTCACATGACAGCTATCCTAGGGCTACACACAGACTTGGGAATGGCTTGTAGGTGACAAAGCCCGTTGCACAAGAGCATGGGAGCTGGAACTAACAAAATTCCTTGTTACAATCTACTCTTCAAGCTGAATATAAGTGAATTAAAAAAAACACTTTTAAATAGTATTGGGTTTCTATCACAAGGATAGACAGATAAATATTATTTTTAGTTACTAGAATAATTCTCCAAAGCCAGAAGCTACTGCTTTTTTTTTTTTTTTTTTGCAAGTATCTTTACCATTCAGCTATTTTTGTGATGTTGATAACCAGCCTGGTGATAACCAGAAAGATGCATTTGGAGTTGAAACTATGCATCACAGAACAGAATCAATCTTCCTAATTAACTGCAAATTAGCAATCCCAAAATGAGTGGAATCAACCTGTCTTTACTGGCCAAGAATCGTGCTAAGTATATAGCTTCCTCTAAGTGCCTCTAAATTACTTTTATGCCCGTACAAAGTAACATTCTTTTAATCTAATGCTGCATTAGTGTCATTGGACACAAAGTTATTGCCCTATTTTAAATTTCAGCAGATAGGTGGTCAGATAGAAAGATAAACAAATTAATAGACAGATATCGAGGCAGTCTAATACTTTCTATGCAGGACCCAGAGCAGCTTCTTATAAATCTCATGAAACCACAAACAAGGTACTAATTAGCATAAGACTGTACAAAGAAAACTTTCTTTTCAATAAAGCCATTCTTTAAGGCCCCCAGCAGTAGTTGTTCATAACGGAGGACAAAGTGAGAAAGTGAAAAATAGCAGGCATTGGATTCTGTATGTCATCAATGATTTCAATTAATAATGATGTTATGTTAAAATGAGTATTAGTGATAGATACTTATTTTTTATTTTTACCAAAAAAAAAAAAAAAAAGGATAAGAATCTCCCCAATAAAGAGAACAAATCAGCTTTGACAATATTGGTGATTTGATGAAAATGAGAGGAACTGAAGGAAATTTAGCTTAATTTCTTTCCTCACACTGCAGACACATACACAAAATGACTGATAGTGCTAACTATCTGCTTGAGTAATCTGCATAAGAATTATAATCCAGCAAGGGCCTTGCATGTTAAGCCCAATGTTCTAGAGACAGGATTTTTCTTTTACACATGGTAGCACATAAATCCTTGAAATAAAAATAAATAAATGGTTATTTTGTGTGCATAAGTATCAAGCCAAAAACAATCTATCCATGCACAGGCATATGTTTGATTGCTGATTATGTCTCTTGTGATAGTAGTGTTTGTGTTTTATTAAAATAGAATCTAGTTATAGAATCACAGAATCGTAGAGATGGAAGGGTCCCAATGACCCCCCCCAGTGGAGTCCTCCTCTCGCTGTGGCAGAGGTGTGAACACATCTGGGCCAGCAATGACCTGGGCCAGTGATGAAACCATGAGGAGAGAGCAGAGGGGGCATTGGGGGCAGGTCACTGCCACTGCTCTTCTTGGCACTGGGTGAGAGGGAGCTGGGCTGGCAATGAAGGCATGAGGGGTGAGCAGTGGGCTGGGGGTGGGAAGAGCTGAAACTGTTCCCAAGACTTAAAGAGTGCAATCACGTCATTCCTGAATCTTCTCTTCACCAGGTTCAACATGCCCAAGTCCTTCAGCCCTTACTCATATATTTTGTTCTCCACACTTCTTGTCATCTTTGTTCACCTTCTCTGAAAGAATTCACTTTTTAAAGTATAGTCTTCCCTCCCCACTCACGGAATTAGAATCATGACAACAAGGTGGGGAGGGAACAAAATGGTGTATGCGCATGGGAGTGCGCAAAATTAAAATCAATGGGGGCCCCATATTAGCGATATTTCCAATTCACAGGGGGAGGTCCAGAACAGATCCCCTTCAAAGCGGAAGGGACAACTGCATTCATTGTAAAATAGATTGTATTTATAGTTCTGCAAATATATGAAGATTCAGTAAGAAAGTATTGCATCTGTGCAAAAATGGAATTTTGAACTCTAGTACATCTAAATGCATTCCCAAACATTGCCCAGACCTTCCAGTGGAGATTTCTGGTTGTTGCTTCTCTGCATCTTCAATTTCAATTGCATATCTGTTTGAATTCAACCTGTACAGATGATCACAATAAATACTCATCTTGAATTTTTGTCTCTTCATTTCCCCTTTCATGTATTCAGCAGAAAATAACCAGTATATTAACAAATAATAAACAAATCTATTCTGTACACACAATCTGTTCTTGCATAATCCTCACATTTCACTTAAACATGTGCAAATCTTTCATGCCGAACTCTTTAATTTCTTGTTTTTCTAGTATCAAGCTTGTTCTCAACAAGGTCTGCACTGGATTGTTCATTTATATATATTTTTTTAATTTATAGCCCATCTTTCTCCCAGGGCTGGTAACAAGGTAGCTCCCAACATAATTTAAAAATTCCAATAAAAACACAATAAATTATACATATTGAGATACAAATTTAATTAATTATACTATTAAAACACCAATTACAAGCATTTAAAAATTCACCACTAATAAAAATAAGTGATAAATATAACAAGTCCAGCATATCTATTAAAACATCTGACCATAATAAGGAGTTGCTAAAACCTTACTGGAGAAGAAAGGTTTCAGCCTGTTGATAGAAATATAAGAGGGAGATGGTCAATGCTAATCTGGGAATGGATACCAAGAAAGTTCTCTCTTGTATCTGCCCCAAGCATACCTCTGAAGATTGTAAAACTGAGAGAAGGACCTCTCCTGCAGATCATAAAGCCTGGGCTTGTTAAAATGGGTGAATACTATCTTTCAAAAAGCCTGGATACAACATGTTTTCTGGGTCATAATCTGGAACTTTCAGTTGTGCCAGAAATCAAGTGGTACCCAGTGGACCTGTTTAACAAAGGACTTACATGCTTCCTGTAACAAGACAAGGTCAACAATCTGGCTGCAGCATTTTAAAGAGCTTGTCAGAGTGTGTTGCAGTTATTTCAATAGGATATAACTAAAGTGTCACTGTGGTCAGATCACATACATCCAGGAATTACCCCAGATGATGCACTAGCTGTAATTATGAAAATGCACTCCAGATTACTGCCAAAGCCTGTAAATTCACATTCAGGATTCTAGCAGTAAATGCCTCATTGAAGGAATGTAACACCATCCAGCATACGTGGATCCCTATTCCCTGATCTGCATTTTGACTGAGCAGAAGTACATCTGACTTATCTAGAATATACTGCAGTTTGTTCACCCCTATCCTATCCATTATTGACATCAGGCATTCATCTGAAAATAAACAGCTTCCCAGATCTAGAAGAGGTGGCTGCCATATTGGCTGACCCCTCCCCCAACACCAAATAACCTCTCCCAAAGGTTTCATATAAATATTATATTCCATGAAGATAAGACAGACCCCCTAAGAGACAATCAATTTTCTCCAACAACTCCTGCAACTGAGGGGAAACCATATGCTCCAAGAGCTTGTTTTAAAAGGGAAGCATTGGATACTGACCAGTGGTTATTCAACAAGGTAGTGTTCAGATAGGGAATTTTAAAAAATGGTACCAAAACCATCTTTTTCAGGCACAATGGAAGTTTTTCTTGTTACAAAATAGGATTCACCACTCCCTTCACCCAATCAGTCAATCCTCTCCTGATCACTTTTATAACCCAGGAATGATAAGGATCCTCCCCTATCCAAAGATCCTATCCACATCCACCGACTGTATAAACTGAAAGGTATACATTATAACCAGACAAGCAAGGGGTCAAGTTTCCACCATTAGAACTACAGCATTGAAACTGGAATGATTTTATCTGTAAAGCATTGTACAAATTGTTCCCAGCAAGCTGTTGAGTAGTGTATCTTCACTCATTGGCAAGAATGTAATAGACTCTTGATCACTAGATATAGCTGTGCTGGAAAAAATCTGATCAGTGCAATGCTTGCAGAGATTTATTTTATTTTGTTTTTTTGCTGCCAGCACTGCCACCAAGTAGGTCTCTCTATAAGTTTTAGTCTGTTTGGTCAGACTCAATCTGAATCTTCTGCCTTTTCACTGTAGCTGCCTCCCCACTGCTTCCATCACCAACAGCTCCCTTGTTAATCTGTGGGCTAGCTTGGCTCCACTCCATGGGAGGGGATGCTCAGGAGCAATTTTATCCACTGCCCCAATCATTTCCTCATAGCAGAGATCAACAAGAGCTTTGACAGCATTATTTGTGAATGCAGCATAAACCTCTCCAACAGCCTCCATTATTTGTGAAGGCAGCAGAAACCTCTCCAACAGCCCCCAGAAAACGTTGGATTTATTTTCTCCACGAAAACTGGTATTTTTTCAAAATGGACACATATTTTGAAAAATGGACACCTTCTGAGTACTTTCTGTCAATGTCTTTTTTTAATGTATATTTTAATGTATATTTTTCAAATGTATGGATTTACACTATGTGGATTGCACTGCAAACTTCAAATCATATGGATTTCCACCCACAAATTATGTTTGAATTTGCACTGGATAATCTTACAATTAAATCTGAAGTCCGTTCACATTTGATGTCAACAAAATTCTTACACACTCTTAATTCTTACATACAGTGAATCCTTTATTATTTCTGTAAGTCTCACTTTTAACAGCCACTTACCATGCTGCCTTTGCATATATATGGATTGTGTACAGCATAAATACTTCTTGTGCTTCCTTCCATCTATGTTTTCCCTGTTCATTTTGGCCAGTCTCTGCTCCTTTTCTTTTTCTCTCATACATTGACTTACTATCTGGTAAGTAGCTAGATTCACTGGCAAAGAATATTACGTTGCTCAGCTACTTGCTGATGCCAAGGGGAATAAGGAGACTAAGCCAGCAATCTATATATAGTTACCTGGAGTAACTCCCACTGAATAAAGCAGGACTTACATCTAATTAGATATATACAGTACAGGATTGTGCTGTAATGGGGTATAGAAAAGATTGTGCTGTAATGGGGTATAGAAAAGTATAAAAAAGTCCTTTGGGTCACAATTTACTGGCTCCTGTAAAGAACACCTATGTCTAAGCCAAGCATACGTAAATGCTACCAACCAATTACAGGGATCTATATGCAGACTGAGAGCCACAATGGGGTAGTGGTTTGAGTGGTGAACTAGAACTCTAGGAAATCACATTTTGAATCCCTGTACAGCCATGGTAATCTACTGGATGACTTTGGGTAAATCATACACTCTCAGCTTTAGAGGAATACAGTTGGGCAATACCTGTATTAGGACTAAACAAACAGCCACTAGAATTCTCTAGAATTCTCCATCAGGCTATGCAAAAATTTTTAAAAATTAAATTAAAAGGTGATATGTCACCTAGATTGATAAAGAATTCTGTGCATGTAATCCTATGTGGACAAGGGGTAATGCATGCAAAAAGGTTATGTACACATGATTTTCTGGCAATTTAGTGGCTAAAGTTGTGTGTATCTAACCAAGGAAATTATGGTGGAATCCCACTGATCAGCTGTTTAAAGAAGGAGGAAAGCAGGATGAAAGGGAACCTGGATTTAATCCTTTTAGTTCCCCTTTTCCTTCCAAACAGATTACTATTGGGATTTTAAGCTCTTTTAGTGGGTTATGCTTGCACAACCCTGGCTGCTGCACATATGCTGTATTAAATCAGGACAGGTGCATTTAATGATGCTTGAAGATCCATTCTATCATGACAAAAAGAAGATTTCAACACTTGCATTCCAAAGGCTATTTATTGGTCTCAAAGAAGTCAGTGAGAGTGTTCAGGAGATTGTTCATGTACCATTGATACAGTAGTCAGCTTTTATTTAAGTGTAACCATATTCTTATTTTCTAGGCAAACACCATTTATTATTTTCATTATTGCAATCACAGCATTTGTTCTTACTACCTGTATTTGTCTCCAGCCAGAATACTGTATGTGCTGCTTTGCATGAATTGTCAATAGAAAATTTAAAGTTCTTTGTAATCCAGAATGCTTGAGATTATTTCTTTATAAAAATCCCAGAAAAAATGTAATTTCTATGTATTTTGCGTTGACCAAAATATACCAAAGCATTTCTTAATCAGACTACCCAAATTAAGGATTCTTGGATCCAGGAGGAGAAACCTCACTCGCAATGGAAAAATGGCTAAGCTATAAAAATTAGTCCTCATATGCACTGCATATCTGTGAGTAAACTGGTTTTCTACTACATCCAGCTCCATTCCCAAGGTTTATAGCAGGAAAGAACACATTTAAATCCTTCCAACATATACAACATACATTAAAATCCTGCCAAAACAAATTTATGCTAATTCCATACCTTCTGGCTTAAGCTAACTAGCCCTAATAAGATCTTATAAAAGATATTATGGCAATTCTTGAGAGAAAAGAAGTTACCAATCTGATCTGTCATAGCCACTATTTAAATATCTCTGTGTATGTGATGTAAGAAATTGGCACTGTTGGGTGAATTTAGAGAACTTGAGAAGATTTGACAGAACAGGCAATCAACTAGGTATGAAGAATTCAAGCTACTTAGAACTTTACAAGTCTAAACCAAGACCTAAATTGAAGATAGAATGTTACACAAGAGAGGTTCAAGTGCTTTAACAATGGTATAATGTGTTTGCACACAGCTATTCTCATCCATCAGGAAATAATCTGTGTTCTGCAATGGCTGGAATTTTTAAAAAGTTCTGATCAGTGATCTTGTGTCCAGTTCATTATAGTAGTTCAGTATTAAGCATTTATAAAACTATGATTATAGTCTTGTTGTGAAATTAGATTGATAAGTTGTTCCTGCTAAGAACAGGGTGGGCAATGCATATGTGGGACCACATACACCACACGCTTAGAGGGTACCCATGCTTTGTGGACCACAAGAAGGGCAGACCAATAAAGAGAAAAAACCACCCTTCAGTTCAAATCCAACTAGATGACAAAAGTCTGTGTGAGTATCTCTTCCTTCTATTTGGAAGGACAACAAAGAGTGAGATAAAAACCCTTTCTCATGTTTCCACCAGCTCCCTAGAACTGGCCTCAGTCAGCCATTACTCTTGAGCAGCTAGTTTCTGAACATTTTTTCAAAGGTAACCCATATAAGACTCAGTTCTAATGGATGTAACTAAGGCATGCACTAGTGTTGCTAGATACAACATATCCAGGAATAGGTGCAGTTGGCACACTATCCTTAAATTTGCAAGCATTCTGACTACAGTGGTACCTCTACTTACGAAATTAATCCGTTCCACAGCC
>CM034701.1:56677871-56702871 GCA_020142125.1 Phrynosoma platyrhinos
TTTTTCGTAAGATGAAGCATTCGTAAGTAGAGGTACCACTGTACCACCCAAATCTGGGTCAAACAGACGTGTCAGAACAAACTGATTCAAGTGTTTTACTTACATAATGAGGCAGCTGATCCAAGGAAATCTTATTGAGCACTGGACACTCTTCCAGAGTCTACAATAACAGTAGTGTCAAATTCTGTGAGAATACAAGTGAGTTGCTCCTCAAAGTGCCTAGCAAATTTATTAGAGTAAGCAACTGAGGGATCCCATTAGACTCGTCACTTCTTAGAATAACTCTGGTAGGCAGCATGTTGAAGAAAGGTGATAGATGCATAATAAGATTTTCTGGGGGTTTGGCCAACCTTATGGCCACATAATAGGTGGGAAACACACATTTTCCTTCACACCTTTGGCTGAACAATGTTGTACTTATATCCTGTTGCAGTGAACTTAAGTCATTACAAACAAATGGAATGACTGTTACCCTACTGACACCCTTGACCATTCTTTCCCCCTTTCCTACTACTACATCCAATTTTAAATATGACTTGTTAGTTACTTCATGTTATGACATGCAAATCTGTGGTGAAATATAAAGAAATAAAAAAGAAATTTAAAATGTACAGGAATGCTGAATGTTAATATATTATTTTACAAGAATATGTTTCTGTGTTGTGTTTGAATTGGCTGAGTTCAAATCTATGTAATCAGACATTTCAGTTGAGGTTCAGAAAAGTGGGGTTCTATTTAATAATAGTTTTGTGAAACTTTCATTCCTAGACACACAGCTAACATTTTCCTGGGGCAAGTGGGAAGCAATGAATACATAGAACAAAGACTTGCTTTTACATCTTATTTTCTTCATGGTTCTTATCCACTAGCTTTGTAGGACATAATCCTTTGGCAGGCAACAGCACAATTAGAATTTGACAATAGTAACTTATAATGTTAATCAGTGTCTTAGCAGCCACTGACATCTGTTTTGTCACAAAGCTATGTTTGCTTCTAGACCAAAAGTAATTTTCTCATTTCTCATACCTATAATCAAAAGCCACAGATTTTAAATCAAGCAATTTGGATTAATCCCACTGAATTCATGGATATTATTCCAGAACACACTGCCTGAGTGCACAACTAAAGACCATAAACTAAAGACTACACTTACCCATGAGTAAGTCCTATGAGGTCAATGGCCCTTATTCATAGGTAAGGTAAAAGATGAGAGCTAGCAGATGGAGTTGTATTTATTTCACTATGGAAAGCCTGAAACCAAAACAACATTTTTGGACTCAGTGAGATATGCAGTTGAAACAAACATTTAAAAATGTTGTGGGGAAGCAACATTTTATTTTGATATATTACTTTATGTGGTGGGTTGGAGAAAGTGGCTTTATTTTGATGTAGTTTTATACTTTTACAAAACTTACTGAAAAACACTACATTGCACAACATTCTGGACTACTGGTATAGCACATTGGCATTAAAACTGAAGGACTGAAAACACATGGCAGTGTTTTAAGGCACTGCTACTTAAAGTGGGGCTCCCTGGGCCAGTGCTAGCCCATGAGCCATTGGCTGCTGGGCTGCAGACTGCCTTCAGGAAAAAGAAAGAAGTAGTTGTAGCCAATAGGTAGATATTTGCTGGTCCCTCGTGTCAGAAAATCCAAGAACATGTCAGAGAACTTTTAAGAACAAAGTACTCTTTCCTCTGCTTTCCTAACAGAAAATCCAACTATACAGCTGGTGCTATATAGGGTACATTTATTTTGTATGAAAATAAGATATCTCAATATATTATTACCCTTTTGTATACATGTATATGTCAACATTGGTATAAGAATTCTTATCTACTTTGCAAGGTTTTTGTGAAGACTACTAAGGCCCTAAGCAGATGGCTTAAAGGGCCGTCTTGGGGTCAGGGAAGGGGAGGGGCAGCCGCACGATCAGCGCCCCAACCCCTTCCCCAGGTCGTCCTCAGAGCAGCCAGTCCTCCGCACGGCCGGCGCTCTGAGGAGGACCTCCCACCGCAGCATTTGCATGTGCTGCGGCGAAAGAGTCGGTGAAGGTGCGCCGCAGCCTTTTGCAGCACACCTTCAGTAACTTGTGAAAGGAGCGCCAATTTAGCGCTCCTTTCAGGGGCGGTGAAGCTGTGCCACAGGACCGAGGCATGGGGATGCCTCAGTCCCGCAGCGCAGCTTTCTGGGGAGGCCCATGGCTGCTCGTCTGCTTCCTCCCAAAGGCACCAATGGCACTACCATGGTGGTGCTGCTGTGAGGCAAGAGGCTATGCTGATGGCAGCAATGCTGCTAGTAGGGTCTCCCATGTCAGACAGACCGTTGCTGAGGAGCCAGGCTAATTGTGCCAAACAGCTACTGTGCAGCAGCAGTAATAGCAGGGTGACGTGCCAGTGGCACCATAGCCAGTACTGCACTGTAGGAGGCACAGTAAATCCCCCTTGAATGTCTTTTATCATGAAAACTATTCAGTGAGAAAATCCAAAGGAAAACAATAGATAGTGACATAAAATGAAACTCCCAGGTTGGATGGCATTCAAGAAGCTACTGGAGTAGAGCAAAGGACAACTACAAGTAGTGCTGTGGTAATGACACAACTGGACTCAAGATAGAAGGACATTCAGCTCACATGCTCAGAGGCAAAAGGAAAGCCTAAAGCTGCATAACACATAATATAGGAACATGGAATGTGAGAGGCATGAATCAGGGGATGCTCAACATAATAAAATAAGAAGTGGAACATATAATCATGGCAATACTTGGGATGAGTGAGCTAAAGTGGACAGGAATGGCACATTTTGAGTCAGGTAATAACACAATGTTTTACTCAGGAAGGGCCTAAGCAGACAGGCGGCCGTGGGCCGCCCTGGGAAGGTGCGCTTTTCAAAAGTCCCCACAAATATTTCAAAGATAGAGATAGCTGTGTTAGTCTGTAGAATCAGTGTGTAGAGAGACCTTGTAACACCTTGGAGACCAACAGAAAGATAGAAATTACTTCCTCAGATGCATCTGGCATTTGAGGAAGTAGACTGAGGTCTACAGAAGCTTATGTTGCCAATTTCTTTCTTTCAGTTAGTCTCAAAGGTGCTACAAGATCTCTCTACACTCTGATTCCACAAATATTTGTTCACAGAGTGAGGAGGCTGGGACAACTGACCTACTCTGTCACCAAATAGGGATTTTTTAAAAAAAGAAGAAAGAAAAAAAAGTTAAGCAAACCCAGTATTAATACTAGTAACAAAATACCAAAATGCAGGTAAGAAAGTCTGCAGTGCTATGGGAGCTATCCACTTTACAACACTGAGGGCCACATGTATATATATCAACCTGATGACAGAAGCTATAAGTATATGCTCAGCATAGTGATGTCCTGACTCCCAGGGGATAAATTTATTCCCTGAAAACCAAGGCTGCTAAGCTAGAGAAGCTGCAACAGGCAGATTCTGGATGTCATAAAGGGACAGAAAATTGTTAATGTTATTATGTTTTTACTGCTCGGAATGTGAAGATGAATTTGTGCAATTTTTTTGTTCATATGCTAAACTAATTTTGCTGATTTGGGTGCTGTGCATCAACTTGTGTTCTATCTCCCTCAGGTATCAAACTGTCCTGGGCCTGGCCTGATTGTGACCATGGCCTCTAAGTCCATACCAAAGACTCCAAAGAAATAAGCACCACTAGAATCAATGAAACCAAGGATGCATCCATGCTGCAGAAATAATCCAGTTTGATGCTGCCTTCACTGCCATGGTTTCATCCTATGGAATCTTGGGATTTGTAGTTTGTTGTGGCACTAGAGCTCTCTGATGGAGAAGGCTAAATAACAGAATCATAAGAGCTGGAAGAGACCACAAGGGCCCTCCAATCCAACCAGTCCCAGAATCCCATAGCATTGAGCCATGGCAGTGAAAGCAGGGTCAATTGGATTATTTCTGCAGTGTGATGAAGGTTTAGATGGCATTGTGTTAAGTCACATTGTTTTCAGTGATACCTATGCATAGCTACCTTTCCCTGGACTGTACCCTGTGTGCTCCCTTTATAACATAGCCTCATATCTACATATTGCCCTTCCAGAGGTTCCCTTAAGACTCCTCCTTCATAATTCAGCCATCAAGAAGTGCTTAGAGAATGAAGAGCCATCAGTCATCACTGCTGCCTGGAGTCAAAGCACATCACCTTTGTGACACATCAGAGCATCAAAGCCTTATAAAAAGAGTGCCCTGAGGCCACTCCCAAAACCAGGTTTGTGTGTGGCTGTACTCAAGAATGCCTCTAAGTCACAAAGATGCTCAGGCTCAGCTTTTAGCTGTCAGAATTGAGTGTATAACATCACCATTTCCAGGCAGATGTGGGGGATGGGAGAAGAAACAAAACGGAGCTTCCACCTTCAATTGAGAATCTCTCAAACTAATCAGTCATAGGGGAGGCTAGATGTCATTTTGACATATTATTTAGTGCCTTTCCCCATTCTTTTTTCTCCCTACAAGATAAAAATGTCATTTCTTTTTAATTAGACAAACAGTGTTTGCCATACACAGAACTCAGAAATCCATCTCCCATCTTCTAATTACTCTTTTCTCTACAATTTAAAAATAGTCAGGATGGTTTTATTATTATTTCTGTTAAGTTAGTATCTGTTAAGATAGTATTACTATCATAGTATAGTAATAGCAAAAAGCACACATGGCTATAATTTAGTGATCTCTTGTATTGCTCTTGTGACAAATTGATAGGATAATTTTATTATGAGTGGAACAATGACTACAGGGAATGAGAGAGAATCTCAACGAACTCCACATAATTCAGTTGACTAAATGTAATACTTGCATTACACCAGGAGATAATGAATACAATCCCAAGCACCAGTAAAAGCTGCACCATCTCAGATTCCAGCTTTTGTCAAAAGACTACCCCATAAATCATCTCTGAATCTTATTTAATGTCAAAAGCCAGTAATCTGAATGAGTCCAATGGGGAGCATGTTTTGGAATACACATGATTCACATCCATTGCAATGATAGGATCATGCAATTTGTGTATTTTAATGGCTTTTAAAAAACATAATAGTAAAATGATTTTTTTCATAAATTTCATAAATTAAAGTATCAGTACAACCAGTATTAGTAAACCATTACCACTCAAACCATAAATATATTTTGTATGCTTCTTCTTCTTTCTTATTAAAATATTACCTACATTGTCATAAAGTATTATGCTAAATCTTTACACTGATTTGATGCCAATAACACAACAGCTGCCAACTGGACTGAAAACAAAGACTATTTTAAGGATGGAATCACAATTAGTATGACCACTTAATTTTAGGGAAGCCTAACATTCATTTACTTTTATAAATGCATAGATAAGCCAAATCCACAGTATTTTTCACAGGCTTCCAGAGCTCTAAATCAATCACTCTACTTTTTGAATAAATGTGCAATCCTGTCTACTGGCAGGATTTAAATCAAACTATCTACAATGAAAGTTAAATAATCTGGGTTTATTAAGAATACAAAACGTTTTATGTTATTTGAAAACAATACATATATACATCTCTTCTTTTAAAAAAACCTGAGGAGGTATGCATTCTTCAGAGTAATCTTTCTGCTTCCCATTATTTAGATATGGATAAAATAATCAATATACAGTCTGTCACTCTCTAAAGCTGTAGTTGGCAAAGTGCTGCCCTATGCCTCACCAAGGCTGCATTGTCACTGTAGAAATAATCCAGCTTGACACAACTTTAACTGTCATGGCTCCATGTTATTGAATCCTGGGAACTGTAGTTTGTTGTGGCTCTCTGACAGGCTAAATGTCTCACTAAACTATGATTCGCAGAATTCCATAGCAGGGAGTCATGGCAGTTAAAGCAGTATCAAACTGGATTGTTTATGTAGTGAGGATGTGGATCAAAACTGTTGTGACCCAGACCCTCTCACAGACTCCTTCAAAACCAGCTTTTAATGACCAGGAAAAGGGTGAACTGCTTTCCCTGAAAGCCTCTTGGAGAGGTAATCCACTTTTTAAATAGGTTCTATTCCCCATACTTCTCTTCTGTTTAATGTCAGATTGCAATCATTTAATTTGACTAAAAGCCATTACAACTCCAAGAGAGAAAAACCACAATAAAATCCAGTAAAACTCTTGGTTTTTCAAAACCAGAAATTGACTTTTGGACACTTCATTTTTTTTGGCTTTTTTTTTAAATAATCTGTGTGGCTTCCAGAGTGTCTCAGTGGCAGAAATGTGGTCCCCAAACCTGACAAAGTTCCCCGCTCTAAATTCAAAATAAATTTTGAGCATTATAGCATTAACAAGGAACCCAGGCTGATCCTCTTTAGAGAAGGAATTCCACAACTAGATTGCGTGAACCAAAAAACCCCTGTTCTGTGTCCCAGCCAAACATTTTCTCCTGATGGCAAAATGAAAAGGCCTCTGAAAATTATGGAAGTTGGTAATAAACAACCCTTTGAATAATTATATAATGCTTGCAGTCATTATTTTCTTTGAAATCTTTAGTTATAAGGTAGTTCAGCATAATTGCTCCCTGTTTCTTAACAGGACACATGGGTGCTAAGTTGGGTTCCTGTATCTTTATATACCCCCCAACATTTCAGCGATGAAAAAGGGATGCATGTATCCAAGCAATGTCAGACTGTAGTCAAGCTGGGAAAAGTTATTAATAAGGAAGAACAGACAAGCTAGGAGAGGCTGCAGTAGTTTGCTTTTGCCTGAGACTACTGAGAAGGGCAAGATTCTATCCTTTCTTTCCCTCTGCTGAGTTGAACGTAAACTACTTTTCTACTTTGAACACAATTTGCAGCAACTGAAGTAAGCTGAGGACAAAAGGGAAAGTGGAAAGAGGAGAGAGAAACTGGACATCTTAAAAGCAGGTGAAAAAGTGGGACAACAGAGGATTACCTTTGACTATCTTTGCCAACCTTGGACAGTTGGAGGGTATGACTTTAATAATTTTGAAAAGGGGGGAATTTCTGCATGTGTTGCTTCTCAATACAACCTAGTAACAAGCAACATGTGTTGCAATTCACTTTCAGACAATCATTAAAGGTATATGATTCCTCTCCAGTTTTCACTCTAGCAACTCTAACTCAATGTGGTGAGTTAAATTTAAATACAGTGGTACCTCTGCTTACAAAATTAATTCATTCCACAACCCATTTCGTAGCTAGAAAATTTCGTAAGTAGAAGCAAATTTAACATTGAAATGCCCTAATCCGTTCCAAGCCCATAGAATAGCCGAGGCTGCGGCTGGAAGGCCGCCTCCTTCCAGCCGCAGACTCGGCTATTCCTTGGGCCATTCCTTGGGCTGATCCTGGAAGTGGAGGAATCCTCCACTTGCAGGATCAGCCCAAGGAATAGCTGAGGCTGCGGCTAAAACTTTTCTAGTTACAAAATGCTTCTAAAAATATCATCTCTACATACACATATGTCTCTACAGCCATTCATATGTAGAGACATATTCGTATGTAGAGACAATATTTTTTAGAAGAAGCGTTTTGTAACTCAAAAGTATCGTAACTAGAGCCTTTCGTAAGTAGAGGTACCACCGTATAGTTAAATCCTGGCAGAATTGAGGCTTGCAAAAAATAATTGATTCATAGCTCAGTTTCTTAGACACTTTCTGTAATCCAAGACATAATTATACAAATTCTTGAAATTGTCTTGTAAGTGAACTAACAATATAAGGAAATCTGAATCAGACCTTAAAATGAAATAATGCATTCCAAGAATCTGAATGGTAACAATGATCAATTTTTGAAACTCTAATATATCTTTCAAGGCTTTTCCAATTAAAAGATATGAATTTTCTGCTGAAAATATTTGACCAACCTTTTTCAACAACCTTCCTATTATTTACAGCTGGGTGAAAATAAAAACAAAACAGCAGGATTTTGATGTGTTATAAATTACTTTCCATATTCCAATTATTGTTAAGCTATGTGAGGTTGCAATTAAAACCTTGATCCTTCCATTTATATACATAAAATCTCAATTAATCAATGCAGTTAGCAGAATCTGAGTATGCTATCAGCACACAGTAACATACTACAATCAGTCATTCTGTGGGATCAAAAATGAAAAGGAATATTTTAACAGACATCTCTTAGCAAGGGTCATTAATTCTTTTTAGATTATGAGATCATAAAGTTGATTTTTTTTACTTGTCAAATCTGAGCCAGATTTAAATTCACTTTTGAGAAACAAAAAGACTAGTGTGCTAATCCACTCCTTCAATAATGTCTGTTTAAGCTTTTGCATCCTCCCCCTTATCTTGTGTTTCAAGCAAGTTTGCTATTCAAGAGGTCAACATACACACTGAAACCTCAGCTTACAGCTATGACTCTAGGAGATAAGATATGTCTGGAAATACATGCCTAATTTAATATCTCACCAATGTTTACTTTGCAAGGTGGAAAAAAAATCCTTTGCATGCATTTTCAATCAAATGCCAGAGAACAAGGCAGGTCTCTGACAAGGGCTGGGACAAACCAGCAAGCTTGAGCTGGAATGAAAAGTCAGCAGTAGTGGAATGTGAGTCATACCCAAAGTTTTGAAAAATGCTTTCTTCTGTAATCACAATATAAAACAATGAAACAGGAAATGAAACTCACAGCAAGCACAGCACTAATCTTATGTTCTTCCCTCCCACCATCTGTCTGGCTGTAAGTTTTGGTCATTTTGGTTCCATGTGCTTTTTAGCAAAGATTATCATCCCCTCAAACATCTAGACATCAAGTGCACAGGAAACGAAATCTTGCCTTATTCAAGGCAGACATGAATCCTTTTTGCCCAGTGAATAACTAAGAACTAAATTAGGGTGGTACCAAATTCTTATGGGGATTCTTTTCCACAATGAAAAATGCTTTTTAGTGAATAGATGGAGTGAATATTTTCCTATGGAACAGTGATCTCATGGTGAGGGGAGAAACAACTTTAACAGAAGAACTGCAATGCTATTCCTCACATTATGTCTATCCCTTTGGTTAGGTTTGCTTATTTGTGAGGATGAAATATTCTACAAAAATAGGACTTGTTTTTTTGCTCAGGGTCAGTATTAACTGGACATTTATACTGTGTTTAACATGACCATCAATGTGAGGTACTGAATAAACATTATACCCATTATATTTGGTAGCTGTTCAACTGATTCAGGGAGAGGTTAATCCTCATGACATCAGCTAATTCTTCAGTTATGGCTGAGCTGGTTCTTTGAGATTTACAGGTTGATATCCTACTGCTGCACATAAATATTGTATAAGCTTTTGCTTATACTGCAAAGCGGAGATTGGTCATGCTGGATTGTACTGCAGGAACCTTTTAATAACCATTGCCAAGTGATCATGATTTTGAGAAGGATATAAAAATTGTTGGTTCCAGGTTTAAGGGGAATCTTGGGAAGATACCCTCCAGCAGGTCTTTGCCCTCTAAGTACTGTCATTGTCCACGTAACTAAGCAGAAATGGGACAGATGCACACAGCTGCCATCATGGCATGATCTCCTGGGCTGGCCTTAGAGGTAGGCAAGCTGGCCAAGGTACCAAGCTGAAATCTTGCTAAGTTGAATTTGGTGACTTGGTATTTGTTCAGTGCATTGTCTGTAGTGAGATAGAACAACAACCAAAAAAGCAGTAAAGGCTTTTTTCAATGTTCCACATGTTTTGTTGTTGCGTTCCTTTAAGTTGCTTCCAACTTATGGCAATCCTAAAGTGACATGGGGTTTTCTTGGCAAGATTTCTTCAGAGGAGGTTTGCCATTGTCTTCCCCAGAGTCTGAGAGCATGTGACTTGCCCAAGGTCACCCAATGGGTTTTATGGCTGAGCAGGGAATCAAACACCTGGTCTCCAAAATTGTAGTCCAACACTCAAAGTGCTATGTCACACTGGCTCTTCACATGTAGTAAGAGTGAAATTAACTGCTATCAGTTAGCTTTAAAATATGTGCTGTTTTAAATTTTTGGTGAGATTTCTCAATAAAAAAGTAGTAGAATAAGTTTCTGCTCTTAGCCAATATTAACTAATGCTGTTATAATGTTCACTATAAATAATACTAGGAATATAAGTTGTAAGTTTCTCACTAGGGAGGGGGAGCCATGAAAGCATGTTGTCTCTAAATCCTATTTTTCTCTACTCACTTGGATGGACACACTCCTACCGTTGGACTCTAAACAGCAATAATTGGAAAGGTTGGGTTAATGATGATGGCATAGGTAGTACCATGGCACTGCATAAGCCCTAGTTCAGGGGTAGGCAACCTTTCCCCTTTAAGGGCCAAGGGACTTCAGCTCCCAGAATCCCAGGAGCTATTGGCCAACATGGGACTATTGGTCAACATGGCTGAGGCTTCTGGGAGCTGAAGTCCCTCGGCCCTTAAAGGGGAAAAGTTGCCTACCCCTGCCCTAGTTTATGCAGTCCCATCCCCCAAAAGTTAAGATGTCATGGCATATTGGTGTGTGGGGGGGTTGCCATCCTTCATGCAAAAGCAAAGCAAAGCAACTTCATTTATATACCACTTCATACTGCACTATGCAGTGTCTAAGTGGTTTACAACTGTAAGCTCATTGCCCCCCAACAGCTGGATACTCATTTTAGTGACCTTGGAAGGATGCAGACCTGAGTCAAGCCTGAGCCTTGGCTAGTATTGAACTTGCAAACTTGAACTCAAATCTTGGTAGGTATAGCCAGTAATTATTTTCTACAAACTTGGTTAGGAAAAAGTTCCTGTTTGGTTTGGGCTGGGCCCATTTAGTTGCCTTACTGAAATGGTCACCTTCTTTGCTCTTAGATAAAATAGTGGTGTACTTGAAGGGAATTTAAAATGCTGGAGTTGTCATCTGGCAAGTCATCAAAGCAATGGGAGAAATTTAAGGAAACCAATTCCTCTTCATGATGCCTGCTGAGCCATATAAATATTGTATGGTAGGAGACTCTGTGTATAATAATTTGGGCTTTGTGTACAATAATTTGCAAGTATTCAGAAACCAAAAAGGAAAAATATTATGTAGTGATGAAAAAGGTTAAAGAGTGCTTCATTCAAAAACAAATGATGAAATTTTAAGAACACAACTTTTATATGAGAAGTGAGGCAGGGTAGGGAATGAAATGAAAGAAGAAACTAATGGAATTTGTATCTGACATCAGCTTGCTGAATCAGATTTGCAATTATGCTGACAGAATCTGTGATAATAATCCAAACTATACTTGTTATAAAAAACTCTATTGGGAAATCCTGAAATCACCTTTAAAGAGGTCTTCACAGATTCCTAGACTCCAACCTAGCTTCTATAGTTACACCTAAGAAATTGCAAAAAAATGAGAAGCCACGACCATACTATTCCAACAACAACATACAATACAGAAACATCCTAGGACAGAAAGCTAAAAAATTATACAAGATAGCTGGAGACAAAAGCAACTGAAGAAGAAAATGTAAGAATTCTGAGAAATGGCTGCAGAAACCGCAAACCTAGACAATATAGTAGCACATGGTTACTAACACACTATGTTCAAAAGACTCAATAATTTTGTAAGAGTTTGCAATCAGGAGCACCATGTGCAATACAATAAACAGAGGACACATCTTTAAATGACTAAAACAATGAGGAAGACAAAGAAAACTTTGTTGCTTTTGTTCTTGTTTCATTTCAGTTATTGAACTAGAATATTTTTTAAACCAAAAAATAGCGTTATGACAACATTTAAATTCAGTACTAAGGTAAAACAAAATCATGCTTAAATTCATTGTTGTATATTTAGAGTAAGAAATTTGTATAGTCTCTTCTTCAGATTTAATGTGAATCTGAAATTAGAGCAATTATTCCAAGAAAGTAATGCATTTAATTGATTCAGAATGCATAAAATTCTCAACAATAATTCAAAGATGTCAATCATCATCAACACAACCAAAAGAATACATCAATATGTTTTCAATTGAATATAGAACAGAGCTAACTTGCTCAATGCTTTCATTACTCATTCTCCTTTTGTCTAATACTAAGAGAAAGAAAGAGAGAGAGAGAGAGAGAGAGAGAGAGAAACAACTGGTTTCACTTGACATTATGGGGGCAGGAGGATAAGAAGAACCAATAGCATGGGTAAATTCACTATCTATTGTAGAAAGAAAGGGTAGATTTCTAGGTTTGCACAAGATAATATCAAATTAATAGATATATTAAAACAGAATATTTCCCAGTCCCTAAAAGGGATGAAATTGCTAGCAATATGATAAAAAACAGAAATTTTGCTATTATAGTAGGAAGTAGATTATAAGAATACAGGTGGCCATCCTCCCTTGATATCTCCTCCCAACCTGGGATCTTCGACAGTTAAAGCATGTGAGTGGACTTGGTTGATGTCTGATAAGGTAGTTCCAATGAAACATGGCTGGCACAAATACTATTTAACAGAAACATCAGAACAGATTACCTACCTATCTTCCTGGACAACGATGTTACAAAAAAGGGTGATGTAACTACCTGAAAAATAATAGACAAAGCAAAACTAAAGTGGGACTATGGGAATGTTTTCAGAGAGATACCAGCCCTGAAGAGCAATCATAAGATATCTACTACATTCCTGAAAGGAAGGGCAAGGTAAGTATAATATTTGTAGGTTTACAATTGTATTTAGTCTTTTCCAATAACAGAACACAAGACTAGCTTGCTTTTGTATTTTTTTATTTCCCATTCTCTCTCTTATGGATTTCATGTTTCTTTTATACTTCTAATATGACTGTAATTTGTTTTAGGTTTTTCTTTAACTATGTGAAGTGATCTTAAAATTTACACAAATGCAAGAGGAAATGGCAATCTTTATGCATATCAGGGAGTGATTTGTGAGAAGAAAAGTATTGATGATTCCTATTGATAAACTGCCCTTTTGGGGAATGTGCTTAGTAGATTGCACTCATATGTGAAATGACTATACTTCTCATTCCTTACTGCATATCTAAATATTATATTGGAAAAAATAGTTTTAATAACAACTAAGAGTTTGAGACATTGCTTCCAGGTTGTAAAGTTTTTTTAAACAGCAGTTACAGCTATATGGTTCAACGATAGAACAGAAATCTTACAATGCTCTATTGATTGTAGATGTATCAACCAGGACTTTTGGAAAGACAGAAGAGCAAAGACACAGGTATAAATATAGTCCAAGTCAATCAAATTAAAAATCCATCTCATTCTTGTGTATATATTGTTCCTGAAGGCACCAAGACTATACACACAGGACTGATAGGAAAATTCCTATTCAAGAACCTGTGCATCAAAATTGACAGGATTGGGGTTAAAAAGGACAGTTTTTATTTTCAGAGTGAGTAAAATTGAGAGTGGGGTGGGATCAACATTTACTGGTTGATGCTGATCCCTCCTCTTGGATAGGGGTTTCAGTTCTATTTTCACTAGAAGCTCCTGTCAGAACAATACTATATATCATCACTCAATTTGTTCTAACAGGTCAAGCATAAAAAAAAAAAAAACATCCACTGCCCCACAGCAACTAGTGGCTTACAGGAGGAGCCTTCTGCTATCACTAGTAAAATTTACTCCTCAATTTTGCTGCCTCTGAATGTAGCAAATAAATGGTGGGTGTGAATTTGTAATGAATTTTCATATCATGCAAAAGGTTACCAAAGCCAGGGAATTACAACAGATAAAACTGCAGGTGAAGTCCAACTGAGTAAAACTTACCAGGTCAAACAACTACAAAAACTGAGAATTGCATGTTTCAACAGGAAACTATATAGAGTGACTTGGGTTAAAAATAAAATAAGATATAGTAATATAGGGCCTTTGAAGACTGCCAGAAATAGTGCACATTAAATTGAGGCACTGTCCTGGCTCAGTGCTAGGGAGTCATGGGAATTGTATTTTTTTCTAAGACATTGAGCCTTCTCTGTCAGAGAGCTCTGGTGCCACAATAAATTACAGTTCCCATGAGTCCCTAGCACTGAGCCAGGGCAATGCCTCAATTTAATGTGCACTATTTCTGGCAGTCTGCAAAGGCCCATAGTTTAACAAATTCAAAGATTGTTACAGTATATTGTACATTTAATCAAGAGATAGAAGGAGGAAGGAGATAGAACTAGTATAAGGAAATGTTAAGAGTCCATCACAGTTAGTATACTTAGTAGTTATTTCATATTTTCATATAACATCTAGTATCACCTAAACAAATCTTTCCTTTCCTCACTCTCCCCTTCCAAGATTTGTTCCACAGCCGATTTGGGGCTCATAGGTGGAATGAAGAATGAACCCATTGTGCTTATCTGTGCTGTTCAGTTGGCACAAAGAAACACCCTTGGATAGAACCTTTTTCTATGTTCCTCTTCACTAGCTACTACTTGTTGGATTCTCCCACATTTGATATAGGTAGTTAAAGATCACTTATTACTACATCTTGTGACAAACAACTCTGTAAATTACTTATGTATAGTGTAAAGAACCATTGGTTTTCAACAGCCCCAAACCTGAAGCAAAAAAGCAAAAGCTATAGCAGCAGTCTGCAAATTGTTAACTTTGGAGTAATCCTTTCAGTTAAACTATTCTGGAGTCAGTGGTTTTGGGGCTGTGGACTTTAGCTATATTCTCTAGCCATAAAGTTGGTTAAAACATGCACATCTGCCCTTTTGATTAAACAAATCCAATGGGGGCTTACCATTTTTCACAAAAATGAAAATGAATGTCTGGTGAGCCTTGTGTTGCCAAATAACAGAGAGAGTGAGAGAGAGCAAAATACTGTGAATTTGTGGCGTCTGTTCTGTGGTGTGGTAGGAAGCTACAAGGTTCTGAAAATAAAAGGCACCTATTATAATCTAAAAAGTGCCATATTCTGGAATAAAAGACACTGTTTTAAAATAAGAGATGTTCTGAAAATAGGGGACATATGGCAGCCTTAGGTAAGCCAAAGGTTGCCTTTGAAATAAAATTTAGCGTAGAAAGAAAATTGGACAAAATATAGTGAACACATGGTTCTAATAGAACACATGATACCAGTATAGTATACAGTTCTTGATTGCAACAAGATTTCTATAGAGGGAGTTTCACATAAATGCTAAATTTGACAGGGGATTGAGATGGAGGGAGCCAACAAGGTTGCATGGTATTATGGACCTCGCATACTGATGAACAGAAAAAGCAACCTGTGCCCAGCTATTGCTTGATGAGTGGGGTGGCCAGGGTGGGAGCAGTGTCTCTTTTACAAAATTCAGATAATCAAGAGGAAAGGTAAGACCTGCTATGGATTTTAATATGTGCAATCTGGCATACAGTTATACATATCCAAGTCTCATTGGAGCAACTGGAAGTAGGCATATGTGAATTTGTACAAGTTTACAGCCAAGATGATTCATGAAAACTGCACAAAGAACTTTGTGCTAAATTGAAGCAAAATGAGAAAAATAAAATAAAATAATTGGCGATAGTGTACATTTCTCTGACTTCAAGGATGTTACTGTGTTATTGTGAACATTCTGCTTGAATTACACTAGCTTGCTATATTCATTTGTGACAATTTATTATAAACAATTAACACTAAACATGACAACTAAACTAAACACAACAACAGTTCAACTCATAATAGTGATGTGGAAAAATTTATTTCAGTCTTAATATACTTAAATGTCAAACTTAAAGAGGCTGTAGTATAATTAAACATAAGGGTTTGTATTAACTGTTTGCTTGAAAGCTGGTATCCTCTTCTCACCCTTTGTTCTGTTTTGTTTACTTTTAAAATGCTTACATTGCCAAAGTATTTACACAATGTTTGAGTGAATCTCAAATTCTTGATAAAAAGTCTACCTCTAATAGGGCTCATTGCTTACAAAATAGTAGATTTGATATAAGGACATGCTTCATTGATAACAAGAGAGAAAATCATCATCCTCTGTGGCTTAGATCCAGAATCAGCCTGCCATTGATGGAACGCTTTTGATCCACCAGACCATTTTCAATGGTAAGATAGGGGAGAGACTGAATTTTGCCAATTCCCTCCATATACTCTCTCAAAAATCTGCTCCAAAGAATTGGGAGATGTTCTTGAGCTATATGGGAAGTGGTACTGCAGAGTGCAAAGGATGATGAATAGGCAAACATTTCCTCTTTTCTATCCCCTGCATCTGGGTCATTTTGAATAGAATTTTGTGGGTGTGAAAGTACCTTCAACTTGCCTGTCAACTTATGAATTTCATAGGGTTCTCTTAGGAATGGAATAATCAAACAAAGTGGTTTTGGTAGTTTCTTCCTCTGAAATATAGCATACAACATCTGGTATTTATTGTTGGTCTCCCATCTAAGTACTAACCTAGGGTGAGTCTGTTGAGCTTCCAATTTCAGATAGGATCTGGTGCCTTTAGGGCATTTAGGCCAAATGTAATTGTACTCAGGAATATTCCTTCTTGTTGGGACAAAACCCAGATCCAACTCAGTAATTTCAGCATTAAATTAAGCATTTCACAAATCTGTTGTAGCAGGAAAACTTAAAAACTTCAGAAGGCTAGTACTCTTTCACCTATTTGGTAGAGTATATTTGCACCTAACTGCAAATGCAATAGTTCAGCTGCACTCCAGTCACATTTAAAATGCTCATTTAAACACATTTAAAGTGCCTGTATCCTTCCTTACGTGCCAGAAACACATTTGTTTTCTTTAGGGCCAAATCAGATGTGGAAACACAATATGCTGAATTAGGTTTGCTAATAAATCCCTGTAAGGTAAGTGCAGAAGGGGAAGAAGTTAAAATACAGCACTGGTGTGTTTACCTAAATCCTCATTCTGGTGATGAAAATTCAGTTTTCTGCCCCAGTCTTTAATTCACCCTTCCACCAACCAGGAACTGACAAGACCTGTTCTGAGTCTGGAGTTCACATCCAGACAAGTCCTTAAATTAGCAAAGATTAGTAATAAAAGTTACAGTGCAATGCCAGTTGGCTTATAGTTACATAACTTTAAATTAAACTCCCTTAGTCCAAAATAAAAATACACAAATGCACAGTTCAATATTCCTTGTTATTTTTAAAAAGTGCAATCATGAACTTTAACACAGTTTCTATTTTCTTTATTTACTTATTAACATTCACAGCTTTACTTGTGCATGCTTCTAGTTTTGTGTATCTAGAAAATGAGTGTATTAAAACAACCATATTTAGTTATTTATCCAGTTAATTGGTAGGGAATATTTGCACCTAATTGCCAATGCAGTAGTTCAGTTGCACTCCAATCACATTTAAAATGCATATTTAAACATAATTTTTGAACTTTTGTACAAAGCTCAAAAGGAATGCTGATAAAAAATATGCACTCTTTTCTCCTCTTTGACAATTTGCTCTGCTAAAAAAGGTTTGTAACTTCTTACAAGTTACAAGGGTGGAGGTAATTGTTCTTAACTGTCTCTGGAAATTTTATGATGTAAGCCGCCCCGATTGTGCACAGAGGGGCGGGGTATTAAATAAAAATTATTATTATTATTATTATTATTATTATTTTTTGCCATGCTAAAAAAATAAATCAAAATCAAATGCATGATTTAATGAATCAGGGGCCAAAATTAGACACAGTAAGGTATGAGGTTCTAAACAAAATAATCCAAATGTTAACATCAATGTTACCTCTAAAATAACCTCAAAATGTCTCCCAGTCTATAGTTGTGAAACAAAAGACAAAGAGGTATAACAGTCATTCTCCCCCTGGGGCAAACCAAGACAGGAATCTATACACTCCCAATTTATTTACACTAACCAGTAAACAACAGATTAAGATAGTTCGTTAAAGTAGTAATCTGAAAACTGATACCATGATTTACATTTAAATCTGCTGAAATAAATCAATCCATATTTGCATGGTCAATCAAACACAATTCTCCCTCATAGCACTGGGAAAATCCAGTTTCTGCAGACATAATTGACATTTCACCTGATTATACAGAGAAGTATAAGAACCTGCTGATTTTGAGAAAACAGGAGACAGTGCCCAACAAGTGTTTTTGTTTCCAGAGTATACTGTTATGACATATCTTGTTTATCATTTCATCCTTTAATCTTTTCTCTCCTGTCATAAAAGTGTTGAGGTATTTTAGAAAGACTTGGTTCATTGCCTATTTTCCAATAAATTTACCATTATTTGGGACAGAATTGTTTTACTAAACTCCTTGCTTACCCTTGAATTCCTAGTATTCAGATGTGTACTTGGGTTTTTGAACACTCTTACCATTTTGTTCTACTTTACAAATTTACACGAATGCATATTCCTTGTAATTCAAGGAAAAATCACAAAACTTCAGCCTACTGTCTTACAGGTAGACATCCCACCATTTTGCTCCTAAACATAGATATGTTTTGAATTGATTTTGTGAACATTATTATCATGTTAGACACTTTCAAGACAATGGGTTAAAGTTAGAATGATTATACCTTCTATTGTTTTTTATCACTGTAACACTAAACTGTTTTCTCTTTCATTCATATACTTTAAAGACATATGACACATACTTACACAAGCTAAATACATCCAATATTATGGTGACTTTACAGCATTCTGTAGCCACTGTATCAAAAAAGTCCCCATGTAGGGAACTAACATTGGAAAGGACAATTTCCTTTTTCAAGGGAAAAGAGAACTTCCTCGGTAACACCTTTTCAATATCTTTAAGTGTAGAATGATAGAATCATAGGATCATGTACTCTGACATGGCTTCTGGAAATGAAATTTCCTTGAAGACATCATTATTATTTTTTACAAATCAGGTCAGGAGAATGTATTTACAGAATAGCAATTATGTGCCAGCATCATAATTTTTGTTTGTGCTGGATAACTATCCAGCATTGGTATTACTTTCTCCCACACTAACTTGCCTGGGCACTATAATTCCCCTTTGAGTGCAATGGGTGGATAAAATCAGTTACTTAAAAATGAGAAAAAAATAGATGTTTGTGATTTAAACAGGACTTTTAAATGTTATTTTCTAAAAATGCAAGTACTATGTTTCACATGCAGAATAACTGGTTAATATGATTAATCTTTAAAATGAATCAGTGACTTCTGCTGAATGCAATGACTCAAACGTCACACTAAACTTTCCAGCACAATCACCCCCATCATACTCCCCACATTTTATAGTGTTGTCCCAAAACTACAATTAGTTTTAGCCACTATTCTTGTGGCTAAAACAGCCGAGGGGAGGGATGGGAGGGACCCACAAGCCCAAGCCTGTGGCTAGGAACCATGCTGATCAATTTCCAGGTATGTATATTAACATGCTTACTAAGAAATATAGGCATTTCGTCTTTATTTGATGACAGTAACTTGTTCTAGTCTGTTCAATACCCATCAGACCTTGCTTTGACTTCTTCATCATCAGTATTTCATTTTTGTGTTTCATTTTCTTTTTTGTGGTGGTGGAAATGAGCCAACATAGAATAAAGTAGTTTCAAGACTTTATATATTCTATATAGTTTGCCTTCTGTATCCACAGATTCTATATCCATGGATTCTACCACCCATGGTTTGATTTTTTTAAAAAAAATATAAATCCAAAAAGCAAACCTTGACTTTACCATTTTATGTAAGGGACACCACTACACCCATTGTATATAAATGGGACTTGAGCATGCACAAATTTTAGTGTCCACAGGGGATCCTGGAACCTAGCACCAGTGGATATCGGGGGTGCATTGTATTGTATATATGGCTCAGAAACTCCTGCAGCTTCTATCACAATAAAGGTTTTTCTGGAAATGGAGACATACCCATTTAGGATACTACCTCTTTTGATATAGCAAAAGTAAAGTAGGCTTTTGGTATGCATTAGGTTTGGATTCCAGACCCCCTATGCATGTGTACCAAAATCTGTGGATGGTTATATACAATAGCATAGTAGTATGGTGTCCCTTATGTAAAATGGCATAATCAAAATTGGCTTTTGGATATTTTTTTTAAAAAAACAAACAAAAAACAAGCAGTAGATAGTTGAATCCATGAATGTAGAATTTGTGGGTTCTTGTCCGCGACTGTATATAAAATATTCTCTCTACAGGTAGAAAAAAGGGCATGATGCCTGCAAAACTGATACACTGCAACAAACAGTTGAAAAGGTTGGTTTGCAGTGTAACATAAGCAATATCTTAATTAAAAACTAAGCTTGCTTAGTAGTCAAAATTACACTATTGCTTAGGAAATAAATTAAGAACAGTATTATCAATGGGAAATGTAATCTACATCAGTTATTTCAATTGGTGTTTTTTTTTTTTGTTGATTTAAATAATTATTTTAATTGCCTCAACTCATATAATTTCATCCTGGGATAGATCCTTCTCAGCTGTGGCATTACATCTTTCAAATGCTCTTCTTGGGGAGGCTTATTTTGCTCCACTCATGAGTCCAGGCAAAATTTTGATTTTCTGTGCTGTTCTTATGCTGCCATGAAATATTTAGTTTTTGTTTAGTTTTTGTTTAGTTTTTAGTGTTTTTATTCTGATTTACTATTTTATTGCAAACATGCTAGCTGCCATGAAATATTCATTTTGAAAGTCAGAATATAAATTGCTGAAATAAATCATGCCTGACCACATAGCACACGGCGTCAGGGCACCTCACTGGCACAGTGTGCACACACACTGCACCAAAGGGGCACAAAAGAGCCACTGCAGCATCTCTAGGGGTGTTTTTTTGTCACCCCCAAAAGGAGCAGCATTTATCAGCTAATTTTGGAATGGAAAAAAAGAGAATCGGGGCAATGGCGTGTGGTTGCCATAGCCCCAATCCGCATCAGCTCTCAGTAAAAGCATAATAATGATCTAATTATAATTGAACTTCACCAACTATGCTGAAAGACATAAAAGCAATTTTCATATGTTGCTGAGGGTAAAATGGTGCCTGACAAAGTAAGAAGAAGCAAATGACTTCAAAATGAGATAGTCATTCTGCTCAAATTTTAAAACTTCCAATGAAATCACAAATGGGCTTCTCCATAACTGTACGGTGTGGTTCATGAACTTCTTCATGAAGTGAACCCTGCAGGGATTACACAGATTTGGCCAGACATGTAATTAAAGAAATTGTTGTTGCAACTGAAGTCTATGTAAAGTAGTTGCTCATTAAGGAAATGCCCAAAGGCTGGAGTCTGGGTTTGGGTTTGGCGCTGGCATATTTTCCTCAAAACATTGACATAACTCCACCCTATTTAACACTTCATAATAGGATATAATAAGTTTATGTTTTTTGATATCTCTGACAGAATAATTTGTATTTTTAACTTACATAAGTCTCCTCACAAAGGCTTAGAATGATGGATAGGTATCTTCTTTGCACAAATATCCAGCATATAAAAATTTACATTGACTTTAATTTTTAAGACAGTGGACTGCAATCTTCTAGGAAACTCAAAGGAAACAGAAATTCAAGGAATGACATAATTTCAGAAATGAATGATGTATTTTACTTAAAGGTAATTGTGGATGTTCAGCACCTAAACAACACATTTGATTACAAAGAACCTGAGGATAGCCCACACCATTATGATTAACTTGTGTGCTGCCCCAAGTCATGTCATTGGCTTCTGGTGAAAATTATGCTGCATGAACAAGACATTGGACAGATCCAACAAGACAATTTGCAATGATGTAAACTTAATTGACTTAGACTTAAGTTAGACTCAAGTCACTTTAATGACTTGACTTGACAAAAATGACACATTGCCTTGACTTGACTTGAGACTTGTATATTTTGAATGACTGACTTGCTGGTGGCATTCACTTCAAGCAGCAGGCAAATCCTGCCCGCAAAGTGTGGGGTACATTTTTTTGGTGGTGTATAGCAAATGTGGTAGGCAATGGGACTGAGGGAGAAAGATCATTCTAGAGCTTTTGAAAAGTTTTAGAAGGCTTTTCTGGTTTGCAGGTGGGACAGGCTGCCAAGTAGACCTCAACCCCCCCAAGCCCATTGTCTATCACACTTGCTGTTCCCTCTGAGAAACACACCCAACCTCCTTTTTGCTGTTAAAAGTTGGTTCTCAGATTGAGACTTCACTTGATATTTGACCTGAAAGTATCTTGCAGTGACTTGAGACTTGACTTGAGACTTGGGGAGGAAGCAGACTGGCGGCTCTGCACTGCCCCGGGAAGGTGCGCCGCTGGATCGAGGCATCCCCACACCTCGATTCAGCGCCGCACTTACGCCATGCCTGAATGGACCGCAAAAAAAGCGCTCCTTTCACAAGTCAGCGAAAGTGTGCCTCAAAAGCGTGAGGTGCACTTTCGCTGACTTATCCGCCGCAGCGTGTGCAGACGCTGCGGCGGGAGGTTGCCCTGGGAGCGCCGGCCATGTGGAGGGCTGGCAGCTCCGAGGGCAACCTCGGGAGGAGGAAGGGGCGCCGAGCGTGCGGCTGCCCCTCCTCTTCCTTGCCTCGAGGACAGCTCTATTAGCCGCCTGCCAAGGCCCTTGGACTAAAATACATCACTGGCAATTTGTTTGGCTTGGATCAAGTTTCTTCCTTCTGCTGTTGGAAGAAAGTCTCAGCAGAGATTCACTCAGGAAAAAAAAACTAGTCAATCGCACAGAGAACTTCTACAGATTCCTCCTTTCCTCTGTAAACATTTCATCCTCTAAATTCCTGCTCTGAAGGATAAGACTTGAGAGGATTGCAAAGGCAGTGGGAATCAAAGAAAAACACTCTCTTCTCTTCCCCCTTCTGCTAGTGGGATCCTCTGCTGGGTCCAAAGAAACTCTTGCCACTTGAAAGATCAGGATGCAACTGTTTGTTCTTATGTATTCTACAGTAGGAAATATCACATTTGTGTTTAAAAATTGGTATATATGGTCCAGAAATTGGATGACAAATAATTGAACAGATACTAATAATGATTCAGTTGAAAATCACTTCAAAGACACAAACCATTTCCAAGAACGTCTTTAACTAAGGAGTAGTGGAGTAATGAAATCTTGAAGGAAAAGTTAATAACAGTATGTGCCCACAATTTGAAAACTCCTCTGTACTGCCACCTTGTTTACTTCAGTTTGAATAAGTTATGGGAGTGCTGTAAGGACCTTTAACATCGCACACACTTTTTAATATATGTCTAAAATAGTTATTGAAGTTCAATAGATAGTTTTTGCCTAAACCAATTCCTGCATTATGAGCTTGTGGTTGTATAGCAAGCACAATTTTCATCCTTACTGACAATGTTTTAAAATTTGTTGTTGTTGTTGTTGTTGTAATACCTTTTCCCCAGTTTGGGACTCAAGGTGGCTTCATACAGTTAAAACAAACCTAGTTAAAAATTCACAGCATACCATATTTTAAAAGTGCTAAAACTATTTAAAAAAATTAAAATGAAGACTAGTTAAAACATATACCATTAAAACAATCAAATGAAAATCCAACACATTATGCAGTACCTGCTTTAATTTGTTTTAAAATAATTTTTATCCTATTTTGTAAAAAATGTATTCAAAAACTATAGTACAGCACAGTAACTTACTACAAAGGCTTTAATTCAATGCATCTCTCCTGCAAACAAACCTGCAAGTCACAGCATGCTTTTAATTGGCATTGTTTTTATTAATTGTGTCAATTTATTTTATTTTCATACTGGAAGCTTGTTGAACCAAATGTCAGAAAAAAAACACAAAAAACACCAGGGTGTAGTTTTGTCTGCAGTAAGTAGACAAGAGATACAAAAGCCTGGATCAAAACTGATAATCATTGATTTACAGCAGCAAACCTCCTAGTTTTGGCATAAAGAAGTCAGGTATCAGTCAACATCACAAATGTACTAACTTCTGCCAGCATGAATTACCTATGCCAACTGCATAACCAAGGTAGATGGAAGTAAAATGTGACTGTGAGTAATGCAAATCTGCCTCATTGTTCCTATTCACCCTAATGTATATCAATTTCCATAATCAAACCCCAGCCTCAGCAGACATTTCTCAAGACTGGCCTTTATGGGCAGCTCACACCTGCTTAAACCAAACTAAAAGTCTCTGGCTGATGAGAAGAAGACAGTGAGACAACAAGAGCTAACCAGATAATTTCCACTAAAATTGCAAATTTTGCTGTGAAGAAGACATGCTCTTTGAGTTTTCTTCAGACAGCAGCCCACCAAAGTAAACATCAAGAGTCTACAGCAGGAGTAGGCAACCTTTCCCCTTTAAGGGCCGAGGGACTTCAGCTCCCAGAATCCCAGGAGCTATTGGCCAACATGGGACTATTGGCCAACATGGCTGAGGCTTCTGGGAGCTGAAGTCCCTCGGCCCTTAAAGGGGAAAGGTTGCCTACCCCTGGTCTACAGTATCTATACAAATAATTATATATCCAGAAGTGGAAAGTGGGTGGGCTTACAAAGAACAAACTGAGCCTTTTGCTGAAGCCTCTGCTTCAGACCACAGGAGGTTGAAGAGGAACCATCTTCACTCCGTCCCTGTGAGTTAGACCAGCTAGCTGCAAACTTATTTCTTTCCTGTCATTTTCCTAGCACTGAACTCAGGATAGCTTTGTTGTTGTTGTTGTTATATTGTGTGCTTTCAAGTCATTTTTGACTTATGGAAGCCCTTAGGTGAACTATCACAGGGTTTTCTTGGCAAGATTTGTTCATAGGAGCTCTGTCTATGCCTTCCTCTAAGGTTGAGAGTGTGTGACTTGCCAAAGGTCATCTAGTGGATTTGCCTGGCCAAGTAAGGATTTGATTCCTGGTCCCCACAGTCACAGTCCAGTGCTCAAATCACTCCACCATGCTGGCTCAATAAGATAGCTTATAAAACCCATAACAGACACAGATAAAAGTTTATAACTCAAAGTCCTACTGAAAGTAAGTTCTCAAAATCCCAACTTGCCATAGGAAGAACACTATGGGGGGGGGGGGGGCAGCCTAACCTTTCTAGGAAGGTTGTTCCAGAGCCTGGAAGCAATCACCAGAAATGATCTCTCCCATGTTCTCACTAGAGCCTTCTGAGAGGATGCTGGGACCAAAAGAAGAGCCTCCTCTGAAGA
>CM034701.1:56707871-56728937 GCA_020142125.1 Phrynosoma platyrhinos
TCCAGGAAAATTACATACTTTCCATATTTCTTGACACCTGTGGCTCTCTAGATATTTCTGGACTGCATTTCCCAACATTCATTATGGCTGCTGGAGCTTGCAGTTTAACAACATTTGGAGGGCCACACAAATCTTGCTCTTGCCTAATGCTAATATGAATAGAAACAAGGGCAGTTCAACCAAGGGCATTTTACCTAACTCTGAAGGTGTTTCAGTTATGGGATTGTTGCTTTGGTCAGTGATAGTTCATTGAAATGGTGGTGGGAGCATGCACCCCCAAGGCTGGGACCTGTGAACAATGCTACAAGTATGAGAAGGTGTCAGAAAAATCCCAGGTTTTATAGTCAACAACCTCCATTTAACATATTAGAGAAAGGTAAAAGTGTGTGTGTGTGTGTGGAAACGTATTTGTTTATCAACATCTGCCTAGCTATTGTGTGTGTTAACTGGTATTATATGTATCATCATAATAATATTTATTATCCTTCCTTATACCCTATCTTTCCCCCTAAAACTGCAACTCAGTTGAACACGGAGGAACCAACAAACACAATAAAATATTTTCCTCTCTTGTTTATCTGAATCAACCCTGGGTCTAAAAAGCATAACTATTATTACCCTTAAAACATAAGAGAGAGAAAAAAAGAAATGGATCCTCAAATGAATGTTTGGGTCAATGATCTGAAAAACTGGAATGAGTATTACTACTGGTCTAGAAGAAAATATTGGTTATGTTTTATCTTGATACATTATGAGCAAACCTCCTTCTTAGGAATCATGATAACCAACTGCTACTCTGTGTATTCTTAATTATTGCAAAGCACCATCTATGAGACAACATCTGCATTAGAATATGTGACAAAAGTTCTGCATATATAGTTCAAAATATGGTCCAGAATATGGACAAAAATCCACCCCCTCTTAAGCATGCAAGCATATTGCTCACAATTTTGTATGCTGTAAAAGCATTTACTAAAGAGAAAATGGAGGCCTTTCCTACTGCTTCCCCTCTAGTCCCTGGTTAGCTATGAAAACACTCCAGAACCCACTTCAAAGCAAACTAACAAGAAAAGGAACAGGACTAATGACTGTGTAGTTAAACTCTATTTAAGAGAAAAACTAGGGTGTATGAAACACATGTAATATTAATAAGCAGCAGTAGCAGCAACAATAATAATATCCAATATTATTACTAATAAGAGTTTAACTACATAGTCATTAGCTATGGGTAGTGCAACATTCATTGCCCTATACAGTGGGGTGCATTAATGGGTCAAAGAGGAGGAACATGTAGTGAAAGGTCAAAGGGGAAGAAAAAATATTCCACAGATTCTTCTCCAACATATCCATATCTGTGCACATAGGAAACATGAGTTTTTACTGAATTTTGATGGGTTTAAAATGGTATGTCTATATATTAAAAGGAGCCCTGGTGATGCAGTGGTTAAATGCCTGTACTACAGCCATTCACTCACAAACCACAAGGTTGTAAGTTCAATACCAGCCAGGGGCTCCAGCGTCAATTCAGCCTGGCATTCTTCCGAGGTCACTAAAATGAGTACCCAGCTTGTTGAATGCAATTGGCTTACACATTGTAAACTGCTTAAGGAGTGCTTGGGTGCACTGATAAGTGGTATAGAAATATAATTGCTATTGCTATTGCTGTTACATGTACTATATCTTTTTATTCCTAAAATTCTAGTCAGACAAACAGATAAAATTATGATAATAAATGACAAAAAATGAACAAACCAAAAATTTGGGTCAGATTGTTAAAATCCTACACATTTCCCCTGAATCTTTCCAGGGTTGTACATGGGCAAGTTTCCCCAGGCAGCTGATTTCAAAGGGCATCACCACTAAGAAAATCCTGTTCCACATCTCAGTTTATTTTACTGTACACAGAACAAATGCTTCACACATAGGTATAGAGAAGGACCCCTCAGGCTGATTCTAATGGACAGATGGCTAATAAATGGACTTATGTATGACTAAAACTTACTTATTAATATGTACATGTAAGGTTGGAATAGTAACATTTCTTATTATATTACATGAGTAAAAAAATAAATAACTTGTTTAAAATGTCTGCCTGGGGAAACTTACTCTTAGCAATTTATTTTTCCTATACTTAATAATAATAATAATAATATTAATTTTTATTTATATCCCACCCCTCTGCTAGGCAATCGGGGTGGCGTACAGCATTTCGAAACATCAAAACAAACTGGGTGGTGCTGGGCTTAGTTAGTGTCTCTCCCCCAGATGACATCAGATGGTAATGGAGGGAGGGCTCTTCTTCTTAATAACAAAGATGAAGGTATTTTTGCACGCAAACATGAAAGTTCTTTTCATGTAAGGACATGAAAATAAGCTTCTCTGGTCTACAGAGAAGAGGAGGTCTCCTGTGGAAAAGATTAGCAGCTTCCTTTATATACCACTTCATACTGCGCTATGCAGTCTCTAAGCGGTTTACAACTGTAAGCTAATTACCTCCATCAAGCTTAACTTCTCTTGTCCCATTTGTAGCTGTACATTTGCTTTGTACATAATGAAAATAGGCAGTAAAGTCTTTTTTATAAAAGTTTTTAATGAAAGACTGAAATGGAGTTAAAATAGATATTAGATTCAATATGGTTATATTTTAAATACATTAAAATGTACTTGGCTGAAAATATAGACAATCTAAACTTGCCTGTGTTTGTTAGTGTCATTTCTGAAACACAAGAAGAAAAAAATTGAGTTGTTTCTTTCAACTGTACTGATCTTTTAATCAAGTAAATATACTCTAATACCTATACAAACCCTGGTTGGAAGCCAATTGATTCATTAAAAACAGCCTAGAATTGCTTTTTAAAAATCTATTTTGTAACCACATTTTTAAATGGTGTCACTGTTTGAATATCAAGAATAGACTGATGGCAAATTAAGCAACATTGCTTTCCAGTAAGAAGGGTTAAATAGATGTGAATGAATACAGAAATAAGGCTTTTAATATTCTGAAAATATTAACAAAGAAAAATGATAATGTTGACTTAATGTGGGTTAAGGATGAAATTAAAATAAATTTTTCTGATTGCTAAGTGTTGACACTTTTTTGGCTAGATTCTCAAGTCTCTCTCTCTCTCTCCCCCTCCCCAGGCTGTGTAATTACAGAAGGTTTTTCCCCTTCTTCCCCCTCCTGCTTTGAGCCCACGTTAGTAATGACCCTTTCACTGCTTCAAAAACCACTAATAGTCTTCAGCAAAGGCAAGAAAAATGAACAGGATAAATTGGAATCCACAGTCAGTAATTTGCATCATATGAGGCTGCTTTGGCCACTCACACTCATTCCTGGCCATCAATCCTTTGCTGTCAGGTGCTGCACTCTGCCACCATGATAAATACTCCTCCTAACACTCTGATTCGTCCAAACAATGTAATTGTCCTCTATTCTCCTCTTGGTAATGGAGATAATGAATGACTGCACAAACAAGAAGGATTGCTCATCACAGACACAGGAGTGGTTTCAAACTGAAAAGCCTTGAGTACAAATTTTAATTGACTGATATTCCAGGATAGAGGAAAAGATGGGAAAGAGTCTACTTTTTCTACAAGCTTCCCCCCCCCCCTTTTCATTTATAGAGAGAATGTTCTCTTCTGAGGAAATATCTTCTAGAAGTATTTGACTATAAATGACTAGTTCATTTATAGATGAACTAGTCCATCTATAAATGAGATGGCTAAAGAAATAATGTACAAAAACATGGTTGTGTCCAAGATGGCTTATTATCTTAATATTATTCTAAAAGGATGATAACATTATATTATTTGCCAACCATGGAAAATAAAATGGAACTAGTCCAGTTCTTTAAATATGCATAACATTAAAAGGGATACTTTTTAAAAAAATCAATGTAATAATCGGGGAGCAAAATGGGTCTTTATCATAAATGTACAAGAAAGGCAAACTATTCTCACAGTCCGAAAAAACCCACAAAAAAACACCCCTATTCTCACAGTGTTTTTTTTCATGATTAATTCTACTGAGGGTATGCAGAAAAACCAGTATGTCAAACTTAATACAGAAAGGGAGTTGACAATAAATGCTATACTGGGCTCATGTATGTATTTGAAACTTGGTACACAATACAGATGGAATCCTGAGACTAAGAAATCAGTAAAAAAAATTGTTTACATCAAACTGTGTCAACTTACCCACTTTGATTTTAGTAAGATACATACTGCACCCAGATCATTGTACAACTAAAGATGAGCTAATTAGAGAAATTCATCCTTCACAAATGGCCTTTATTATTCTCAATTAAGAGTCAGGAACAAAATGGCAAGAATCTTAAACATGGCATTTTGTATTTGTGTTTTCTCCCTCTTTTCAAAATCAGTGATGTTATGGCTTTTTAAACAGAAAGTGGACTGTTTATCTAAAAGTGTTTTGGCAAGCTGCCATCATATTTCAAAAATTAAATAAAGGATTTGAAAACAATCAGCATTTTGAACAGTTCAGACCACAGCAATATGTTTTAGATTAATATACAAATATATGTATATATTTAAGACTAAACTACAGAGCTAGAAAATTCCTCCTAGTTAGTCTATCACATGCCTTATTACACTTTATTAGAACAGACATCATATTGAAATAATAAACATGGGAGGCTTTCATTTCTTCTTTGATCTATATTACTAAATGTCTAACTGGCTCAGTTTAAAAATAAACTCTAGTGTGTTTGCTCTTTGAAACTGGAAGGAGACCACAAAACATAATTTGTTGTCACTTTTCATATTGTCTAACTAAAATCGTAGTTTGCTGAGTGCCAGACAATACTCATCCAGTCTCCCATACAGTGGCTAAGTATTCCTATATGAACAGATAGTGCATTATGGTGGCAACCAATTATGATGGATCACTTCATCAGTATGGGCACAGGTAGATGTGAAAGCCTGGCCCCTGTATGCTTCTCATGTCACTAATGCAATAGCAGAGAAGTGGCATTACCATATTTAAATATGGTACCGGCAATGCTTTCATATGGACAGAATTATCTACTCTGGTTACAATGAATCCATAAATGTATGCTGTATTACTTTTATTGATTATATTGATTGTTTGCAAAGCTATTAATAAAATCTGTTAAAAACTAAAAAAAAATATTTTAGAGGCATAAACATGTGTGTACATCCATGCCACATGCACATTATCTTAGTTGCAGAAGAATGTGACCAAGCTATACAGATTACTAAGGACATCACATTCTCCAGCTCTACTGTTGTTGTTAGCTGCCTTCGAGTCAAATTCAACTCATGGTGATCCTGTGAATGAGACATCTCTATGACCATGAGTTGAATTTGACTATTCTCAATCTCTCTGCTCAGAGCCTTCAGGTTCAGGTCTGTCACCTCCCTGACTGAATTAGCCATCTGGCATGTGGTCTTCCTCTCTTTCTACTGCCCTCTACTTTCCCAGCATTGTCTTTTCTAGAGTCATGCTTTATCATGATGTGACCAAAGTACTACAGTCTCAGCTTCGTCATCTTGGCTTCCAGAAAGAGTTCAGGCTTGATTTGTCTTAGGACCCAATTGTTTGTCATTCTGTCTGTCCATGGTATCCTCAACACTCTTCTCCAGCACCACATCTCGAATGAGTTGATTTTCTTCCTATCCACTTTCTTTACTGTCCAGCTATCACATCTGTACTTGGTAATGGGGAATACAATGGTTTGGGCAATTCTAACTTCAGTATTCAGGTGTACATCCCTACACTTTAGAATCCTGTCTAGTTCTTTCATAGCTGCCCTTCCCAGGCCACTCCTAATCTTCTGGTTTCTTGACTGCAGTCTTTTTGATCCAAGATACGGGAAACATTTAACTATTTTGATTTACTCATTGTTTAGGTTGAGTTTGTGTAAATCTTTTATGTTCAGCAGTAACTCTGCCTTTGCACTTTCTTCTTTAACTTTTCTTAGTAATTGTTCCAAGTCTATGATGCTTTCCACTAGTAGTATGGTGTTGTCTGCATATCTTAGCTTGCTGAAGTTCTTTCCTCCTATCTCTACCCCTCATTCTACCAATTCTAAACCTGCTCTTCATGATATTAAGAGCCCTGGTGGTGGAGTGGTTAAATGCCTGCACTGCAGCCACTCACTCATAAACCACAAGGTTGCGAGTTCAATACTAGCCAGGGCTGAGGCTTGACTCAGGCCTGCATCCTTCCGAGGTCGCTAAAATGAGTACCCAGCTGTTGGGGCAATGAGCTTACAGTTGTAAACTGCTTAGACACTCCATAGCATGGTATGAAGCGGTATATAAATGAAGCTGCTTTACTTTATTTTTTGCATAAAAGTTGAACAAATAGAGTGATAGAATACAGCTTTGCCTGATGCTATTGCCAGATGGGAAATATTCCGTTTCTCCATATTCTGTTCTTACAGCAGCCTCTTGTCTTAAGTACAGATTTCTCATCAGGACTATCAAATGTAGTGGCGCTCCCCTTTCTTTAACAACATTCCATAGCTTTTCATGATCTATTCACCCAAAGGCTTTCCTATAGCCTATAAAGCACACACTGATTTTCTTCTGGAATTCTTTGGTACGCTCCATTAAGCATAGTATGCTTGCAATGTGGTGCCTAGTGCCGCTTGCTTTTTCTAAACCCCACTTGCACCTCTTGGATTTCTCTCTCCATATATTATTGGAGTCTATGCTGCAGAATTTTGAGCATTATTACCTGCATTGGAAATTAATGCTATGGTTCTATAGTTGCTGCAGTCTTTTGTGTCTTCTTCTTTTGATGGGGATGTATATTGATCATTTCCAATCTATAGTTTTTGTGGGGTTTTCAGGCTATGTGGCTGTGTTTGGGAAAAATTCATTGTTGACGTTTTGCCTGCATCTGTGGCTGGCATCTTCAGAGAATAATGGCATGGAGGTATACGGAGTATACAAAAAAATTATGGATGCCATCGGTGAAAGCCTTCAGCTTCACATTTCCAATCTGTTGGCCACTATTTTATTTTCCATATTTGTTAGTATATTTTAGTTAACACTGGAGTTGATTATGTTTGTGTGGATTGTAGCAATTAAATTGGTGATTTATTGTTTCCAATTTCCCTGAGTGCTGCTTCCATCTTACTTTCTAAAATTTGAGGTTGAGCTTCATATGGTTCTTCATTCCATGTGTTTTTCATTTTTTATTTCTTTAATATAGCTCTTCTGTATATTGCTTCCATCATCTTTTGATTTCATTTGATTGTGTAGTATGTTCTTTCTCTGATCATACAGCATGCCCACCCTTGGTTTGAATTTCCCTTTGTGTTCATGTATCTTAAGGAAGAGGTCTTTCGCTATTCTTTTTTTGTTGTCGTTGTCTTCTATTTCTCTGCATTGATTATTGTAGTATTTTTCTTTATCCTTGTGCACTAGTCTTTGAACAGTTGCATTCATGGTTATGTTCTTATCTCCCTTTTCTTTTGTTTCTTGCCTTTACTTTACTGCTTGAAGCATTTCTTCTGTTATCCATTGTTTCTTCTCTCTCTTTCTTTTTCTCTCTTTGGCCACAGATAATGTCTTTCTGCCTTCATCCTTTCTCCATTCTGTCTCTACTACTGCATATGAAAATGTAGTGTCAGTTCCTCATTCTCATCAGTGCTAAGAATTAAGACTGAAGACTCTTGCTATGGACAAGGAAAACTAGAAAATTGGTTTGAAATGGGGTATCACCTTACCCTGCATCCCTCCCATTACTAGCAGCATGATCTGAGTGATACCAATGTTTTGGGGTGAGAGGAGAAAGCCACCAATAAACGTCTCAAGAGTGGAGAAAGTCTAATTTCACAGTAGTGGTGCAGTGAAAGGCTGAGCCATGGGGATGGATTCTCCTTACACAAGACAGTCTGGCATCCCCAACCCAGTCTGTAACTGTCTAGCACAGAAGTAAACAGAATATTAACTGTTACAGAAGAACGTAAACCACAGAAATTCAGAAAAATCTATAATTGCTTCTGACAGTAGATTGAGAGACAGATTTGAGGAAATGGTTGTTTCTGTCTGAAAAAGTATCCTATTCAGTTTTTTTCCTTTTCAAATGAATGGCAGAAATTCACTCTAGTAGGAGGAGACAAAGACAATCTTCTGTCCCTAGTATTGGGTTTGTTAGTATTAGGAACTAGAAGCATAGTTTGCTGCCTACCCCAATGTGGTCTCTTGTGGTAACCACTTTGATCTCTCCCAAACAGCTCAGTAGATCTTATAGAGTTTATGGAACCAAGCAAAAAAGTTCCTGTTTATATTTTCCCAAGTGATACTGAGAGGCATGGGTTACAATCACAGCAGATGATGGTTGGAGTGATTGTGAGGGGCAGGAACCTAGGCAGCTGAGCCAAGTCACCATTTTAATTTTTCATAACTTCCCATGGCAATGCTATTTCAGACACATTGTGAGAAATGTAAATGGTACCAGATTTAACAGGTTTGCAAACATAAAGCAAGACTTTCTTATTCTATAGTAGGCACCAGGTAATCATTCATCATAGTATGTTTTTTACATAGTTGGAAAAAATGTTTGCATTTAAGCTGAATAATTTGTTCATAATGCAAGCATTAATTCCAAAAGTGAATCCATGCATGCACGGTTACCCCATTTAAGTCTGTTTTAAGGTGCAGGTTGTTTTGCTTGTGTATACAGTATTTGTCAAATATTTTCCCATATGTGTATTTAAAACTTCAGATGGGATTGGTTTATCTGGTTATAAAGAGACCAAAATTCAATGAAAAGCACACAAAACAACTTATAATCAAAGCAAACTGATACAAATATTGATTTTTAGGCAGATTATGAATTGAAAACATTTTGGATTGCTATTTCCAGTCCTACTCACCCTCACATCTTTATAAATATTAGTGCAACTCTTCATACAGCTGGTGACAGGCAAAAGCAGGAGGGGACAGACTGATTATCATTTGGTATCTATAGATTTGAATATGTAGCACACACTACTGTGAAAACTGGTGATAAAAGGTAAAAAAAAAAAAACCAGCTGTGTCTCTTGTATGTAAAACAGGTTACCATAACTTCCTCTATAAAACATTTTTCTGCTTTTGTTTGGCAGGCCAGTCAAATGAGTTATGTCTTCTCTTTGTGTCCCCAAGTTACTCACAATTGGCCAGCTATAATTTCTATTGTAGAAACCCCATTTATTATACAATCATATGATCATGATTCAGCTAATTCTCTCAAACAACAAAATAGGGTATGGACCAGCTCAAAAAGAATCTCACAACAGGGAACGAATGCCTGTTTAGTTCATAGCATTTACAAATAAAAGTAAAATAATATGTTTTATGTTTTTCTCACAGCCCAAGTATTTATTTCCTGCTTCCCTTTATGCACAAACATGAGTACAGACAAATCTTAACTTTAATCAAGCATTTGCTCCTACCTGCTGGGAAAAAAGAGAGAAGTTATTGTTATGACTTTGTTAATTACTTGGGAGGTGTCAGATACTGTGGTGCTGAGCAGCAGTATAATCAGAACTTGGATAGACATTCAGGAATAGATAGCCAGGGGGAATACTGGATCACTGTTCATGCACGAGAAACACTAAATCCTCTTTGTATTGTTTTGGGTTAAACTTCCAGCATTTACTGTACTGCTGGTGCAGCTCAAGTGGAGACAGAGACAGTTCTTTGCAGCCTGTTTCTCATAGCAAAAGGGAGATTTTCCCTCTCTACATAATAGTATTTCCATAGACTTTGGAAATAAGTATTTCGTTCTCTGCAGCAACATACAATTCTAGAACTTCCTCTGCAGCAGATATAGACTGATCACGTTATTGCTTGCTTTTGGGGAGCAGTTAAGACTTCTCTGTTATGCCCAGCAATTTATATGTGGAATAATGATTCCTGGGCTCACACTCAACTTTTCTGTTGGACATTTTTTCTATTGTTTAAAATTGTTTTTAAGTGTTTATTTTGTATATCATCTTGGTATACATATTGGTAAACATGTTGGCTGAAAGATGTGATAAAGGCAATGAGAGGTAGTGGGTTTGATGTCAGTGGGATGATGAATCCATTCCAGTGTTTAGTGTAAAGTTTAAAGGAGCTATCCAAAGTGATGAAGCTAATTTGATGATAGGCTCCAACTCCTTTAAAGTTAATTAAAGTCCAGAGCAGAGCAGAATCACTGCCTCAATAATATTTAGAGCCATCACATTAATTGGATAATGGTATTTTAACATACCAGCAAATTAGTGTGTGTCTTCATAACTTCCACATTGTTTTTCTGTGGTCTATTGAACCATAGTTCCATAATCTAGAAACTATGTTATAAACCACAGTGCCATAATCTAGAAGCTATGAAGGCAAACATTCAGTTGCTTCAGTGTTCAAATCTTAAATTAGTTCAGAAAGGCAGCTAAAATATTTATTATTTTTAAAAAGTATTTATAGCTATCCCTATAACATATGAGCTCAGTGGCATACAAACATATGAGCTCAGTGGAATACAATAAAATCAATATAAAGCATTTAATATAGTAAAAAATAAATAAATTAAACAGACTGAAAGGGTTTAGTCTGAGTGCCTGTTTGCTAGTCTTTATCTGTGAGCTGTGGTTTGGAGGTCTGCCAAAAGACTGTGTTCTTGGCAAGTTGCATAGCAAAAGCAAAACATGGAGTAGAGTGTCCATTTTGAGAAATTAAGAGGTGAGAATTATTCTTCCTGGTCAGTTTATGCCAAAGCCTTGCTGATCAGAGAAGGTTTATGGGAAGTTGTGCAGGTGCGTATGATGGCCAAAGAGCCAAAGGAGGACAGGAGGGTGAGAGCTACTCTTTTGATTACCTTAGAGCCATATCAGTCAATCCATGTGTGAGAGAAAAGAACTGCTTTTGAGCTATGGAATGCTTTGAGAGCCATCCAACAGTATGATAGCTCCTTATCTTGCATAATTTGGGTGAAGTGTTTGTACAGCTGCAAGCTGCAACAGGGTGTGTCTGTAATGCAACATCTCAACAGCGTGCAGGAATTGTTTACACAAGTTGCCCTTCATGGTGTAAACATTCCAGAAGATCAAAAGGTGTACATCCTACTAGGAAGTCTGACCAAGGAATGGCATTTTCTGATGTACAGCCTGCAGAGCATTGCAGGGGGAGACCTGACCCTGGACCTGATATCAGTGCAGATTCTGGAGGAAGTCCAGAGGTGTGATTTCAAGGCTAGGCAGCAAAGTTCAGCAAGGGGAGAGAGAGCCACTCCAACCATCCATAATGTGAAGACATCTCCCACACTATCTGGAGGTGAGAGAGCTGCACTCAGCAGAGAGCATCTCTGTTTTAACTGAGGGAAAATGGGGCATGTGTTTGTGTATATGTTTGTGTGAATGCTCCAGTACACAGTGTGGTGGTGTGGATGCTGGTTGATGGCGGAACATTATGTCAGTTTGTGTAAATATTGCTGTATCATGCTTGTAAATACTTTGCTGCAACTAAAAAAGCCTCTTCATAAGAACCCAGCAGTCGTGAATGACTTACCAGACTTGGCAGTGGCATGTTTCCTAATTTGTAGCCTTAAGTGTATGAACTCAATTTCCCCTCTGCACTAACACTTGTAGCATCTTTGAGACTAACTGTGTAAAAGAATCCAATAACATCAAAAATCCACTAAACAGTGATACCTTTATTGGACCAACCAAAATGCACAATATATGTTGCAAGCTTTCAAAGCTCCACTGGCTTCTTCATCAGACAAGGTGTTAAAAACCATAAAGGAGAAAAAAAACTTGAGGATGTTAGTCATGGGCCTACATTTTTGCTGTTTTTGTTCACAGTTCAGATGGTATGAAACATGTATATTGTACATTATGCTTGGCCCAATAAAGGTAGCACTGTTTGATGAATTTTTGATGTTATTGGATTTTTAATATGGCCATCACGGCTACCCAAGATGTTTTGTGTGAAAGAAGTTATAGTACAAGTTTTCGTAGACTTGGTTGACGTCTTCAAATGCATGGAGACATGTATCTTCCTCCATGCATATGAGGAAGTAGACTGGGGTCCAAAACACACTGCAGAAATAATCCAAGCTTTAACTACCCTGGCTCAATGCCAGGGAATTCCGGGAACTGTCATTTTAAGTGACATTTAGCCTTCTCTGTCAGGGAGCTCTGGTGCCACAATTAACTTCAGTTCCTAGGATTCCCTAGCACTCAGCCAAGGCAGTTAAAGTGGTATCAATCTGGGTTTCTGCAGTGTGTTTTGGACCCATGTCTACAAAACCTTATGCTACAGGCTTTCGCAAAGTTAGTCTCAAGGGTGCAACAAGATCCCTTTACAGACTAAAAGTATATTTAGCAATTTAATAAGTAAAAACAAGACAGTTTAAAATCAGTTAAAACACTTCAAAATCATGCCCCTGTGTTAATTTGGATGAAATCCATTAGGCACGAAAGGTTAAAGGGAGACCTAAGGTTTTACTCAGTGTCATGATGGAACTGGTGTAGGTGCTAATTAGGCTGTTAAGGGGAGAGTGTTCCATAGCCTGAGTTTCCATAGCAGACAGGCCCTCTCCCAAGTATAAAGACCCCAAGCCCTTTAAGCTTTGAATGTCAACACCAGACCCCTGAATTCAGACCAGAAGCATATTGGCAGTCAGTGCAACTCCTTCAAAGCCAATGTATACAGCAGGGGTAGGCAACCTTTCCCCTTTAAGGGCCGAGGGACTTCAGCTCCCAGAACCCCAGGAGCTATTGGCCAACATGGGACTATTGGCCAACATGGCTGAGGCTTCTGGGAGCTGAAGTCCCTCGGCCCTTAAAGGGGAAAGTTGCCTACCCCTGGTCTATGTGATGTGCTAGTTAGTAATATAACGGCTGTGTTTTACATGAGCTGCATCTTCTAAGTCATCATCAAGAGCAGCCCCACACAGACCCCATAGCAATAGGCTAACCCGAGAATTATCAGTGCATGGATTAATGTGGTTACATTATCCAATAGCTATTGCATAGTCAGAGGTGGACTATGTTTCATGATCTCTCCCTACAAGACTGACTACATGACTCCAACATATAGACAGACTTCTTGTTTGTGTTACCCTTTGGGGGACAATCTGCTTTCTGAAGAGAATAACCAAGTTTATTTTTTGGTTATATACAAAAAACTGATTTGAAAAAAACAACACACACACACACACACACACACACACACACATGTCCTTCTTGTTTAGGCAGGTCTTTATGACCCTAGACAGATTCTATAATAATATTGTTATTCATTATGTTTTTATCTTAATTAGCTGTTTCATGTGCTGTTCATTATTGCTCTTATAGTGTTTTTCTACTATATATTTCCACTTTTTGTAAGCTGCCTTAAGGGTAAAGCTCTGTTTGGAGGCTATACATTTAATTTTAAAATAAATAAGCATATGTTTTCTACAGAATCACAAACCAGGAAGTCTGTTTTAGCAGTGTTTTGCCAGCTTGCTTTGGCATTTAGACTAATTCTGATCCAAAATGGGTGAGGGGAGGGGGACAGATTATCTGTCAATAATTTCCTGTCATCCAAAAAAAAAAAAAAAATCCTTCCTCTTGGCAGTTTCATACTCCTTTCCTTAAGGGATTAATGTTATGGGTCAGAGGAAGAAAGTCTCAATTAGTGAAGCAGCAAGATCACCACACTCTGCCCTCAACTGCACACAGAAAAATAGGTGCAGCAGAATATCCAGATGAATTTGAATGCATATGTGCCTACTTTTATCCTTTATTTGTACTGCAACACTTTCTATGGGATGTACATTTGAATATGTACCCAAATGTGCATCCCATCCACATTCTGCCACAGTTAGTAGTCAAAAGTAACTATAACCAATTGTTTCTGACAATAGAAATGTGGTAAGATCCTTTGCAGTGATAATATGTCTTGTCCTGATTCAGAAGAGAAGTGGCACTAAAACATTATTATGTTCATTATGTAATGTCTGACTGGCTGGGAATATACAATTAGTAAGAAAAGAAATCTAAAACCTGATGCTAAGGAAGAACATGATGTTATGAACCAGTTCAAAAAACTACAACATCGTAAGCCTAAAAGAACATTTAAAAAAAATCTCCCAGAAATTTGCAAATGTAAATGTAGCATTTAGCATTCAGCCTCAGAAAATGGCCAAGAAGAAACTTGCCAAGAAAATCCATGATACGATATGCTTTAGAGTTGCCATAAATTGGAAATGACTTGAAGGCACACAACAACAACAACAACAGTGATGATAGTACAGGATCCCTTTGCATACTGATATTCCATACTAACTCAACGATGTCTCTGAATTTTACAAGCAGGACAAAAGTGCAACAGAAACCTCCCACCGTTACATAATTAACATAATAATGCTATAGTGTCACATCACTTCTGGCATCTGCTATTTAATATATATGCTGTGTCTGAATCTAGAGGGAGCATATAGCCTTCCGTTTTAGATGCCAGTGATGGTCTTGATAATGCAAGACTACACTGCACAGAAATCTCACTTTAGGCTAGAGCAGGAATTGGGAACTTGTGGTTTGTGCACCTCACAGAATCTCTTGCCCATTTTTTGCTACTATACCTTGTCACCATTGAGTTTTGGTTTGTGTAGTAGTAGCAAAAAACCAATGAAGACATAGAACCCTGAAATTTGCTAAAATAAGGTGTACAGAGAAACTATCTTGTCTTTAAAAGAAACTTCATTAGAGGAAGAAGAAAAGGTGGTAATAGTATTAATATGACTCCTTTATTTTTTAATTTTTCTTATTTAATTCCATTTCTTATTTCTTTTCTTTCTTCCTTTCTCTTTTCTTTCTGATGAAGGAGCAACTATAGTATATATTGAACTACTAGTTAGATGAGTTGGAATATTGCACTATGGTGAGATTAAAGGGGTTAATATTAGTTAGATGTATTCTTTTTTCTTTCTTTCTTCCCCCCTTCTTTTATTATTTCATAACTTTTTTCTTATTTCATTTGTTCTAGTGCTTTATTCTACATAATTTTTTCCTTATATGATTTTGATGCTTTATGTAAAATCACATGTACTTTTTTTTACTAAAAATAAAAATAAAAATTCATAAATTCCAAAAAGCAAAAAAATAAAAATAAAAATAAAAGAAACACCATTAATTTGTTCCAGCAGCACATCACATAATTTGTTCCAGCAGCAGGAGGATGTAGTCACTTGTGATGAACCACTACAAGGAGTTCCCTACCCTGCCTTGGAGGTACAGAAGCACTTCTTATGCATACAATAGAAACAGAAAAAGATTAAAGAACCAATAGAAGGAACAGACAAATTTCATATTTTAAATGACCAAGCAAATTGTAAAAGGTGGTCTCTGTAGGACAGAGTACCTTTAACCAGCTTTGGTTGCTGAGCCACTATCTACCTGTTTTCAACAAAGACAGTCTAGCCAGTTATCCATGTCCTGGTCACATCCTGTCTGGATTATTACAATGCACTATATGTAAGGCTGCCTCTGAAAACAATTTTAAATCCTTAGTTGGAACAGATTGCAGCACCCAGAGTTTTGATTCACAATGCATGCATATTGCAAATATGTTACAATATCATACATATTTCCATATAGCTTTCTACTACATTAAGAAGAGTTTTAGCACTTTACATTCTTCCATGTACATTTACTACATTTACAAAGGAAGGATAAATATCTATTTTTGTTACATGAAACCAATGTTATACAGGTCAGAGATTCATGATATCCTGAAGAGTTGAAGCCACAGATATCAACAAATTTTGGTTTATGATGAAATGTAACAGCTAGTTTTTATTAAATCTCTTAATTTGTTTGCTAAAATTTTGTAATTTACCATTTGGTAACCACAAGTAGGTACATGTTTCTTTGGCACATTGGATCTAGTGCAACATAAAGGAATGGAAAAAGGAGGAGGGAAACTGGAGTTGAACAGAACTAATTTAGAACTATGTTTTAGAAGTACAATATTTAAAAAAAAAAAACACCTAAATTTGTCTCATAGTCGGAGCCTCACAAACAGAGAAAGTGAAGCAAAAGAAAAGGAATGGTTTAGTCAGTCTTTACATAACCGGCAAAACTATAAGTCTTGTAAATAACATAAACAACTCTCAACTAGACTGTGCAAGTTTTCGGCAGCAGAATTTTTCAGTGAATGGGCCTGATATAAAGAAATATAAGAAACTGTTCTATGCTGACTCTGACATTATGCTCATTGTTTCATTGTTATGAAGTGTAAAAGGGAACAGCCATTTCTTATCTCAAAGAACCTTCCCCAAAACCTGAGATTATCTACTTGAAGTTTGAGAAGAAATTAGCCAAGGCTATACATGTGGAGACTATGTGGTTTGTCAGTGAACTATTACTACTCTTCACAGATCCTCACAAACAGACTGGGAACACAGCTAAAGTAGTGTTATGTCAAGTCTGTTCCATCTAGGTCAGTATGGTGTACCCTGACTGGCAGCAGTTTCCCTGGTCTCAGCAAGGGAGATTCTCAAAGATTTAACTGGAGATAATCAAGTACTGAACACTGGGTTGTTTGCATGCAAAGTGCATGGCTCACCACTCAGCTCTTGGCTCTGTATGGAAGGTGTCTGAAAGGCGTACAAGAGTCAAGAGTCTAGTACCAGCTACAGAATGTACATAGTAAGATTAAATAAAACTACAGTGGCTGAGGGGAACAGGAGTCTTTAAATCTGATTTGGTAATGTTTTTGAGCAGGCTGGCAAAGATTTTGGACTATCAACTGCAGCTGGAAAGACCAGCCCACATTGTGACTGAAATTGCAAAAAGCAAACAAGTTTACATGGTCCCTCAAATGCAAACATGCCCATTCACTTATCAGTAATACAAACATCTGCAAAATGTTTTTTTTAAAAAAAAACTTGAGAGAGAGAGAGAGAGAAAGCTCTTTTCAAAGCTTCATCTGGCAGCTGGCCTGCACAAAATGCCAGTGCTAGCAACAAAGCTGCCAATTCTACTAGCAGAGTTCTGATTTGAATATTTAAATAAGTGCATACTTGCCATTGCCCACTGCCTATCACTGAGGTTACATAGCTAATTGTTAAAACACAGATCAGCCAAAGCATGCACATCTTACATCATATTGCTATTCATTGTTATACCTCATCTGTGTCCTACTCTTTCTAAACTCTGAATAACATTTTAACATAATGTCAGTTCTGTAGTATATTAAGAGACAGCAGTGGGGAGCCAGTGATATTTTTTTCCTTTCAATAATGTGTGTTTACATTTAAATATATGCAAAATCTGAATCAGTCAGTGCTTTACACATCTGTTTTGCCTTTTGTATATAGATGGGAGAAACTATAGCAGCCTATATTGGGACATTTGTCTCTTCCACAATATTCTAGACAACTGCTGATTATTATTAACAAGTGTTGGTCAGATTTTAAATAACAGATTTTAAACCAAGATAACAAATACAGGAAAGGCTTACAAATACTAATATCATAATATACAAGGTTGTTGTCCAATATCTATGCCATATACTTCTTTCCAGCCCATATTTAGACCAGAATCCTCTTGGTGCCTTGTAGTGGCATAACGTCCTTGAGTAATTGTTCTTCCCATGACACACAATGGCTGCTGGACAGCACTCTGGTACAGGTCCTCCCCTGGGCCAAATGGTCACTAAACAGCCAGAGGGTGACCCAGGACAGCTCCCTTACAGTACTGGCAGCTATTGTTCTCCTATAAGCCCCACATGAGCATGTTGGCAGAACTTTATACTCCACTGGCATCAAACAGGATCTTAGGCTTAGATCAGGTCCTCATAGGCCAGAATACTCCAGGAGCAGCCTGGAGTATTGTGTACCTGGCCCCAGTATCCAGTATGGGCAATCTGTTTCAATGCTGGGAGGCTGTCCACATGCATGTCCTACTGTGCTGCCCAGCACTGCTGCTACCGCTGCAAAACACTTGTGTTGAAGTCAGAACAAGGCATCCAGAATTGATCACATGGCTTAGCACCTTGTTCTGACCTCATAACAAGTGTCTTGCAATAGGGTGCTAGGTAACATAATGGGATGTGTTGTGAACAGCTGCCCAGAGTCACAATGGAGGACTGTTCGACATTGGAACACACTCCCTCAGAGTGTGGTGGAGTCTCCTTCTTTGGAGGTCTTTAAACAGAGGCTGGCTGGCCATTTGTCAGAGATGCTTTGAATGTGAGTTCCTGCATGGCAGGGGGTTGGACTGGATAGCCCTTGTGGTCTCTTTCAGCTCTATTCTTCTATGACTCCGGATCTTCCCAGAAGATCTAGAGCAAACAGTGATTTTTTTACATGGTTATAAGTGTGAGTTCAAATGGGGAGTGCTTCCCTACAATATTGATCCCATTTTATATATGATAGCATCAATAGCAGCTTCATTTATATACTGCTTCATAATGTGCTATGCACTCTCTAAGTGGTTTGCAACTGTAAGCTAATTGCCCCCAACAAACTGGGTACTCATGATGGACTCATCACTGGGAGGACAGGGCATAGGATGACATTTTATTTTGCCCAAAAAGACAACCCCTACATGTAAATTTAGGGAACAACAAAGTATTTGTTATTAATACATGTCTAAATTCTAAATATTAAAAATAATAACCTGAAGTAAGAAGCAATAATAGCCTGAAGTAAGAAGCAACCTGAAGTAAGAAGCACAGAAAGACTTAATTCAAGCTACATTTCATCCCTACATCTTGTTCTGAATACTAGGGTCCTGTTCTGAACTCACCCTGCCACTGAATAACCCCAGCAAGGCCCCACACATGGGATAAGAGGGTGGTGCTACCAGGATAAGAGACATAGAATCATTGCAGACTGGCCTAAAGGGCTGGCCTGGGAATGGAGTTGGGGTGGGGCAGCCACACACCAGCTGCCCCAACTGCACCATGACACTGTCATGATGCCGTGCACCCATTTGCATTGTGCGCAGCATCAGGACGCTTTCCTGGCACAGTGTGTAGACATGCTGCGCCAAAAGGGCATGGAAGAGATGTGGCACCAGCTTTTAGGGCGGCCTTTTGCTGCCCCTAAAAGGAGTGGCAAAAAGAAGGATCGGGGCTGTGGCGTGGGGCTACTATGGCCCCAATCCGCCACTAGCAGGGGCAGCCCAGAACCACCCCATAGTTTTCTGATAGCTTCAACCCAAATCTCTGTGCTATTCCTCTTTCAGAAATAATATTCACCATTGACAGTTTAATAAATATGTTTTATTTTTCATGTTTGTCAGCATGAACTATATTACAGATGATAAAGGCCAATTGAAATAGACTTGTAGTTATTTAGATTTTTCCTACTGTGGAAAAGTATCAATTTTTCAACTTTTGTTAAGTGGATTTTTGTGAAATTTTCTACAAAATAAAATCTCATTAAGCTGTTAGAGAAAAAATAGTCATAATCTCTTCTCAGATAGCCAGTGCATTTCTCTTGTCTTGTTGAGATTTTCTAGATCCAATCAGACACAGAGCAGATCAAGCAACATTCCAAACAGTGAATTCCTGGCCCAGGTCTTCCATAGAACAGAGTGTGTGCTTGTGTAGTTAAACTACAGCTTGTTTTTTTAGGGACAGGTCTATGCTGCCTTATGTTATGTATTCTCACAGGAACTACCAGCCCAACAGTTCCTTGTGCACGGGAGGGAGAAGTGGTAGATGGAGAAAGCCACAGATTAAATAGGATGATTACATACCCTCCCACATTTCACAAGTGAAAACCAGGACAGGTATCTAAGTAGCATTAGAGTATAGTCAAATGTGTGTGGCCAAGCAACAAGAGGGTAAAAGTTATTAATGAGGAAGAACATACACATGTATTATTTTAAACAGAGAAACCTTGAAATTTTTGTATTGAGTGTAAGAAAGCCTGATAAGAAAGAAAAAAACAAACCACCCCAGCATGCATAACATAGACAACAATAAATATAATTCAAAGACATAGCCATGTTAGTATAGATCAGAATACAAGGGATCTTGTAGCATGATTGAAATTAATGGAGAGAAAGAAGTTGGTAGCATAAACTTTCATAGTGCTACAAGAACCCTGTTGCAATAAATACAATATTATACAACTTTCCATTGTTGTTGTGAGCCTTCAAGCTGTTTGCAACTTATGGTGCCCCTAAGGCAAACCTACCACAGGGTTTTCTTGGCAAGTTGCTTCAGAAAGGATTTGTCATTGCCATCCTCTGAGAGAATGTGACTTGGTAATCCAGTGGATTTACATGGCTGAGCCAGAATTCAGATCCTGGCCTCCAGAGTCATAGTCCAATGGTCAAACTATAATACTTTAATATAAAATCACAATGCCTCATATTGTGCTCAAAATGACCAAATTATCACAGATCTTACTATATGAATTCTGTGTTTGTACATACACACACCTTTGTCCAACACATATAGATCGGTTCAAATCACAGCTTCCCCATAATGTAAAACTCATGTGGTCACTATGAGGCAATATTAATTTCTCAATCTAATCTATTTCACTGAGTTGTTGTTAGCATAGGTGGATGGATGGAAGTAGGTTAAAAAAAAGGACAATTAGCTCTGGGAGATAAATAGAAAGAAAATAGTTAGGAAATATAAAAGTGGAGAAAAAATTATTGTCATAAACATTATTGTCATAAAGGAAACCATCTATCCCAATAGCCTTTGAAATTGTCTAATTTCAGGTACAATCCTGTACCCATTTCACTAGGAGCTAGTCCCACTAAATTTTCATTGAAGTTATATGTCTATGATTGTATTGTTAAGGTAAAGAAAATACTGGCAATTACAATCCAACATATCTTCGAGACCGCCTCCTTCTGTACAATCCATTCCGAGCACTTGGGTCCTCTGGGATGAATTTATTACAGATGAAAAAATCTAGGCTATCAACAACTTCCCAGAGGGCCTTTTCGATGACCACTCCCAGATTATGGAATGGCCTGCCAGATGAGATCCGTTGTATGACGACTTTAGACAGCTTTAAAAGGGGTGTCAAGAGGAATCTCTTCTGGCAGGCCTTTCCAGACTAGTCTTCCTGGCCATAAGAAG
>CM034701.1:56729037-56756137 GCA_020142125.1 Phrynosoma platyrhinos
TATTATTATTATTATTATTATTATTATTATTATTATTATTCTCTGAACTATCCCGACCAAATAGGTGGATAAGTTTCCTGTGGTACATTTACAGCATGATGTGTCTATTGAAATTCCCCTCTCACTCCTCAAATCCTCCCACTTGAGGTCTGGACTCTCTTTTGGATTCACATGTTTTTATTTACATCTGTCAAATGTTGAAAGGTATGCTAAAAGTGGTTTACTCTTTCCTAAGAGCTCATGTACTTTTTTCCTGTTCCAATATAATAAGGGTTTCCCTGAAGTTTATTTATGTTCCGTTTGTAATAGACTTGCATCCAGCTTGCTTTGTTGGTATTTTTACACTGCTGCGTAACAGTTCTAAGGTGGTAACAAACAGCTTCAATGCTTGTGTCAGGAGAAATAAAATTGTTATTATTTCAAACACTTCAAAGGCCACACTTGAACTCAGCAGCTCTGCAGATTTGCTGTGAATAATAATATAAAAACCTATGCTGTAAAACACTAGGCTGCCCTTCAACAATAAGCTGTCTTCTCTCCAATGTACTTTTGGATCCTTGTCAGTTGCTCAGTTGCTCTACACCATCAATTTATATTTGCTGAGCTGCTGTAAGGTTCTAGAACAAAAATTATCAAATCTGCCTGGAAAACATATGAAGAGTCAAAGCTCATCTTTCAGAGGGCTGTGGGTATACTATCCAGGGATCCAATCCTGTAAATAATTTCTACCAGACAGATCATTCAGTATGTTTTAAAACCTCAGTCAGGTCAAAGGTATTATACCTGGTAGTAAAAATACGCAAAGCCACATTATTTTAACAAACTAAGCACTAGAAGAGGAATATCAAGAATGCATAATCCATTATGTATGGACAAGCAACACCTATATCTCTGAGGTGAGTATCAATCTGGAAGACCTTTTATACAGTAATTAAAAATTGATCTTCCTGTAAGGAAATGTGACTATGTGACTATATCTTACTTCAGAGATGGGACTCATGTAGCCCTCCAGATGTTGTATAGAAGTCCCATGAACCCTAGCCAGTATAGCTAATGGTGAAGAATTCTGGGAGTTTCAATTCAACAACATATGGGGCGGGCACATGAGTCCCTTCCTAGCTTTACCATAATCCTATACATGTATATTCAGAAGAAAGAATTAAGGGTGTCTTAATACCAGATAAGGATCACAAATGAAAGGTATCTGAGAGAAGAGGTCAGACACAGATGTAATCAGATTAAGACAAAATAGGTTTAGCAAGTCACACAAGAGATACATTCTCATGTATCAGTGTTGTTAATGTATCTAGCCTGGTACTGAGCCAGTTACAGTGATTCTTCTTCTGTCTGACCAAACCCATACACATGATACAACTTTGTGGCTTTTAAAAATCTGCCTATGGGACAAAGCAGACCGGACAAAAGGAGTGGCCGCAATAGTGCTCTGGGACTACAGCAACCAGAGGATTGCTGCTGCTGCAGACCTGAATGGGCCGCAAAAAGGAGCGGTAAGAAGCCATTCCTTTCACATCCAGTTTTGGGTCATGCTTGGCAGCCCTGATGCAACTTTGGTGTAATAATAATAATAATAATAATAATAATAATAATAATAATAATAATTTATTTATATCCCGCCCCTCTGTTAAAAACAATTGGGGTGGCTTACAGCAATTAAAATGACATTAGTACAGGCTAAAAACCTCAACCCCCATCCTCCCCCACAAAGACATATTAAACTTAACAACCATTAAAACCAACTAAATTTTAAATTAAATTAAAAATAAACAATAAAGAAATCAGCAGCAGGCAAATCAGGGACACAGAAAGGCAAGGGTGCAGCTCCTGAGGCCGGGATCTAATCGTGAAAGGCCTGCCAAAAGAGATCCATCTTTAGCACCTTTTTGAAGCTGTTCAAGCTCATCATCTGACAGATCACATCTGGCAGGCCATTCCATAATTTGGGGGAGATTACTGAAAAGGCCCTCTTGGAGGTTGTAGACAGCCTAGTTTTGTTTTGGCTGAAGCAAATTCCTCCCAGAGGACCGGAGTGCACGGGGAGGATTATATGGTAGGAGGTGCTTCCGAAGATAAATTGGACCCAAGCTATTCAGGGCTCTAAAGATAATAACCAATATACTGGGACCGGAAACTAATAGGCAACCAGGGAAGAGATTTTAAAACCAGAGTTATGTGGTCTCTACGAGATGTTCCTGAGACCACTTTGGCTGCCATATTTTGTACCAACTGAAGTTTCCAGACCAAGCACAAGGGTAGCCCCATGTAGAGTGCATTACAGAAATCCAGACGAGAGGTTACCAGTGCATGCACAACAGTCTCGAGTGTAGCCTCAGAGTGATCCGAGGGGCGTGTGTCATGTGTGCACCCCACCCCTGGATTAGCCCAACAGTGGCCCTCTTGGGCTGTCTGTTTGAGGCCATTGATCATAACACTGGACTGGATTTTTACTGTCCTGAATTTCCCATTTCATAGAGTATTTACATACATTTCAATATTTGGCAGCATTTTAGCATTCCCAATACATTACAGCAGGGGTAGGCAACTTTTCCCCTTTAAGGGCCGAGGGACTTCAGCTCCCAGAAGCCTCAGCCATGTTGGCCAATAGTCCCATGTTGGCCAATAGCTCCTGGGATTCTGGAAGCTGAAGTCCCTCGGCCCTTAAAGGGGAAAGGTTGCCTAAACCTGCATTACAGTAATTCAGCATAGCTATAATCATTTGGACTTCTAACTCTACCTGAGAACTTGCATTTGAATCAGACTATTGTAAATTCAAAGTGTTCTCACCCATTCTATAAGTTACAAACAGCATAGTATCTGTATCTTTGGCAGAGCAGTCCAGAACGCTAATCAGTCTCTAGCTGCTGTAGTTTGAAATTTTTTATACTTGTTACAGAAATGTATCTGTTTTTTTATCCAATGAAAACTCAAGAAACTTGCTTCCCAAGTTTCAGGAGGTCCAAAAATGCCAACCCTAGCTTCTTGTTTAGGCATCCTGCTACCCTTATTTTCTCCATTGCTGTGTTTGCTCATCTGTAGTGCTTAGTTGGCTGGCACATCCCACATACTCATAATAATAATAATAATAATAATAATAATAATAATAATAATAATAATAATAATAATAATAATAATAATAATAAATTTTATTTATAGCCCGCCCCTCTGCACAGCAATCGGGGTGGGTTACAACTTGTTAAAACAAAGTTAAAACATTCCCTCAATCCATAATACAACCCTTCCCCCCTTAAAACCGAATTAAACTTGAAAGGAAATTAAAAAGCAACAATAATAAAAAACAATAAACCACTCATACTAAGATCAGCAAGAAATAGGGACAGAATAAAAACTCATTAAAACTCATCCCCGTTATTCCGGGGAAGGCCTACCGAAAGAGATCCATCTTTACTCCTTTTTTAAAAGCAGCAAGTGTAGTAATGAGACAGATCTTGTCTGGCAGGTCATTCCAAAGTCTAGGGGCAGTAGCAGAGAAGGCCCTCTGGGAGGTCTGCGAAAGCTTAGTCTTTATCGGTTGCAGCAGATTCCTCCCAGAGGACCGAAGCGCACGGGGGGATCATAGGGGAAGAGGCGGTCCCTAAGATAAGATAGACCCAAGCCATGTAGGGCTTTAAAGGTCAAAACCAACACTTTGTATCACGCCCGGAAACTAATTGGCAGCCAGTGGAGAGATTTAAGCACAGGTGTTATGTGCTCCTTCCTAGATGCTCCGGTGGTTAACATGGCTGCCATATTTTGCACCAATTGAAATTTCCGCATTAAACACAAGAGTAGCCCCATGTAGAGTGCATTGCAGTAATCCAGACGTGAGGTTACCAGAGCATGTACCCCAGTTTCCAAGTCCCTCATATCCAGATAAGGGCGCAGTTGGCATATCAGCCGAATCTGATAACAGGCACTCCTGACCGTCGCACTCACCTGACTAGTCATGTGAAGCGAAGAGTCAAGGAGTATCCCCAGACTGTGAACACAGTCCTTGGAGGAGAGTGTGACTACATCCAGGACTGGAGACTGTATCCCCAGATCTGGTTTTGGGCCTGTGACTGTGAGTATCTCTGTTTTGTCTGGATTCAATTTCAATCTGTTTTTCCTCATCCAATCCATTACTACTCTAAGACAGTTGTTAAGAGGAGAGACACCATCTGAAGTCTGAGACGATGATCTAGTCATGGAGAGATATATCTGGACATATTGAAGACACCGCGCTCCATGCCTCCGAATGATCTCACTCAGTGGCTTCATATGAATATTAAATAACATCAGGGACAGGATAGATTCTCTTGGAAGCTAGCTCAGCAAGATCTCACTATGCCACTTTCTTCTTATCTTGTTTTTTTTAGTTGACTCTACACTCAGAAGGAGAATTCAGTCCTGGGCATTTTAATCTTCCCTGTCTTTTATATAGACATGTACATTTTAAACTTTTAATTTCTCACATGCAGGGCATGAAATGGAAAACTAAGGGCAAATTATGACCAATTTCCCATGACAATATGGAGCATCTTATATCAGAAAACCACTGATTATTACATATATTTATATTCTTTCAGGTTCTGCGTAGAATACAGCACAGGCTACATTTTTTATAGTCAAGCCCTATGATTATTACTACTATTATTACTATATTTATTTATAGCCCTCTTTCTTTCCAAAAAATTGGGATGCAAAGCAGCTTTCAAATTTAAAAAGTTAAAAACATACAAAAGTGGACATTAAAACAGAATTAAACTAGTATAGTAATAAAACACATCACACACTAAAAGAATAAAATACAATTTAAAAGATAACAGTCTTTAAAATGGTACATATTAAAACAGTTTAAAAATCCCACAATATTAAAACAATAAAAATAAAAGTATATACAGGCCCTTAAAACCTTTAAATCCAGAATCGCAGAGAATTAAGACCTCAACCTCAACTGCCTGTAAATGCCTGTAAAACCATCTGTAAAGGCCTGATCCAGTTGCATCGGGTCTTTTTCATCAATAAAGACTCAAAATATCAAGCAATTCTTAGACTAAAACACTCCAAAATCAAAGCAAGAAAGGAGATCAACAAGACCAGATTGTTATACAGGAATAATATTCTATAGGACAGAAGAGAAAGTGACAGAGCACCAATTTTTGTCACCTATTTATGCCATCCATTATTCTATGATGTGAACAATTTTGAATTATTCAAAGATTAGGAAGAGAGAAAATTACACAGACTAAGAGGTATGTATGATGGCATGAATCCTGAAACAAGTGTCCAATTTAAGGAGCAATTAACTCTTCTCAGTTGGCTCTGGTTATCCATTTGCCAGATCTTTAATTTTACTGTCCTCCATATCATCAATACAAAAGTGCAAGAGCTCCTGCAACACTTTGAAGAACTTATATTGACTCTTGGAGATTTTTTTAAAAATTTTCTTTATTCCAAGCTATATTATTTATTACTTGACAACTAATTTGGAACTCTCATGGAGGTTAAAGAAACTTGAGAGAAACATTTGGAAACTGGCATAGAAAAAAAAAACATTTGGCCCTCCATGTGAGCTAAAGCACTATCTTCTGTTCATCATGAACAATGTTTAAAAGTCATTCATAGCTGGTATATTACATCTGTATGTTTAAAGTATGTTAACTCTAATTTGAAGGGCATCTGCTGAAAGAGATGTGAAGAAGTCAGTACATCTTTAGCAGATACAGCCTAAATTTTGATCAGATTATTTCTCTGAAATTAGTAAAATTACAAGTCAGACAGTTCCTGTCTCATCAGCCATTGGTATTTTATCACTTTTCCTCAAAGGCCACAAACAATTATTATATAAAGATCTTATATGCCTATGTCTGACAATGAGATTATAAATCATCTCAATATAAAAAGATCTTAAAGGATTTGTCATTGGTTCAACGCCATACATGTACTTCAAGTATTGCTCTTATGGAAGAATAAACACACAAGTAGCTGTTCTTAAAAATGTACATTTATTAGATGTCTTTTATGATTCTTGGTTTCCATACTTTTGTGTGAGTAGTGAGTACTTTGACATTGTTACCAATAACTCTGATATTGCTTATCCTCCAAAGTGTCACACAAATTTATAGAATGGTGTACTCTCTATCCCTAACTTAAAAATGCTGGATATGTTGGAAACTCACTGGTAACAACAGGCCATATAACAGGGTCATGCCAACTTTCTATCTACTCAGTCAGCACTATTACAGAACCTGATAACTACAGCCACAACAACAAAAGGTTTGCTCATCTTTCAGTGTGACATATCATTTTCTCCCAGCAATGCCTTTATGAATTCTACATCAGATAAATAGCGCATAAGAATAAATGGCTGCAAATCTGACATCAGAAAGGGCAACATTCAAAAACTAATTCATTTGTCCTGGACATTTCAGAGAGGACCTGAATGTTTTCACTGTCCAGACAAGGAATTTAGTGTGCAAAGGCTAAAGGGAATTATAAAATTTATTTTGTTTGGGTCCCAACAGGTACAGTAGTTTCTTTTCCCAGCACAGGTGTTAACAGGCTTTAATTGCTTCGTCTTTGCTGAGGTTATGGTGTTAACACCCATCACTGCTATTGTGAATGGCCACAATTTTGCATATATTTCTTTTTTAAAAGGAATGGTTACAGATCATACTTATTTTGCATTTAATTTCCAGCTCACCACATCCCCCCCACCCCAATCTCTCTCCCTATGAACTTGCCAAATAAGGATAAAATGTAATGCATTTGGCAAAGTGGACTCTACTGACAAAAGTTTAGGGTGTAATAAATGTGTTGGTCTAAAGGTGACACAAGATTTTCTATTGCTTTTCCACTATGTAGGGAGGACTTGCAAAGTTATGTATATTTATGTATATTTTAAACACACATCTACAACTAAGAATTGTTGGAACATGTCAAATATTTAAATGAAGTGTGTTCCATATATTGGGTACCACTTCCAGGAGAGCCTCTTTAACGTATCTCCAAGGACCAAATTGTTCTCTAAAGGAAAACACAATCTCTTACATAAGCAAAGCCCCAAATTGTTCAGGGTTTTATAAACTAGCCATAATTTTTTCAACTTGCCCCTATTGCAAACAGATAACTAATGCAATTCCTTCAGAGGTATTCTGCGCTGCTAGCAGTTCATCTCAGTCCAAATCTTTCATTCTGATGGTACAATAGTCCAGCATTGGGGTTGTTACCATTTAAATCACTGTATTCAAACTACCTGTATCCTAGAATGGCTGTATCTGCTGAACCTAACAAAAGGCCTTATTCCTGGAATTGCTACACTGTAAACTTGAGGACTGTTCATTTTCTCATGTTTAAATCCAAACTGATTTCTTCTTTGTTTTCTAAAACTTTTTGAACTTTGGATTAATGTTTTATATGTTTAGTATATCTGATTATCTGTACTGCCTATTTTGTTTTATCTTGCATTATGTCTCGGGGGAGGTTTTCACTGTATTTTAATATTTTATTTTAGTATTTTATATTATTAAAAAGTATATAAATGTTTTATTTTGTAACTATTTGTAAAGTGCCATGTAGGTGTAATAATAATAATAATAATAATAATAATAATAATAATAATAATGGCACTCTAAGGCTACATCTGCCCTGCAGAAATAATGCAGTTTGACACCGCTTTAATTACCATGGCTCAATGCTATGAAATTCGGAGAATTGTAGTTTTGAGGGCTATTTAGCCTTCTCTGTCATAGAGTTCTCCTTCTACAACAAATTACAAATCCCAGGATTCCATAGAATGGAGCCATTTCAGTTAAAGCAGTGTCAAACTGCATTCTTTTTGCAGAGAAGATGCAGCCTGAGTTACTGAGATTAGCTGTTATTATAGTAACAAAGATTAATCAAGAGTGCTTCCAAGGTATGAATATGATCTCTATGTCTGTATGCTTGAAAGTAAGCTTGGTTACTTGACATGACAAACCTCCAGACTCATATATGTAATGGACAGGGTCAGCTGAATACTTAAAACCTCAACTAGATTCAGAAATTCAGCCATTCATCCCAATCTACTCAGAAATAATTCAAAATGAGTGCAGGATATAGAGGATTTCAGCATAAGTTATTCCAAGGCATTGATTTGCTCATCCAGCTCCTCCTCCAATTTTGCAGGTAGCCATAGGTCACATCTAGTGCTACCAAGATCCACTGAGATGATAAATTAAGATTACTGAAACTTTTGTGAAATTAGTTATCAAGCAACTAGAGCTGAAACCTAGATAAAACTTTAGAAATTAGATGGTGTGGAAAGATGACATAGCAACAAAGCAGACCAGTGGCTAGGAGCAGCCTCTGGCCTCTCTAGCCATGACTGGGTCCCAACTGGCCTGAGACTGCGGCGACTGCATGGCCTGCTCTCAAAGCAGGCTACTAACGCGAAGCAGACTCGTGGCTAGGAGTAGCCTCTGGCCACTCTAGCCTGAAGCAACTGGGAGCCAATCCTTTTGCCCCTTTTGTTTTGGGCCATAGTTTCAATACTGTAAAAGCAGGCCAATCATATGTAAGTTTATTCAGATGCTTGCTGCTAAGTATGTAGACATAGGATTGCAGTCTTAATGGTTCTGACTGGTGCCAAAGGAGAGATATTATAACATTTTATACCTTTTTAAATAAATCAATCATTGATGAATTTATACAGTAGCATAATTGCCACTTTATACATAATTTGAATTCTACAGCATATCTTTGAGCTAAGAGTAAATTAGTAGTAACTATGATCCTCACATGTAAGCATATATACCAAAGCCAGAATCATTCATGTTGAAATTTCAAGTTTCTACATACGGCTGCAAAATCTGGGCAACAAAATGCAAAATGTTTGAAACAAGTGTTCTGTAGATACCATGGACTGCCAAAAAGTCAAATAAATGGTTCTTAGAGCAGCCCAAGACTGGATTCTCACTAGATGCCAAAATGATTAAACTGAGGCCATCATAGTTTGTATTTCTCATGAGATAATATGATTCATTATAAAAAATACAGTAACACTTGGTAAAGGGAAAGTAATAGGAAAAGAGGATGGCCACGTAACAGATAGACTTATTTAGCAGACCTGAATTTTCAAGACCTAAACAAGTCTGTTATGACCCAGGTTTATGAAGGTAATTCACAGGGTCACTATAATTTGAAGCTGACTTGATGGCAAGTAACAACAAAATTTGGTAGGCTTTGGGCTGCAGATATACACAGCTAAAGATTATGAATCAAGACTTTCAAATATGCATCTGGCATATTTAATTTTGCAATATATGTCAGCACTAACATATATTATGACATATTTTTGTTTAATTTCAAATCAGTAAGTTCATAATTTTAAATAATTGTCATTTAAAACACACACACAATAGGAATTCAGCTGAATGACTTTATGAATTTGTACCAGTATGTTTGTATATCAACACTAATCACAATTTCTTGCATGTCAATACAAGTGACCATGTTGATTTGCTCAGTACAAAATTAGAGAGTGGATCAGCAGAGACAACAGCTTTCTGACCCTTGTCTTTATTGCCTGTGTCATAAATTCATAAAGGGGGATGTATGGTGAAACCAACTGGCAAGTTCAGCTGTGAGATAAACATCAACACCTTTTTAATGACTTGTGTACACACTATAAACCAAAGAATCTTTATACAAATAAACCAGATACATCAAATTTGAGGTGAAGCTTAGGAGAAAGCAGTTAAAGCCTTATAGAAATGTTGTTGTGGGAGGCTCTTGTAACACATTACAGCATATAACAGAAATGTGTTAATATACACTACAGTTTTGCAGTTGAATTAATTAGTATTTTTTTTAAAAAAAACTTCTAAAGCAATATGCTAATAGCTAAAACTCGGGGGGGGGGCAGATATTTCGATTGCTTGTTAATTAAAGGGCTGGGAAGGGTAGGAAGAGAATCAAACTTTCTAAAGGACAAAGATGATAAAATCATGGCTAAAATAGATATTTTCAAGCTGACTTGATTGTCCCAGGCTAGTTACTGAAAAGAAAACATGTATCTGAACCATAAATGGGGCCACATTTCACTGGCTTTAGTATATTTTAATACTTCACCACACAACAGTTTCCATCTAGTTCCTTATATGTGAATCCAAGATATCTAGATTTGGATGAATGTACCATATTATTTCTCATAATACCGTAATTATCACATGAGAACCATTATACATTTGTCCTAGCAGGGGATATCCTATATAAACAAGTATATGACTTTCTCATATCCTTACTTCTACTTCTACAATTATGCACCTGTGGAAATGAGAATGCAACATTATAAAAAAGTTAAAAGCAGTAAATCAAAACTCCAATCTAGTGAAGAAAGATAAAGGCATGTGGAAGCTGGAACACAGAAGGAATAAGTCTGAGTGGTACAGCAGAAAGTATTGGACAGAAGTGCAATGTTCAGGGAAGATTGATGTAAAATGTCAGGAAGATGGGCAGAACAGTTAAGATAGACTGCTGTTTGGACAACATGGTATGGTATTTAATTTGAAATATCTATATATTTCTATACAACCCATAATCCAATTTGGATTTCAATGGAGTGTAGAGTAAACTGAATACAGTAATAATAATATCCAACATTATTATAAATTTCCATTCAAAACCCATGATAAATGGCAGAATTGTTGGAAAGAAGCTCATACCTTCTCCAACTCATTTAATTTATTGAAAACCCATGTCTTTTGAAAGGCACCTTGTATTAACCTTTACTTCATATTTAACTTCATCACACTTCATTTAACTTCATCACATGGTTATATAAAACCATACTAGTTGTTCAACTACTATTGATACATGTAGCAGTAACTTGGTGCTACTTCAGAGGCCATTTCTACATGAAGTATGAAGAACTATGACCTAGCAATAAATAAAAAAAATTGTCACTTATTCTGGCAATAGCAGTCTTTCATTTATCCATCTCCAAAGCAATGTGGAAGAATTTAGCCATCGTAAAACAGAATGCTTTTAAGTCTTTCCCAAGGGAAACACTATACACAGTGTATGTAAAAAGGAGAAGAAAGTAAAGGTAAGAATTCTAGTAAAAGGTCAGAAATCAATGCTTCTTTAACAGCCTAAGCAATATGCATCACTACTTTCAATACAAATACATAGGGGACTATGCACTCTGCACAAGCTAGATTTTTTTGGAACTGGGGCAGGAAAATAATGGAAAATGATTCATGAAAAGTGGCTCATCTTGTCTTAGGGAAACTACTGGACAGCTCATCACAGTTTTCACTACATAAAGGAAATGTAGTCAGGTAGAGCTGGAAGCAGAAGATTAGGAAATGTCTAGCTAAGATTATGGTGGAGGGAACAAGACTGAGAACAACCTGGAAAAAGCAAATAACTTTGATTCTAGAATGGAAAGCTTGGACTTAAAAAAAATTGGGCAAACATACTGAAATTGCCCCAGGCAGCTTTCTGTTGTGTGACTGGATAATTTGCTACTACAGTACTATATTCCTGCCAAAGTCTCACTGACTTTAACATGATCTCAGAAGTATTCCTTACATGAAAGCACACTCCTCACTAACAATTTCTATAGCAATATATTAACCACAAAAATATTTCAACCAAGATCAGACTTGAAAGTTCGGCTGGATCCCAAATCCCATTTTCATAAATCTGTCTTAACTCCATTGGTTCAAACATGCTGCTATGGATTTATATTGCTATGGCTGAAAACAATATCTGACTTATTTCCACTATCAGCTGAATATTTCCTTAGCAACATTTCTATATCTGACTTTTATTTTCCACTATCAGGGGAATATTTGCTAAACAACATTCCCATACCATATAGTACATTCAGGTCTCATTATATTCAATTATATGACCTGATCTAAAGGCTGGTATACAGAGTATGCTTGGAACTCTTACTGCAAATTAAACATGGAACACTTACATGGAAGTAAACACGGGACACTTCACATTCACTGGAGTAGAGAAGAGGGCACTATAACATATTATTTCCATGTTTTTGAAAAACAAACAAACAGACAATATCCACATAAAAACCACAATTAGATTTATCCAAGGAAAGTCAGAAAGGATGACAATGAGGAGGGAAAGGCAAAAAGAGACAAAGTTAAATCAGATAGTCCCATCCATAAGTGGATTATTGAAGTTGCACTGCCTATAGTATCTGAAGAAAAGGTTGACAACACTATATCCTAAGGCTTACATATTATTCTTTTGGAAACAGCAACTAAGGTCAAAGCAGACCGCACCAAAGGTCCACCTCTTTGAGCACCAGATTGGGGCTGTGGCAACCACATGCCACAGCATCAATCCAGCATTTTTCTGGCAACCGCATGCCACAGCCCCAATTCAGCATTTTTCAGGCCAAAAAGAAGTGGCATTTTCTTTCTGGCCCAGAAAAAGGTCACTCTTGCCACTGCTGCAGCACTTTTCCGCATTCCTTTCGGTGTGCGGTATGTGAACACCGCACCAATGGAGCACTGTAATGTCAACTGCCATATGGTCAGGCAGGCAGTATGACACCAGCTAGGGGTGGCACTGGGGTGTGCATTTCCCAAACGCCATACCCCCATGTTACGCCCAAGCCAGCACTTACTGCCAATCTCTACAGCCCCTAGGACTGCTGCAACAACAGAGCCAAAAATGACAGCCACTTTGGAACAGTGATGTGGTAGTAAACTGTGAAATACTGAATTTCATCATAACTTTGGGGGGTTGCAGACTGCCAGAAATAGTGCAAATTGAGTCCACTTTTAGGGTTAGGGTTAGTGCTAGGGAATCATGGGAATTGTTTTTTTTTTCTGAGACATTGAGCCTTCTCTGTCAGAGAGCTCTGGTGCCACAATAAAATACAGTTCCCATGATTCCCTAACCCTAACCCTAAAAGTGGACTCAATTTGCACTATTTCTGGCAGTCTGCAACCCATTTCTCTTCCCTCAATATACAAAGATCAAAGAGCATGACATAGTATAGAACTCAAGTCATTACAAAAAGGATTTGCTTCAGCTTCAATAAAATTTATAACCTTTAGCTTTCAATTAGAAATGTAAACAACCTCACAATTTAAACAGAAAGAGTGGCAAACTATATCCAATAAAAAGAAATAAGCATCCAGTCTACACTTGTTTTCCCCCCTACATTCTTTGTCTTTCTCACGGCTAATCTGATACAAACAACAATGACATTTAAAAGGTTCACTATCACCTTATATAAGAAAATACAATTATCCTGGCACTCTTGGCAAAGGATATCCTTGAAGAGTGCCCCCCATATTTTCCCTCTGTGAAGCCACTTCTAGGATGCTAATATTTAGAGAGCCAGCATGGTATAGTGGTTTGGGCACTGGACTATATGCCTTTAGAATTTAGGATTCAAATTCACATTGGTGATGGAACCCCACTGGATGACCTTGGGCATGTCACACTTCCTCAGCCTCAGAAGAAGGTGAAGGCAAAGGCAAAGGCAAAGGCAAACCTATTCTGAACAAATCTCATAAAAAACAACCCTGTAGTACGATTGCCTTAAGGGTTGACATAAGTAGGAAATGATTTGAAGGCTCACAACAACAACAACAACTAACTCAGCTACATAAATGTTTTGAGGAAAAATTGTTGCTTACAATTTTTTTTTATTTGGCAGAGGCCATACTGCTGCATCTTAGGAGTCTGTATTTAAGGAAGTGAGGAGTGAGGAACAAAGAGATACTAATTTTGCTTGTGCACGCACACACACACACACACATTTTAAAGTAAATAACAACCAAACAAAGCCTGAATATTATCATAATCTCCTCCTCCTCCTCCATCATGCAAGTCCTTACCTCTTAAGTGCTAAGTTTCAAAATATTCAATGAGTAGATTGGGAAGATTATCATATGAGGGCTATTACAGTTTAAAAACTGTTATTCTAACATTATTAGGCAATAATACAATGCCAATATTAAAACACTGACTTCCACACTAGTCACAAAAATGGGGCATTAATGATTCACAAGCAGTAAGAAAGTGTTTTTGCATTCCACACATTGGGTTGTTTAGCAGAGAGAAAAATGGGTCTCTCTCTCCCCCCCCCCCATGGAGGAACTCCTATGATACAGGAAGTGATTCCCAGATTAGGAGATTCAATTTAGGAGATTATCCTCCTGTTGCATTCTGGTACTTGTAGTTTAGGAAGGGCCATTTAGAATATTCAGCCAGAGAGCTCTTAAGCCTCACTGAACTACAAACCCCAAAATGCAACAGGAGGCAGCCAGAGCAGTAAGAGTTTTTGAGTCCCGTTTTCAGAATGTAGTGTGATAACCTACTCTTCTGAAAATGAAATGAAGAAATATTTCTTTTTTAATGATGTGTAGTTTATTACTTTTTTAACAGGGGAGGGTGGGTTTTGGGTTTTTTTTAAGTCTGTATTGTTGGTGTAATTTTTAACTGTTGTAAGCCTCCCTGAGTTTGGCAGGGGGGTGGGGTATAAGTAGTAGTAATAATAATAATAATAATAATAATAATAATAATAATAATCTCAATAGCACTATTGAAACGTGCTTGCCTTTCACACATCTGCAATAGCACTAATGAATTGTGATCACCAAGCCATTGTTGGTTTTTTTTTTATCATCAATGAATTATTGCACTAGAAGGCTGCTTCCGGGACATTACAACAATGATAGCAGGATGACGTCATGTGAAAATCTTTCTCCCAATCATGCAATAACGATGGTAACAACGCTCTTCTCTAACACCTTTTAACCTATGTGCCATTCTTGTGAGTGAAATAGGTCTGCGGAAGAAGCTAAGTGTGAGAAGGAAGGGAAAGCAGTAAAAATTAAGGTGAACCCTTTTGAGTAGAATACTCCACATGTCTCTGGATCTTTGTGTATATAGCCTGAGGTGTATCATATTCTTTCCCTAGAGGAGAAAATCTGTAATGGCATTGGCAGCAGGCCTTACAAGAGACCTAATTTAGGAATATTTCAATGAGTTTCAATGGGTAAAGCAGGCAGGCACACAAAATGCAAACACTGCAACAAAGAAATGCAAGGTCCAGTGGCCCAAATGAAACCTCATCAGAAGCGCTTTGATGAAAATAAAGGATCCTCAGGTTGGTACACATTTTGATTTCATTATATTTCTTAAAAACTAACCTGAACTGTAATCTTTGAGCAACATTATATTTGTTATTATTAATTATTGTATGTTACTGTCATTTTGATACAGTTATGAAGAAATAAACCCACTTGAAATAAGAGAATACAGTCAGCCCTCAGTATCTGCAGGGGATCCATTCTGCCCCCCTCTCCCATGGATACCAAAATCCACAGATGCTTGAGTTCCATTGTCCCAAATGGCAGCACACTCATGTGGCCATGAAACCATTTGGGACAACAGGACTTCAATGGCGGCACCCAGGACAACATGGGCTTGTCGTCATCATCATCATCATCATCATCATCATCATCATCATCATCATCATCAATCATTTGTATCCTGCCTCTCTGTAAAATACAACTGGGGCAGCTTACACAATAAAATGAAAAATACCATCCCCCAATAGTCCACTCCCCAAAAATATAATTAAACAATCAAAGTTTAAAAACATACTTAAAATAACAAGCAACAATAAGTTACAATAAAAGACAAATATATTAAATAGCTGTAGTGAAAACAATAAATTACAATTAAAGACAAATACATTAAATAGCTGAAGTGAAAAAGGCATAGCTATTTTCGGTGGCCGGTTATCTACTCAGGAACAGCCTGCAGGAAGAGAGCTGTCTTAACAGCTTTTTTAAAGCTGTTTAAGATGGTCAAGTGATGGATCTCATTTGGCAGGCCATTCCATAGTCTGGGAGCAATAGCTGAAAAGGTCCTCTGGGTGGTTGCAGATAATCTAGTTTTTATAGTTTTGTCATCCACAAATGCTTGAATGGCAAGTCCATGGATAATGAGGACCAACTGTATTCCTTTTTGGGGTAATACTGCATGGCAGTTAATACAGTGAGCAAATAAAGCAGAAAATGTATAAAAAATAAAAGCATAGGATTTTTGTTTTGTTTTGTTTTGTTTAGAGGAATCCATCATCAACATAAAAGGATTCTGGAAATCATCTGCCTTCAATATCACCATCTTCTTATTCTATATTTTCAGGGCAATCTGTCCAGAATACTGTTTCAGTCACATCATATACATCACACATCCACAGTATGTCACCTAAAAGAAGAAAAAGCTGGACATTCAGGAACCACCATAGATAGCTTGTGATAAAAACCAACAGATCAGAAAGAGTTAATTGATGAAAAAATTGCCCTATTTGTTTACACAACAAACTGTTCTTTCCATCTGATTGAAAACCCACACTTCATACCACACAGCAGAGCAATGTTGCAGAGAAACTGCTGGAGAAAGTGTATGACAAAGAAATGGAGCAGTGTGCAACAGCTCTAGAAGGTAACATTGTTAACCTAAGGCTTGATGGGTGAAGTAATGTCCACAATGATCCTGTTATATGTGCTTATATAATAACAGAAGAAGGAAATGTCTTTCTGGCAGAAACTATTGATACATCAGGAAATGTGCATACAGCAGAATACTTACAAGAAGTGGCATCAAAAGCCATAAAGTGTGAACAAAAATTCAAATGTCTAGAATGCAGTTTGGTCACAGAATGCTGCAAATGTATCCAAGATGAGAACGAATTTAGAAGAGCAGGTAGGGTATACAAAGCTAATAACCAATGGTTGTAGTGCTCATTTGCTGCACCTCCTAGCCAAAGGCTTCGGTATTCCTAAAATGAAGACTAATGTTGCTAAGTACTTCTGAGGGGCTGAACAGACTGCTCCTAAGACTGGGACACCACCCCTTTCCTTGCTGGATCGGGGCTGCAGCAACCGCTTATTGTGGCCCTGATCCAGTGCTTTGCCACTCTAAAAGCAGCCAGCAATGGAATGGCAAAAAGCCGCCCTTGCCGCAGTGGTGATGGCTTTTTGGTGTTTCTTTGGCACAGTGCATCTAAATGCTGCACCAAAGACACACCCTCTTGCCGACCGCTGCCTGGTTGGGTGAGCAGCTTGACAGTAGCATTGGGGCAGAGTCAGGGTGGCCAAAATGCAGCCTGGTTGGGTGAGCAGCTTGACAGTAGCATTGGGGCAGAGTCAGGGTGGCCAAAATGCAGTCTCCACACCCTCACTCCACTTCCAGGCTGGCCTAAAGTGCCGGTCTGTTCAGCCCCTGAAACAATCATTTTGCAGCAGCAGCTCAGAAAAGAATAGGTAGAACCAAGCTAATGTTACCACAACATGTTAGATAGAACTCTGTAGTGAACTGTTTTGAGCAATATATTAACAACTGGCCTATTCTGATGACTGTTTGTGAACATAATCAAGAGAAAATATATTGCATTGTCAAGGCCAAACTCCTCAGCATTGGGTTTAAGAGAAATGTTGAAGATATCCTGAGCATTCTGAAACCCATTTCTGAAGCTTTAAACAAAATAGAGAAAAATAGCTGTTTTATTGCTAATGTTGTTGAAATTTGGAAGGAACTGAGTGAGCACTTAAAAACAGAACTACACCCTGACAATTACAAGCATTTTTTTTTTAAATGAATGGGATAAGCACTGTCTCCAGCTCATTTTCTTGCAAATATTGTCAATATCTGGTACGAGGGTCAACCCTTAAGTGTTGAGGAAGAGGAGTTAGGTATGACATGGATATCAAGCAATCATCAATCTGTACTGCCAATTATAATAAACCTCAGACCTAAGAAGGTACCATTTAATAAATATATGTTTGTTGATGACATTTTAAAGAAAGTCACACCAGTGAATAGTGGAAGTCATTTAAATACCTGGATTTAGAGGCTGTTGAAGTAATGATTTCACTTCTAACAGCAGTAGCTTTTTGTGCTGGCGTAGAAATATTTTCTTCCTTTGGACTCATTTATTCTCAGTTGAGAAATTGTTTGGGACCTGATAAAGCAGGAAAGCTTGTTTTTCTTTTCCAGATTATGAAGAGACAAGAAGATGAAGATGACTGAGCTACAGGGGACAGTATTTTAAGCTTTTTATGTGTGGAATGGGCTGATAGTCTGTTTTCTTTTTCTTTTTTTAAAAAAATGTTTCTCCACATCAGTTAACAAGCATGGATGTTATAATGTTGTTGTTTTAGTTAAATTAAACTATTTAAATTATCATTATTAAGGTAGTGATTATTTTTCTCCTGTCAATAATGTACAGCAGAAATGTTGTCCAAATATGAATGATTAACCTATTAAACTGGAGATAGTTTACTTCACAATAATTTTATAAATATCTACCTATGATGTATTTCTAACAGTAATAACCAAATCAGTATTTTTATATAAATGTAAAACTAATCTGAAAAGTTGTTATTCTAAAAATGAATATTTATCTTATTGTAAATATTAAAGTTATACTCAAGAATGAAGTTTCCGTAACTGAGTTGTTTAAAATATGTATTAATCTTATAGTGAGAAAATGTGTCCTTTTTGGGAGGGGGGAAATCACATGATTAAATTGAATCTTTCTGAGCAGTAAATTGTGATTTAAATCATGATTTAATCAAAAATAAAACTGATTTTAATCAAATCCTCCCTGGTTGGAAGAAACCACAACAGCTATCCAGTCCAACCCCCTGCCATGTATAAATACACAAGGTGCTATTGTTTTGTTGCACAATAAGGGGGTCCAGGTTTAAAAATTCTCTAAAGCAGCAAAATACCTTAGGCTAATCAAACAGGGGTATTTGGAAAGTTGGCAAAAGATGAGCTTGCCCCCCGTCTCACCTCCACCTATGAGTCCATTTAGAAAATCATCAACTTTGTCCTTCTTGTCTTATTAAACAGGCCAATGGAGTGAAAAGGGTAGTTACTGCCTTCCTGCAACAATGCAGCATTCCAACTTGCCTGAAGTATGTAGTTGTGACACCTTTGTTGAAAAAGCCATTCCAGAATCTCACTATAATGAATAATTATCAGCCAGTTTCCAACCTACCATTTTTGGGCAAGGTATTGGAAGAAGTGGTAGCTTCCCAACTTCAGGGGTTTCTGGATGAAATGGATTATCTAGATCCATTTCAAACTTTTTTCAGGCCTGGTTATGGAACTAGAGACAGCCTTGGTTGTCTTGGTGGATGACCTATGCAAGTAACTGGGCAGGTGGTGGTGGTGGTGGTGTCCTGTGAGTTCTGTTGGACCTCTCAGTGGCTTTTGATACCATCAACATGCTAGCCTTCTGGGCTGCCTCTCTGCCACTATGCTATTTAACATATATATGAAACCGCTGGGAGAGGTCCTCTGGAGTTATGGAGTGCAGTGCCATTAATATGTGGAAGACACCCACCTCTATTACTCCTTTCCACCAACATCCAAGGAGGCTGTCCTGGTCCTAAACCAGTTTCTGTCCTCAGTAATGAGCTGGATGAGGGCAAACAAATTGAAACTTAATCCAGACAAGACAGAGGTGATCCTGGTCAATCGTAAGACAGATCAGGGAACAGGGATTCCACCAGTGTTAGATGGGGTTACACTTCCCCGGAAGACACATTAACTTCATGAACAAAGGGATCAAAAATCCTAGGGAATGACTGCATCGGGACATGCCAAATGCCTAAGATTAATCTAGAAGATTTCTTTTCATTAAATATAAGGAATATAAAGATTACAAAATTTACAGAAACTGCTACATACATTTCAAGTAGAGACACATGTAAATTTGCAGCCTACTTAAGTATATAATACTTTATTTGAGTCCACTCCCCTTTATTCTTTCACATGCCTCTCCACTTGCATGTGTTCACACTACTCACACAAAACACTCATCCATATCGCATAGAATCACAGAGTTGGAAAAGACCACAAGGGCCATCCAGTCCAACTCCCTCCCATCAGGAACACACAATCAAAGCACCCCCAACAGATGGCCATCCAGCCTCTGTTTAAAAACCTCCAAAGAAGGAAAATATGTATTTGAAATTATCTCTTTCTCTTCTTCTCTTCTTTAAATAACCCACCCATTCCCATAAGGCCTTTGTCGTAATTTCATATTGTTGCTTTGTGCTTTCAGATCCTTTCCAACTTATAGCAACTCTAAGGCCTCCTTTTCCAGGACATGTCCTACATTCCAACCTTCTATCCAGATGGAATCTCAGAATGTCCTCCCTTTTAAGCATGACTACAAAGCATGAATTTATATTTATATATTTTTTGGCATAACTTTTATATTAAGTTTTATATTAAATATTTTACTCCAATATTTTCATTGAACATCCTCCATTTTGTGGTGCCTTGTCCTCCTTTGTGATTAGACAACCAGATGTCGTCCTTTTCCAGGACACATCCTACATTTCAAGCTTCTGTCCAGGAGGAAGCTCAAAATGTCCTCCCTTTTGAGAATGACTAAGAAGCATGAATTTATATTCATATTAATTGTTTTTAAGCATAACTTTTATATTAAGTGTTTTTTAGTCCAACATTTTTCTTGAATGTCCAACATTTTGTGGTGCCTAGTCCTCCTTTACAGTTAGGACAACAACTGGTCACCTTGTCCAGCAGGACTTTAAAATCAAGATTTAAATAAATTAGATGGGTCAGAATTAGCAACAAGAAGAAGCCACAATGCTCATTTGGGCTCCCAACTTAGCTAGCTGAAGTTAGCCAAGGGAGAGGCAGTCAAGGATTACTCTCTTAACTCCAGGCCACCATATGTCTCCAGCTTTGCACTGTGTGGTGTTTGCACTCTTCATTGGCACACAACACACAAACCATTCCTCCTCATGCCACATGAAGGAGGGAGAGGAGCTGGCACAAGAGCACAACTGCCTTTTAGAGGCAACAGCTTCTATCTGTTGTGCATCCTCTTTGGAGATCCATGAGGCATGAAGTGTCTGAGCTCCTAGGCATGTTCACACTCCCTGCTCCACACAACACACAAATGTAGACATCCCCATGTTATCCATGCTGTTTCTTGCAATGGCATTCAAGGCAGGGTGACCAGATGTTGTCCTAGCCATAGAGAAGGACAAGGCACCACAAAATGGAGGGCATTCAAGAACAATGTAGGACTTAAAAAAACCCACTTAATATGAAACTTAAGCAAAAAACATTTAGTATACATAGAAATTCATGCTTCTTCATCAAGCTCCTGGACAAAAGGTTGAAATACAGGATGTGTCCTGGAAAAGGAGGATGTCTGGTTGCCTAACTACAAAGGAGGACAAAGCACCACAAAATTTGGGACATTAAGAACTATAGGACTATAAAAACCAGTTAATATAAAACTTAAGCTAAAACCACTTAATACAAATATAAATTCAGTCTTTTAGTCATGTTCAAAATGGAGGACATTCTGAAATTCTTGGAAAAGGAGGACATATGGTTGCACAAAGGAAGGCTAGGCACCACAAAATGGAGGGTGAAGCACAAAAAAAACAAGCTTTAATATAAATATAAATTCATGCTTAGTCATGCTCAAGATGGAGGACATTCTGAAATTCTTTCTGAGCAGAAGAAGACTGAAAAGTAAGATGTGTCCTGAAAAGGAGGATGCCTAATAACCTAACCACAAAGGAGGGCAAACTGGTGGCATAGTGGTTTGAGTGTTGGACTATGTCTCTGGAGACCAGGGTTCAATTTCCTCCCTCTCGGCTATATGAAACCCACTGGTGACCTTTGGTAAGTCATACCCTCTCAGCCTCAGGGGAAGGCAATGACAAAGCTCCTTTGAAAAAACTTGTCAAGACAACCCTTATGTTCACCTTAGTGGTTGCCATAATCCCATGTCTTACCTAGGGGAGGAGTTTTTGCTGGCTGGGGCATGGAGCAGCCCTTCTGCTGCTCTTCCTGGCTGGGAGAATTCTCCAGTGGTGAGGAGGAGGAGAAGGAGGATGTTGCCAGCCATGGGGAGGCTGCAAAGGCTACCTGCTTGGCTAGGGGTGGCGGGCTCCTTCCAAAAGTCCTGGGAAAAGCTCTGGAGGCACTGGCAGCAGATGAAACCCCAAGCCTCAGGCATCTCCTTTTTGAAGGCCAGATCGGCCATGGAAACCCACTAGGTGACCCTTGGGTGAGTCACAGTCTCTCAGTCTCAGTGGGCAGCCATGGAACAACCCCCCCCAAAAAAAAATTTGGCAAGGAAACCCCATGATATGTTGCCTCTTAAGGTCAGCATCAGTCAGAAACTACTTTTGAAAGCACACAACAACAACAACAACAATCCATGGCAAGGAGGGGTGGGGGCAATGGGGTGTCACCCCCCCGGGGTGTCACCTGGTGCAGCCCCCACTTGCACTCCCCCCCCACAGGGATGCTACTACACTTAAGTCCATGGGTCAATAGAGAACGAGAATTTTAAGTTGTAGTGGAAAATACTGCAACAATAGCAATTAAATATTTAAATTAAGAAATGGTAAATTTCAGGTGCAGAATCATAGTTTAAATGTATATCATATACTTTGAGGCATAAATGAGGAGTATAAATTGTCTCAATAGTCACTAGCGAACCTTGATAATATGATCACAGAGAATACTCTTTTTCTGATAACTTTTCCTCTAACTGAAAAAAATACTACAAATTCAACACAAAATTGTTTAAAAACAGTCAGTTAACTGTTTTTAATTGTTAACTGAAACAGTTAAAAATTTCAGTCAGACCTTCCTGGGATTTCACCCTTAAACTTTAATTATTTTAGTTAACAACCAGTGTTTGTAGGAAGTCATTCTTGAACAGAAAATTCATTTTGAATACTTAATACACCTAAGGAAATTACAATATTTGCCCCTGACCCATGTTACATTTATGAATGGAGTATGCAAAGGTATATAATTATCAAATCTCAAATGAGATAAGTTTACTTGTCTTTTGCTTTTACAGTTTTAAACCACAGTAGAATACAGAGTGATAACAAAGAGAGGCCAATGCCTGAGGAACTCTGTCCTCCCATGAAACTGAATGGCAATAAAAATAAATCCTCTTGATTTCACTGGCTTCACAGATTCAGAATGGGCAGAGGCATTTAAGTCTGCTTGTAACCATAAAGGGAGTCTCTGGAAAGGAAGGCTTGGGCTAGCAGGACATTGTAAAAAAATTGTCCATACCATTGCTCATGTGGTGAAATTTCTATCTCTTCTACCATCAACCTGGCAACTTTCACAAGCAATACAAATCACACACAACAATTAAACAAAAAGAGGACAGGAAAAACACTGCAATGTCAAGGCTGAATTCAAAGTAGAGCTTAGAACTAAACCTCTCTGATGTTTCCTGCAATCTTCCTGAACACTCCCCCCATCCCCATCCCCATCCCTGTTCAATACATTAAAGGTCCATGATCAAGACTAGGAGATCTAAAATTAGATCTGCCAGCTGTGTTTGGGTTAGAGTGTTCACAGGTCCTGCTGTCCCTGTGCCTAGACTGTCACATCCTTCAGAGCAGGCAGAATGTTGAAAGTATATAGGAATGCTGATTGTTCAAATGTTTCAATACCCATACTTAATATAGTTCAAAAGACAGAAAATACACTATCTAGACAAATACCTATTTGTCTGTGATATATTTAGAACTGTATGTTACAGATCTAACATGGGGAAATATGTGGGTGTGTATGTATGGAATCTGAAACAAGATATTGAAAAAGATTTAGCGGGGTTGCAGACTGACAGAAATAGTGCAAATTGAGTCCACTTTAAGGGTTAGGGTTAGTGCTAGGGAATGATGGGAATTGTGTGTTTTTTTCTGAGACACTGAGCCTTCTCTGTCAGAGAGCTCTGGAGCCACAATAAAATACAGTTCCCATGTTTCCCTAACCCTAACCCTAACCCTAAAAGTGGACTCAATTTGTACTATTTCTGGTAGTCTGCAAAGGCCCTTAGAGACTACAGGAATTCTGGGAATTGTAATTTATTGTGGCACCAGAACTCTCTGATAGAGAAGGCTAGATGTCTCATAAAACTACAGTTCCCAGAATTTCCTAGCATTGAGCCAGAGCAGTTAAAGTGGTCTCAAACTGGATTATTTCTGCAGTATGTTTTGGACCTAAGATAAATTACTGAAAATTAGAAATGTACAGCTAGAAAATATATAACGTAGGGCCTAAGCAGACTGTCAGAAATAGTGCACATTAAATTGAGGCACTGCCCTGGCTCAGTGCTAGGGAATCATGGGAACTGTAATTTATTGTGGCACCAGAGCTCTCTGACAGAGAAGGCTCAATGTCTCAGAAAAAGATACAATTCCCATGATTCCCTAGCACTGAGCCAGGGCAGTGCCTCAATTTAATGTGCACTATTTCTGGAAGTCTGCTTAGGCCCACAGTTGTTACTAATAAGTTGCAGACAAATTTTTCGGCTGTATTAGCTTTTTAATAATAAGTTGCCTGAAAGTGATCCTCTTTGTTCCTTTTAAGCAGCTTCTAGCCACATATTTAACATGTATTGATGCCCTTTACATGTGCAAATATTTAATTGAATTGGGGAGCTCCAAAAATAGGTGACCCAAACTGAAGGGAACTTTGGATAGTGATTCTTTAAAATTACCAGATGAGTTCAGCCTTTCCAAATATCTAACAATTATTGAGATGAATCAATCAGATTGACATGGGAGTGTTATTGCCCTGTAATTACAGGCTGGAAAAAAATTGTAACTTTCAAAGTAATTGAAAACATATGCATAAATGCTTCACAAAAAATAGCCTAGGCAACCTAGCAAAAATGATCTGAAATAACAATAGATACTGTTTTTCAAGTTTGAACTGTTCTGTTTCCTTAAATATTCCTTCCATAAGAAATCAAACGCATGCACAAATAACTCAAGAAGATGTTCCTGTCATAATCCTTCCATTACTATTCTTTCCATGTTATCTTTAAAAGGTTAGAGGCTATCGGCAGGCTGGTAATGGTCCATGACATAGGGGAAAAATAATGGGAACTGAAGCGTATGTATAACATAAATATTCTTTGGTTTCTCCTCTATATGTCACTATACATAAAGCTTTAGTGCAGGGGTAGGCAAACTGTCCCCTTTAAGGACCAAGGGACTTCAGCTCCCAGAATCCCAGACTATTGGCCAACATCCCAGACTATTGGCAACATGGCTGAGTTTGTGTACCCCTGCTTTAGTGTATAGCAAGATATGAACAGAAAAAATTAAAAAATGTGTGTTACACAGTGTGTTGCAGTTTCCATTAATAACAAAGGGCTTCCGAAACTCCACATTAAGTTTCAACGCTCACCCTCTCAGCAGATCCCTAAAACGCACTATTATTATCATTGTTAAATGCACTATCAGTGCTTCCTCTTGATTAAGACTACCCACAGAACCATAGAGTATGAACATCACAAGATCCAAAATGAATTATATGCATAAAATAATTTATGTTAGCCCTGAAAATATCTGATAAACATTCTCTACACTTCTGGCCAGTCACCACTTCCTGCCCATCTGGCCCAGTTTCACTAAGCCTCAGGCAATGGATCTTTGGTGGGCTGCTGTGACTGCCATGACAGCTGGGTGATGAGGCCAGAGCCTTCAAAAAGCCACAGGAAGTTTTAACTTTGTAGCTACTGTCACATTTGTCTTTTTTGTACAGCTTTAGCATGGCACAGGTCTCAGTTGCTCCTGGGAGCCTTAACAGTTCTGGGATTCCAGGGAGTAAAAGAGCCAGAGCTGCTGTCTATATTTTAAAAGCTTCTACAGGACATCAGAATGTCTTTACTAGCTCATGAAGAAGCATATATAAATACAGGAGAGAGAAAATCCAGTCAGCAAGAATTTAGGTATATTATTTAGAATGAAATAGGAATAAAGCAGGTAGTACAAGGTGATGAAGTATGTTGGAGAAGAAGGGTACTTTACTGTTTTAGATAGCAGCAAATAGAAACCCCATTAGGAACTCATAATCAGACAATGCTGCTCTCTCTTTGTTTTTTGTTTTTTGTTTTTTGTTTTGGAGAAGAGAAAGATTATTAAGGCAATCAAGGTAAATTCTTCATTAAAAGGAGCCCTGGTGGTGCAGTGGTTAAATGCTGGTACTGTAGTCACATTATAAATTCAATCCTAAAGGAGAACTCCAAGGTTCACTCAACCTTCCATCCTTTCATAGGTCAGTAAAATGAGTACCCAGCTTGTTGGGAACAATTAGCTTACACATTATGAACTGCTAAGGGAGTATTAGTTCACTGATAAGCAGTATAGAAATGTTGCTATTGCTATTGACCAGAGTAGGTAATAGGATTCTAACTTCGGTCACTTTCATGCCAGCACAGTATCCAGCCCAAGGGTAGTACTTCAGTTTATTTGTCCAGGCTTCCAAATGGCTATAACAATTATAACTGCAGGAGGCTAAAGTGAAATAGTTGATTGAGAAGAAGGCAAAACACATGAGGTGTATGGTAGGCAGGGAGGCATAAGGCAGTTAAAAGAAGACATTCAGGATAGAGATTGTCAGACAGCTATTACAAATCTGCCACCGCCCCATCTCAGGATGCTTAGATGTTGTCATCAGCATGGCTTATGCTGTTTTGCTACTACCATTAAAATCGCAATCAGCAGTAAATAAATACTGGTGTTGTATAGGCTGAATCCCACTAGTTTTGTTCCACCAGTAAAACCATCAACTGATTCTAGCAGCCAATTTTGTTTTTTCTAATTTGCTCTGGAAAGGTCCCCTGCTCCACTTGGTTGATACAAACGTCCTTTTGGTGTAAAGGCACTCTCTGGATTTGATCCTTTTATTTAAATTCTGTAACCTGCTGGAAATGTTCACATAATCGGCACCCCATCAGAACATGGTAAAGCCTTCATTATATTATTCAATACCCATAATGGTTCATCAAACTACCAAGTTGCTATAGATGGGAAAAAATAAAGAATGTTTGAAATATCCTTGAAAAACATGTTTTTCAAGTTTGAGAAACTCATACAAAGAAAGTGTTAAACTGATGAGACTCTTTGGAGGCCTGAAACAGATGGGCAAAAAGTGCTGCCTTTGGGCCGATCTGGGGCTGGGCCTTGCAGATGACACATGACCTTGGATCAGCCAGAAGCTGTGCAGAGGC
>CM034701.1:56779037-56809102 GCA_020142125.1 Phrynosoma platyrhinos
GCAGAGGGGCGGGCTACAAATAAAAATTTATTATTATATTATTATTTAAATTTTATCTTAATAGGTTTGTTCATTTAATTTTTTAACTTTTCTGTTACTAGATTTTTAACTTAAAAAGACATAAGGGAATCCATTAGCACGTTTGAGACTAACTAGGAAGTAGAAGAAATTTCTAGCATACAGTGGTTGTAAAGAAGTTTTGCATATAAGCAGGTAAACATTTGTACTAGAACTTTTAACTACTCTTTATGGCAATTGGTAAATCAATATGTATCACCACTCCATCATGTTTTGCATTCCCAATATTTTCCTGTCACCACTCTCACAATTTGTATATATGTCTGTCCATAGAGGCTTTATTTTGTACATGTGATAAAGTGGACTGTGTCCATGAAATCTTATGCTAGAGATGTCTTCTTCCCACTTAGTCCCAAAGGTGCTATTGGGTTTCTTTTTTGTTGCCAAAACAGACTAACACAGCTATCTCTTTGAATACAACTGTATTTTTCTTTTCATTTATTTACTGTGAGCCATCATGGGTCCCATGCTGGGAAGATGGTGGGATATAAACTGACTCATTACATGCAATGCCACCAAACCCAGGCTTCTTTGGGACCTCTGGGTTTAGCTGTGCTTAGTTGCACTCTGTCAGAGGGAAAATTGATTTTTTTTCCAGCAACAATCTATTGTTGTGAAATTTCTATGTAATAAATGCAAAATATTTTGAAGTGGCTTGGTCTTAAATGGGCAGTTAAAACCTAATAACTTTACAAAACATCTTATCTTGGTGATGAAGACAAACATTACTAGAACTATTTGCTGGTGTGGTTCAATGAAGCTGCCTGGGTTTTTGGACTCTTCTTGCAATCACAATTAGGGGCAATATTATGATGCATGTTTGTGCCATTACTGTCTATCAGTAACAGTAATCATGCAATAATAAATTAATGTTTTGCCCACATGTAGAAGATAAAAGATGAGAACAATAAATTAATTTTCTTCTGAATAAACATTTTTTATTCACAAATATCTACTTTTTGGTAAAAATAAATATTGTAAGTTCTTTCTCATTTTTCTTGCAGTTTTCCAGAAATCATTGCTTTTGATAAGTCAGTGTTTGAGAAAATCACAAGAGATATTTCAGACAGTATTCTATTCAAGCATTGCACAAACATGTTTATAACAGAAGCATGTATTGTAACTATATTGTGAATTAAAGGGTCATGGTTAATTTACATGTTTAAATGCCAACATTTAGTACAATTTGCGTATTATTTTAACATTCACATTTGATGTAAAATCATAAGTTATTAACATACTGTATATATTATATGATTATACTCAAAATGCAAAAACCCAAGTAAATCTCTGAAAAATTTTGATGTATAAACTGAACTTAATCATAAAAGCCACTGTGGCAGCCCAACATTACATCTAGTTTGTACCATCACGACCTAGCAACCACTGGAACTGGTTCAGTCATAACAATGTCACGCAAATGTGCTGGCAAGGACAGAGAGGAATTAGGGACAAAAGAAGGCCCAATAGCATGGCATATTTGTAGACTAATTCTATAGGAAAGATTATTAAATTCTGTGTCCATTTTTTTCCAGATAGTAATTGCTTGAAAGAAGGGGTGGAACAACCATGGGCAAAGGTAGCCATATTTCTTAAACTACAAGTGTACAGCATAATGTTTTGGGTTCCACAGGATGACAATCCACATTGTGTGACCATATAGTACACCAAAAATATTGGGTCTATAGACTTTAGAAGTTATATGTGGGGATTTAGTTTCAATGACTCAAAGTTTCCTTTTTTTTAAAAGCAGATTTCTAGTATTTTAAAAATATCTCGTCAGTGACCAGTGACATCTCTGAAGCCATTGCCCTAGATAACATTTTGCCCTCACTGTGTATAGAAGGAGTAAACTAAATTATATAAGTGAACCAGGTGGACTGTCTATCTGATGAAGCAGGATAATTTTTCACCAAGATGTTTTGCTAGCACACTCAGTATATAAGACATGTATATACTTATGTGTACTTGTATATATTTTTAAAATTATTTTCCCCCTCCATCATAACATGTGTATGGAATGGTACTAAAACATATCTCCTAATTCCTTTTGACCTTTAACCTATAAAGGGAGCATTACTACTACTACTACTACTACTACTACTACTACTACTACTATCCTGCTTTTCTCCCAAGATTGGGACCCAAAGTAGCTTACAGTCTCAACACAAAAAATGCTTATGGAGAAAATGGTGTATTTGAGAACATTAAAAATACTCTGATAAACTAGAATTTAGTTGGAAGAAATATATTGCTCATACTCTATGGGCAACAGTAAGATTACAATATGAGCTGTGATGCTTGCCCACCACCATACTCTTCTTCAAAAGTTATTTTGCTTTTAAGAGAAATGTTTCTAAATCCACAATTTAGGCAGATTCTGTTACTTAACATTTGACAGACAAACAAAAGACAGATAGCCATCTGCAATGACAGTCCTCATAGTGTCATTCTAATAAAGCAACTTAATGTAAAGTTACACAGTTTTGTGCCAGCTTAGAATATGGCCCAAATAATTCTATGTGTTTGCATAATTTGCACATTCTATGTGCAAATGCAAAGGGCATTGTGAGCCTTTGTTAGAAACCAATCATCTGTGCTTATTGCTGCATGTTAAAAAGCCCCACTGTGTATTTGCTTACATTTTATTTTAAATCTTTCATAGATGCCCATAAGTAGATCTTTAACACATAGATGTGAAATGATATATGATATTTGATTCATTTGTACATGTTTATTAACACTAGGATTTTACCTTAGGCTGTTGTCTGAAAAGCTGGTTTGGTAATTCTTATTCAAAGCAGATTGATATGCTGCTGTAGAGAGCTTTACTCATTGATGCAGTCTTGTAGCATCTACACAATTAACTTTCCTTCATTGCACATCAGTGGCATGTTAAGTTTTTCCTAACAACCTCTATGGATGCATATAATCTCATCACAATATATGAAGCATGTCCAATAAAAGGAACATTGATGGGTACTTTGGTTTAGTATTGCACAATGGTTTTATATGGGCTGGACCAAAGAAAAATGGGATTTGATTATCAAAACAACCCCATTTCTCAAGCATCTAGAATCACAGTATGTTCAAATTAAAAACAAAGGAAATTATATCCATAACACCTGCCTCTGTTATCTTATCTAGTATTTTGGAAAAAACAAAGAATAAAAAATGTAGCATCGTCATTAAAACTTATAATTTTCCATAAATTCATTGAAAAGCAAATGTCCATAAATTTCTTTTCTAACCTTTGATGCCCTATTATCAAATGTTAATTTCACCATTTAGAATACACTAAGAATGTTTCTTATGAAACATTCAGTGTTTTTGTTTACTTAAAATGAATCCCAAATTACCTATCCACCTCTTTATATCTTACACATTAAAACAGCATACACTGGTGTACATTTTCTTAACTCAATTATTTCTACAACTCACTTATCACCAAACTCCTGGCCACTTGAAATATACCAGAGGTGGGCACTTTGGGATCCCGCTCACATTAAAGTCACATGAATTTTTAGCTATGATTGTTTTAGCTGTAAGGGACCTTGAGTCCTGAATGGAGAAAGGACAGGAGATAGATAGATAGATAGATAGATAGATAGATAGATAGATAGATAGATTAAATAGATTCCAGATTTCCAGCAGTTATAGTCTGTTCGTAATTTAGGAGGGCCATAAAAAATTATCTGATCACATATTCCTTATTCTTAAAGTTCTCACATTCTGCCTTTACAAGAGGCATAGGGCTTTTGCAGACTGCCAGAAATAGTGCAAATTGAGTCCACTTTAACTGCCCTGACTCAGTGCTAAGGAATCATGGGAACTGTACTTTATTGTGGCACCAGAGCTCTCTGACAGAGAATGTCTTAGAAAAAAATACAGTGGACTCAATTTGCACTATTTCTGGCAGTCTGCAAAGGCTCACAGTGACTCTCCAGAAGAGCATGAGAGATGACAGAAAATCAAGGGGAAACCATAGAAAAATGCCATCTTTTCTCTTTTCTTCATCAGATCGTCCACTCCTCCACTGCATCCCCCTGAAAATGGAAGCAGCCTTATGCTCATGGACGAAGAGTATAAATCCAACCTTTTATATCATAACCCAGTTTGCCAAGTCAATGTTTATGATTAGATTATTTATCAGTACTACATAGCCAGATCCCGCCTGATCTTGGAAGCTAAGCAGGGTCAGCCCTGGTTAGTACTTGGATTGGAGACCACCAAGGAATACAAGGTGCTTTAGGCTATTTTCAGGGGAAGGAACTGGCAAAACCACCACTCAGTATTCCTTGCATGAGAAAACCCTATAAAATTCATGGGTTTGCCATACATTGACAGGTAACTTGAAGGCAGGAGTGGGCATGCACGTTTACACATACACTGCATAGCTCACTGTGGAGACCTGCAGACAGGCGGCCCTGGGCCACCCCAAAAAGTGGAGGATTGGGCTGAGGCTGCCGATGCCTCAGGCCCGATCTTCCCTTTTGCCGGCCCAGAAAAGAGCGGCAAAATGCCACTCCTTTCAGGGCCGGCAAAAGGGCATCCTAAGAGCCGGCGCACGGCTCTTTAGCGTCCCTTCTGGTGCAGCACATCAAAATTCTACACCGGAAGGGCGCCCTGATGCCACAGGCCATGCATAATGGTGTGCGGCATCAGGACACCGCTGGCATGGGGTTGGGGTACCCAGCGTGTGGCTGCCCCTCCCATCCCTGCCTCCAGGCCGGCCCTTTGGACCGGTCTGTAGAGGCCCTGTGTGAACTGGACAAAAAGCCAAATGAAGCTATTCCTGCTTGGGGACAATATTACAGTAGTCAAAGTAATGCAGAAAGGCATGTATACATGCTTCTGGTCTTCAGGTATACATGCTTCTGGTCTTCCCAGAGTTCCACGCATAAGTGCACTGATCTTTAAGGTGGCTAAGTGACCGTGCTGGAGTTGGCATATGATAGCATGGCAGACCAACACCTGTAGAGAGACTTTGTGTGGAAAATGTCTATGTATCTATTTTGGTCTTCAGGGCAAGAATAACATTCTTGCTTTGAAAGCTTGCAACAAGTATATTATGCATTTTGGTTGGCCAATAAAGGTATCACTGATGGATTTTTGCTTGAATTTGATAAATAGCCAACACAGCTACCCCTGAATGATTCTTGCATGGAGAAGGACTGGGACTGAAAAACAAAAGGAAATCATACTCTGGATTCTGCTACAAGCTAATGGTATAAATAATATCAAGGCAAAGCAGTGACCAACTTAGCTCATACATCAGTCAAAGAACATAAAGCTATATATTGAGCTCTTGTTCACTTCCCTGCCAGAAAGAACCTTAAGCTGCTCCAAATGTTTGTTGCCCTGGGACTGCAGAAGCTAGAGGGAATAACACTCCATTTGGCAAACAAAAGAAAAAGAGGTACCAATTGCCAAGAAACACCAGCAAGGGAAGATCAGTCTGATCCAAACAATGGAAAAATGCTCACATAGTTTACAACATTGCTCTAGCCTGATGAACTGATTTCATTCTTCCAACATTTGCTCTGCCTTCCCCTTTTCTACTTTGTCTTGCCATTGTAGTTTCAAAAACAGAAGCCATGGCCTGCGTCTCTTTTTTATTGATGTGAACTGGTGTGGAAGACAACTGTCTGAAAAGCAACATAAAAATACAATAGGTAATAATATAAGACCTAACTTTGGGGAAAGGACAGGGTGCACATAAACTACTAGAATAGGGTAGAAATGAATAAGTAAAAGTATCTGTAAGCAAAAATGCTGTTTCACTGCCAAGACACAATTATAACACATAAGACAAGGTTAGAGAGATACCAGTAAGAACATTGTTGACCTAGTATGGTATAAGCACTGACAGGAATCCTTGTTTTTGTTTTTTTAATGTCTATACAGTCCTTCTAGCTTTTTGAAAGTCGTCCTTCATGTTGTGATCAGAATCATACACCTTGTACATACTGTTATGAAATGAAATTCATTTCAGCTCATTTTTTCCTAATGATTGATATTTGAGGGCAGAATCTTAATTCAAAACAAAGAACTTGTGATCCCTACCCCATGCCATCTATATGTATTCTTGCTCAACAGACATCAAGTTTGGTAGGGCTAAAACTAAAGCTATTCCCAATCTATTCTACTCAATAAATTGCATCCAAAACAAGCCTCTTACAAGGGGAATTTCCCTCTCCTCCCAATTTCTTGTTGTTGTATGATTTTAAATAGTTTCTGACTTATGATAACCTTAAGGTGAACCTATCACTAAGGTTTTCTGAGACTGAGTGTGAAGTGCCCAAGGTCATCCACTGGGTTTCCATGGACAAGCAGAGATTCAAACACTGGTCTGCAGAGTTGTAGTCCAATGCTTAAACTACTATGCCATGTTGGCTTCTCTCCTCCCAGTACACCACCACCCGGCAAATTCTCTTTTGGCTCTGGAGCATTGCAGCCCCACACAAGAGAAAAGGGTGCTTAGGGAAATGAAGTGGGGAGAGGAAAATAGATTTGTACAAGCATCCTGTTATTTATGTTGTGCTCTATGCAACTCAATAGGAACTTTCCCATTTATATCTCTAAAGACTGTAACATGTGGGACATAGTATCTGAAGTTGATTAACATGTTATCAATTAAAGGCTACATTCATTGCCATGTGAGCAGAAACCTGCTCAGGGAACAACACTTCCTTGTTTCCTCTGCCCTTTCCCCCACACACCCTCCAAACCAGTTTTGTTGACAGACAACTTTGGATACAACCCCAAGTATTCATCTACTAAACCACTCCTCCAATCATGTTTAAAGTAACTACGCACATTTATCACTGTACATTGGTTATCAGTGAGTGGGACATATATAATTAATGTATACTCTTAGTTCATAACATGAAAAGTTTTCTTCACTGACAATATGACAGTTTTGGAAATCCCAAAATAGTTTCTATAAATAAGCTGCAATCACAAAACAAATGTTATCTATTTGTTACTTTGATTTTAATTTTCTGACTTTATCAATGAGCAAGATACAATGAAAAAGAGATTTAAAAAATATTTTTTACAATTTTTCTTGAAGGCTAAATCCAGATTTTTGACAACTTTATGGGACAATGGTAGAAGGTAATTTTTAAAAAATGCATAAAATCCCTATCTGGCAAAACAGATTTAAATTGGTTAGCCAGACTCAAGTGAAAAGGAGGGGGGGACATTGTTTACACTGGGAAAGGGGAAGGGAATATTAGCTGTAGACACAAGTACACAAATTCATGGCAGTGATGCTAGCTTTGGGCAGAATAAAGAACAGCATATTAGAAAGCATCAGTTTCTGAACCTCCCCAGCACCATAAGAAAAATGCATATATCACAGGGCTACTGAGATAAAGTAACGCTCAGCCCTAGAGGGCACAGATTTCGTCTTTATGTAAATCAGTGACTGTCACTGCATGCATGATTCACTGCTCAGAGTGTACTCTTCTGTGACGAATGAGTCCCGCTTAATTTGGCAGTGATTATGCGGGTTGCTGGCCCTCTAAACCCCTTTGAACTTGTAATTGCTGCTGGTTTAAATAATGAACATTAAGGGGTGGTGGATTCATAAAACTGTGGATAATTACAATTTTTCTTTCCCCCCCCCCCTTTGTTTTTTTGTAATGGAAGGAAAGGCTTCTGAGGCCACTGATAACTGTATCATGCTAGGCTGTTACCAAAATAAAGCTGCAGTCTTCTTCACAGTATGGAAGAAAGAGAAGGGGGGAGAGAGAAAGAGAGAGAAAGAGGGAGAGACACAGAGAATGACTAGGATGCCAGTAGAAAAGGAGGACCGATGGCATTCATGAATATTCATAGCAAGTCACATCTGTAACAGACTGCTTTGCACCTTTTTTTCTTGGTAGTTCAACATGGACTGTAGGTACTAAGGATAGAAGGAGATTATGCAGTTTTATCAGGTTTTAGTTTATTATCCTTGCAAAGTTATAGTAGTGAAGTTTCATCCCCTCAAAGGCTAGTGATTTTTATAAAAAGAAAATAAATGTATTCAACAAAACAATAAATCTCCTTTAAGGTTGCATTAAATTTTCTGAAAAATCATTGCTTCTCTTTCTCCTATAGGAATGTATTTTTTTAAAAATCAGATGCCAATCAGAGAATGGTATATAGTATACAGAAAATTCAGTCCCACTCTGCATTGCAATCAGATTTCTAATTCTTCTAGTATTATATAACCAAGAAAAGATAGACTGTACAGTGAAAGAGCAGTAGTGCATAAAGATTAGTTACTAAAGGAAGAATTCTACTACTTAGAAACAAAAATGATGGATACATTTAGCAGCCCCATGTTCAATTTTCAAACAACACAGCAGATATTTATAGCTTTGCTGCTCCCAAGGAAAATGAAACAACACACAAAAAGAGTGTCTGGATTCAATTTTGCAATGTTTTATTCTTTTTGTCTATCTGCAATTTTTAAAGTAACAAACTTTAGATATCCCTTATCCCAATGCAATTGATAAGTCTCAAACAAGCAAGCATAATAATGCAATTCAATAATAATATAAGCAAGGTGTGTCCAAACTATGCAGCTGTTTTCAGATGAAACATCATATCCTTCAACATTTGACAGATGAAAACTGGGACACATGTGGTTAAGCAACATCACAGAGTGAGCAAGATGGCAAAAACATTAATAAAGTAGAATTCACAAGCCAGGAGGGGCTGTAGCAGTTTGCTTTTGCCTGAGTTTTCTGGGAAGGGCAATAGTCCACCTATCCTTTTCTCTCCATCTTTAAATCAGTGCAAACTACTTTTGCACTTTGAACTGTGATTGCAAGAAATGAAGTAAGGTTAGAACTAAGGGGGAAATTGGGAAGAGGAGGGAGAAAGTGGAACATTTTTAAAGCAGCTGAAAAAGTGGGAGGATGGAGATTAATTGGTCTGTCCCTGCCAAATTAGGACAGTTGGAAGGTATGAAATAGAATTTTCATAGTTATATATAATGTGTAATTATTTTTGTCTCAAACATTCAAAAGACAGTGTAAGGGATGGGGGATAGAAAACTGGAATGTTTCTGGTGAAATACAGTTGCCCTTGGTATCTGCTGGTTTACAGTGGGCTGATCCATAGCTAGCAGGAAGCTCCCATTAATTAAAAGTGATGGGAGAACTCCTCCCCATGGATGAGACAAGGACAGGATAATGACAATGTCATGTGACATCGTCTGATATTCTTGCCCCAATCACATGATTATGATGGCAGCATCCTGCTTTGCTTCTGTCACTTTCATGCATCTGATAATCTCCAGTGGAACTATTCTTATGAAGCCCCCATCAGATGGGATGTAATTTGGAACTGCTACAGTGAGAAAATAGGATAATTATCTTCCCCATGGGCTGTTCTGCACACTGTCCATCATATTTGACACAACTAACCAGGGAGTGGCAGGCCATGGAAACACAATACCCACCAGTACCTCTTTTATGCAGACAAGAATCATAACTGATACCTGTACCTCCAAACACTATCATCCAGAACCCAAAAAGCATTTTTGTTCTCATGAAGAAACTACCAGACAGGCTAATCTTGTAAGTGAACTAACAGATCAATTAACTAACTAACTATTGTGATATTACAAATGATTTTCTTAGTTACAGTTGTTAAATATTATGAAATGCCTTATTGTGAATTTATTAATGGTAAAGAGAAAAGTGGTATACACTAAACTTTTACCTATTGTATGAATTCCTGATCACGCCTCTGTAGCCCTCCTATTTTTTTCTGTTTATATCCATGCAGAACAAACAAGCTGGCAAATGAACATTTTCTCTGAAAAAAGGAAGCTGTAAGTACAAGGAAAATATCAGCATACCACCTAGATAGCTGGATTTTAGGCATGTCACCTGGTGTCTATTTGAACCATCATCTGGCCCAGAATGCAAGCTCTCATTTTTGTTGAATAAGCCAATTTCTAGCTCTCACAGGAATGGACTTATGGGGCAAAATGTTCAGTCACTCTTCTGTAAAACTGTTTTGCAAGAAACATGCCTATCCTTTCCTCCTTTTGAGAGGGTTTAGCCAAGGAATGAAGTCTCACACCTATGATGGACATTTGAGAATTGTTTTCTCAGTTGCCTAAGTCAATGTTAACAGGAACTGCAGGAAAATCTAGTTTGGGGAGGGAAGTTTAATTGAAATCTGTTTTTCAGAACTCCTTGCAAAGTCTGCACAGAAAGCAATGGTTTCACTGGAATGAAGGAGAAGGGATGCAACAAACCAGGGCACTGCCATGATTATTACATAATGTTCCATGAAATCTGTTCAAAGACACAGTTGTGTTAGTCTGGAAAATCAGTATGCAAAGTATGACTGTATGCAGCTCCTTTGAGACTACTGAAAGATAGAAGTAGAGGCAATGGACTACATCCCAATACTTACTCATATGGTTATCTACTGACCTTGGATTTCGGCAACATCCTTGCCTTGTCCCCCAACAACCATCCTAAACCTGAAATTGTCACCTCATCTCCATATTCACAAAGTTTTGCATTCCTATGGTTATTCTCACACACAGACTGCTATATAGGTCTGTCCCTGGGCTTTCCATTCCACTAAATGCATCTGAGGAAGCAGGCTTAAGTCTACAAAAGCTCATGCTACCAATTTCTTTCTTTCAGTTAGTCTCAAAGGTGCTGCAAGATCTCTTTGCATGGAATCTGTTGTTTTTCATGACTTTCTTGATGCAGCAATATTATATATTTTCATTAGATGTCCAGGAAAAAAATTCAGTTAAATTTTGTGAGGGACACTTCTACTGCCTTCTGTGGGAAGAAAACAGCATTTGCTATTACAGTCATCCCTCCAGATTCACTGACTTACCATTTGCAGTTTTGAATTTCTGCAGATAGGAAGCCAAGAGGGACAAAATGGTGTGTGCGCCCACGGGGCCACACGACCATTAAAAACAATGGGGCTGTAATATTTGTGGTTCTTCTGATTCATAGGGTGGGTGGGAGGAATGGATCCCCTGCAAATTGGAAGTGACAACTGTATTGCCATCTTTTCTTACCCCACTCCCTTCTACCAACTCCCCATCACCTTGCTTTTTCTCTCCTTCTGATCCCTGTGTTACAATAGTAACACCATGCCTTCCCCTTTGCTTACCTATCCTTTGCTTAAATCTGCCCTGTATTTAAAGCTCCTTAGAAGACATGCATCAGCAGCATGAACTGAAGCTTGGGAGAGGAAAGGAGAGGTGAGGATGGGAGGTACAGCTGCAAGTCAGGGAAGCACAGGACCAAAATGAAATAAGAAAAAGCTGCAGCAGGTTGGTGCAAGAGAAGCATAGTGTGGCAGTGTTTCAGCACAAGCTGAGGTTAAAGGGATGGGAAAGGAGGAAAAGATGCAGTGCAGGATCAAGAGGAGGAAGCATGAGAAAGTTCAAGTGCAGAGCAGTGGTTGCATTAGGTTGAGATGAGAGGAAGAGAGGGTGGGAGATACAAGAAGTATCATGCAAGAAGCAGGGGATGGAGCCCAGCAAAGGAGCAAAGTGATGCAACAAAGGGAGAGACATGCAGAGTAAGGCAGGGAGAAATTCTGAAGGTGAGGCAAGAAGGAAAAGGAAGGAAGAACAGATGAGATGTGGCACAGTGGAAGGTTACAAGAAATAAGAAAGAAACAAGATAAGGCAGTGTAGTTTGTAAATATGTCTTTAATTTCTTTTGCATTCACCCTGTGAATCAGATGGCAGTTGTCTCAGGGGCTTTCTATGATATTTTTATGGATCTCTAGGTTTTTGTCATCAATTTAAAACAAAAACTAATGAAAAATATACTAGTGATCTGATGAGAATGCAGTAGCATTAGAACTGCCTATGCATATGAAATGTCAGTATTGATGGTAGTATTACCACTATCCCAGGAATGCACATTGGCCACTTTACATAGTTCTGGTCTTGCTATTAACCCCATAACAACCCTGATTTGCTTAGAGGTAGGGCTAGCACAAGGTCACATGGTAAATTCCATGACAAAGCAGTGATCTGAATTTGGGTCTCTCTATTCAAAGTCTAGCACTTAAACATTACTTTATACTAGTTATCTCAAAAAAGCAATCACTATTAAAAATGGTTTGTTGCTGTCATGTACTTCAAGTCATTTTTGACTTACGACAACCCTAAGACAAGCCTATCATGGGGTTTTCTTGGCAAGATTTGTTCAGAGAAGTTTGCCATTACCAAGGCTGAAATATAGTCAAAATTTGAAAAATTGCAATGGGAATAAATAATATGCATTATTATAATAATCTACACAATGTGAAAATTAAGTGCCCATATTAGAGGGGATGGAATATAGAAACCCTATACAGGGACCCATACACTTAAACAAAAAACACTCAAAGGTTTTTGTTAGAGAAGTTGTAGTGGAATTGTTCAGTATATTCAGCTGTATACTGAATATACATGCTCACCCCCATTTATCTATCTAGCAGGAAGATATTAATTTCTTGCCATTTATGGACTGTCCCAACTATATTCTAGAAACAGCAGTATGGTTGCATAAAACATTATGTCACACTGCAAAAGTATCCACTACATAGTTTTGACAACAGATAATAGCTATATGACCTGTGTAGTTCCAAATTCATGACTTACGTCAGGCATAAAATGTGTAGGTGACTTTAGGAATGCCCCTCTCTCACTCCTTGATCTGAGCATGTCTATAACAATACAGTTACTTTTTTGGATTACAACTCCCAGAATCCTCCCACCAGCAAAGGCTATTTTGTTTGGTGTCTCATAAATTGCAAATAAAGTTAAATGTTTCAGGATTTTCCATTTAATCTCCAACACTGAAATATGCAATGCCTATGCATTGTTAAAGCCTTTATATTCTTTCCTCTGTTTAGGGAGAAATCCTAAGGATAAGGAGCCTGTTGAGAGTGTTCTGATACTAGAAATATTGGTCATGCTTAGGAGCTGGAAATATTGCCATAGCAAATTCCTTCCTCCTCCACAAATCTTGTTTTTATTATGAACACCCACACCCACCCGCCCACCCACTGCAAATCTCAACTGCAAAAAAAGAAAAGAAGTAATATCTGGAATATATCTAAATTTCTCTGCATATTGGGAGCGTGGTCAGGGACAATGAGAGCTGTGGATCCCACAAACATCTGTCCTCTCTTTCCACACCCTGACCTACTAGCACACCACAATACATTTTTCCCCCCTTTCCAAGATCAGAAGTTCCTACATTGAGAAAAAGCTATTCAGTTTTAATTTACACCATAAGCCACTCTTGGTCCCATGTTGGGTGAAAGGCAGAATATAATTCAAATAAATAAAAACCACTGAGGGAACCTCTGTGACAGCTGTGCAGGCCTTCTGGAGGATGGGAGGGAAAAAAAACAACATTAGATCTTTCCCTTTGAAGTGAAGCCATCATGTAAAGCCTCAAACATGGACTTCAATTTAACCAGAGGTCCCAAACACATTTTCTAAGATCCATACAGTCCTCCTGTTTCTCATTCATCCAAACTCAATTCATTAAAGTAACATAGATATTATCTGTGTTGTTGTAAATTAACAACTGCCACAATATCACTGAAGATGGTAGTGCACTGTTTTGGAGAAGCAGCAAGGAAGATATCATGGCCTCACAAAAAACTGTATCTGAAGCAACTCAGATTGTGTATGTACCTAAGCCTGAGAACCAGGGATAGATTGGGAATTCTGCTAGTATAGCAACCACCGCGCTGTCTAGCAGACTCCCTAATTGAGCTGACACAGATGATCTCAGAGCTTCTGTTGGAATCACCCAGACTTCTAGTCTTGTGCGACTTCAACATTCCACTTGAGACCAGCTTAACAGGTGCGGCTTGGGAGTTAATGGAATCCATAACAAACATGGGCCTATCCCAATTGGTCGTTGGACCCATACATTGTGCGGGTCATACCCTCAATGCAGTCTTTAGTACGGAACAGGAATATCTGTGGGCAGAAGTTATTAATACCACCACATTGTCATGGATGGATCATTTCCTGTTCAAGACTGAATTTAGAACCACTGTCTGCCCTCGAAGGCTAATGGAACTAATGGGATTACAGAAAGCCTTAGAGGGTTTAATGGTCGGGAATGCTGGTGATTCTGTTGAAGCTTTGGTTAATACTTGGAATACCGATCTTACTAAGGCTATCGACAAGATTGCTCCCAAGCGTCCTTTCCAACCCACTTCAAACCAGAAGCGATGGTATACAACTGAGCTTAGGAAAATGAAATGGGTTGGACAACGACTAGAGTGCACCTGGCGGGAAAACTCGACTCCTATCTGACAAGACTCATCATAGGAACTTTCTTTGGTCCTATTGAGAGGCATTACATGCAGTGCAGAAATCTTTCTGTTCTGCACGTATTGCGTCTGCAGAGTCCCATCCAGCAGCGCTGTTTAGGGTGGTAAGGGAGCTGACACAGATCCCACCTGCACAGAACCCGTTACTCGACCCAACAATGGCCTGCTGTGACATGTTTAACAACTTTTTTGCAGATAAAATCTCTCAGATAGGAGCCAACGTAGATACCAGCGTTTTGACAGAATCAATTGACAAGGTGTCCAGCAACTCCATTAATTAAATTATCCTGGATCAGTTCCAATCTGTGAGCACTGATGACATGGACAAGCTCCTCGGTAGAGTGAAGAAAACAACCTGCCTGCTCGATCCTTGCCCATCATGGCTGGCCATCGGGGGGGGGGAATGCATTGAGGATGTTCCTCACTGACATCATCAATGCATCCCTCAGGGAAGGTTATATACCATCTTGTTGAAGTAAAAAACCTTACCTGGACCCCCTGGATATGAAAAATTCTAGGCCAGTCTCTTTATTACCATTCTTGAGCTAGGTAATCGAGAGGGCGGTTGCTCTTCAATTCCAAGTTGTCTTGGATGAAACTGATTATCTAAATCCATTTCAATCTGGCTTTAGGACAGGATTTGGAGTTGAGACTACCATGGTTGCCTTGGACGATGACCTTCGTCTGAGCATCGACAGGGATAGTGTGAACCTGTTGGTGCTTTTAGACCTTTCAGCAGCTTTCAATATGATAGATCATAGCAGCCTTTTGGATCGTCTTAGTGGGTTAGGAATTGGAGGCACTGCGTTGCACTGGTTTCATTCCTTTCTCTCAGGCAGATCCCAGAGGGTGCTGCTTGGAGACAGTTGCTCCGCAAAAAAGGAGCTTACTTGCCATTCTGTCCCCGATGCTGTTTAATATATATGTGAAGCTGCTGGGAGAGATCCTTCAGAGACATGGGGCTGGGTGCTATCAGTACGCTGATGACACCCAGATATATTTCTCCATGTCTCGGTTGTCAGCCTTGGCTCCCAATTGTGTCTCTCCTCTCAATGACTGTCTTGAGACAGTAATGGACTGGATGAGGAAAAACAGATTGAGACTGAATCCAGACAAAACAGAGGTGCTTACAGTAGCAGCCCCGAAACCAGGAATAGGGAGACACAACCTCCAGTCCTGAACGGGGTCAAACTCTCCCTGAAGGACTATGTTCACAGTCTGGGGGTGGTCCTGAACCTGTCGCTTCTGATGACTATTCAGGTAAATGCAACGGTCAGGAGCGCCTGCTATCAGCTTCAGCTGATATGCGCTCTTTCCTGGAAGTAAGGGACCTTGAGACTGTTGTGCACATGCTGGTAACCTCCCGTCTTGATTTCTGCAGTGCGCTCTACATGGGGCTACCCTTGTGCTTGGTCCGGAAACTTCAATCAGTACAGAATATGGCAGCCAGACTGGTTTCAGGAACATCAAGGAGAGACCATATAACACAGGCATTAAAGTCTCTCCACTGGCTGCTTATTAGTTTCTGAGCCCAGTATAAGGTGTTGGTCATTACCTTTAAAACCCTAAATGGCTTGGGTCCAACCTATCTTTGGGACCGCCTCCTCCCATACAATCCTCCTCCACTCATGTCCTCTGGGAGGAACTTGCTGCAGCCGATGAAAACAAGGCTGTCAGCAACCTCCCAGAGGTCTTCTTGGTAACCCCAGACTATGGAACAGCTTGCTGAATGAGCTTAAGCAGCTTTAAAAAGGCTGTCAAGCAGATTTCTTCCAGCAGCCCTTTCCTGAGTGGGAGCCCCTTTTATAGGACAAAGAGGTGGATGGGTCTACTGCCAAAACTCTTCAGAATGCTCTGAAAGGAACACTGCACAGATGCAGGATAACCCATTTGTTTGAGTCATAGAGATCACGAAGAAGAATCCTAGCTTTTCCTTCTAATTAATTTAATTTTACATTCTGAATTATGTCAAATGATTGGAATAAAAAGATCTGTAGAGAGAGAAAGAATACCAAAAATATTTTTAATTGTTGGAAAATGGGATTCTCAAGTGTCAGGGAGCATTGACGTTGGGTGCTAGATGGGTGAGAATCTTCACTTGTTCTGCATGAAAAATGCACATTTTGGGGATGGGAAAATGGTGTTTTCTGTGTAGAAAATAACATCTGTGAGCCAAAACTGCTGTTTTCTATGGGGGGGGGGGAATACTGTATGCTTTTTTTTTTGTTTTTGCACAGAATAGTCCCCAAACAGTGATTAGTCTTTGAAATTTGTGCAGTTTTTGGTGATTTTCTTACAGTGAAAAAAAGGTTAAATTGTTTTTTTGTTTTTTGTGAGAACAAAATTTATTATTTATATCCCTAGGGTGGTGGAGCAAATTTCAGGAATCTATTTATGTAGCCTACATTCTTCAAATTTCCATAACAAGTGTTTTTCTAACATACAAGTAGAAGAATCCACCATTGGGATAAAGAAACAAGATTCTATTCCTCTCTCTTTCTTGCACGTTCATTTACTTCCGCACAGGCAGGAACACATGCAAAGGAGAAAATCATAGGAAGCTGACTCAAATACAAGCAGATAGGGAAACAGAAAGGGAAAAGGTCATCTATTTTATTTCCTCCACCTCACACACAGTTCAGTTTTTCCAAACAGTTCCATCCATCCTCCAGGGGTACACAGTGAATAAGGAGAAACCTGTGATTGTGTGCATGTACAGATTGGCCTGGGAAACATCAACTCCCAACTATGCATTATGATGGCGAGCTGTGTTCTGCATATCAACTAGCACACCACTGATGCTAAATAGATGCATGGTAGTAGAATTAAAGGAGGTAGTAGTTAAACAGAGGAAAAGAAGGCTAATGCTAATCAAGTTAGTCTTACTATATTATTGTCTGGGATATCAAAGTACACATTTTACTCCAAAGTAAGCAGAAACAATTTAATCCTGATTGTGATGCTAATATGGGTGTCATCCTGATATTCTCCCAAACCTGAAATACCTATAAATTATATTCCCTAAAGCTGATCCATTTTTACAGGCAAATGGAGGGCAAAATATAGAGTGTATCTGTATAGACAGGGGGAAGCATTTATTCTCCTCATATGATTAATAAATTCATCATAGATCCTAATACAAATATTTTAAAAATGCATGAGTGGGACTGGTTCTGTGGGGCCATGTAGCCCGTAAGAATGTGTTATGTAATTATTATACATACTGTACCATTATGAGGACTAGCAGGAACATGTAGAAACAGACAACCTTTCTCAGGCCAAGATCCTATACTGGGGCATAGCTTTGTACCTGTAGTTGTGGGTCTGTCCCTCTGTCAGATCTCAAGCTCCAGGTGGGGCTGCTGCTACTGGGATGGGGAGGAGAGAGGCCACTCAGATCATGAGGTAGCAGCTAGATTTAGTTCAGTGGTGCGGTGAGAAGTGAGGGTGTGCTCATGGATTAATTACAGCACTAGTAAACAATTGGATTCCCACCAACTTTTGTGCAATATTGAACATTGAACAGTAAGTCATACTTATTAATAAAATGCAATCTCCTTTTCCTTCCCTCACAGGCCCACAGCAGCTATGTCTTCATTGTCTGAATTGCCTCACCATCAACAGTAATAAGCAGCAGCAACAGTGCTTCTCCTGGGATGTGACAGCTGTTGACTGGGAGTGAGTCTGGGACAGAACATAAGGGTTCAGTGGGGTGAAACACATGGACTGAATGAAGTTTCCAGATGCCTTGGAGGTGTGCCAATTGGACAACACACGCCTTCAAAGCAGCCAGAAGCCACGCCAAAGCCAAAAGGAGCCAATATAAACCAACTCCTGGTGTCGCCTGTCAGCCTCTGTGCACATGGCCCACCTTGGAAGCTGGCTGTGCGGACAGCGGGGTTCCGACCCGCTTCCAGAGCAGAGGGGCACAAAAGAGCAGAGCGGACTCAGGCTGCTCTTTTATGCCTGTCTACTCCGGCCCGATAAGAACTTATTACATGGTACTAAACCTGTTGTCACTGAAAGTCAGATAATACTGGGGCCAAATCTCTCACATAAATACAAGTGGCAATGGATAACAATATATTACACTAATCACTAATCATAAGCACAGATTAATCTTCATTTTGTTACAAAAGAAATTCTCACAGGAATAGAAACTTAGGGACATGGACTAGCTCAAATCTCTTATTCTAGGATGATTTTCATGTTTGATTATATGCAAAACTGTAGTATATATTTTGTCCAGAACAAGTAATCTATCATGTAGATCAAAATGTTATAATATGAAAACAACATTTGACCATGTTTAAGACCCAATTTCCAATTTATTATAGTATAATGTAATAGATAATAGACAGGCAGATAGATTTGGTTGCTGCCTGCTAGTTTTTGGGGTTTTTTTTTTAAAAAAAAAATCAATTTGAATATCATCCAGCCTTTAATTTACCAGTCTATCTTATATTCTGATTGCAACTTAATTCTATTTATTTTTATACTTTTGTTTGTTAATTGTACATGCAGCTCAGGGGGGTTGTTACTGCAAATTTTATTTTATTCTATTATAATACTATTACCTCTACACAGATAAATTATATATGGAAAGATACATGGAACTAGGTTTTGCATGATTAATGATGTTACATTATTAATACACTGATAATTTTGGGTTCTCTAAGAAAATCTGTTTGGTACCTTTCGATGGATCAAATGTGTCATTAAGTCTGGCAGTGAAGGATTGTTCTCACCATTTTTTTTTATCAACTAGGTTTGTTTAATCAATCTTTAACAATTCTGAGCAAGGGGATTTCTTATCATTATTCTTTAAGATTACTGAACAGCCTTAGCATTAAACACATTCCCCATTTGTATATAATTTAACCCTGTTATTTCTACTTTCCCCCTTTTCTCTAACTTACATGTTTTTTTCTTCTGTTATTACATATATTCTCTTTTTACACACATTCCCTCCACTTCCATCTCTGGATCATTAACAAAAAGAGGGAGCAATTGAAAAGATGACTGCAGGGGCTCTCTCTCTCTCTCAGACTAACTTCTTTCTTTCTTCAATTGTTCTACATTTTTATGGCATAAAGCCCTTAAAGGTCCCGATATGCCAAACACCGTCTCTTCCTTTCTCTGTGTCTTTCAGATACTAACCAGTTTGGCCTCAGGCTACTTTCATAATAATAATAAAAAAATCCAAGCCTGATATTCAGCATGAGATCCATAACACAGCAAGTTCACTCTGAACAATACCTTTCATTACAGCAATTCTATTGACTCCTTTGCTTGAAACAGTTTGAATTTCCCACCAGCTCAGTTGTGTGATATTTGGCCTCTTTTAGACTAGCTAGCTCTTCCTAGAGGAAATCTACAGGGCAAAGAGTAGAAGTCTTGTGTGCCCTAAGGGCTTGTTTGAGAGAATATAAAGTAGGAAAAAGTTTGTGTGAACTCTAGTTTAGAATGAAACTAATTTCTCAATTGTAGAACATGTTTAGGGTCACTTCATCTAATTCCAATTGCCTCTTTTAGTTGTAGTGACAGCCTAGAAATCCAGATCTGAAATTTTAAAAGTTTAAGAGTTCTAGAGGGTCTTTTATACATTATTATATAGAAAAAACGACAATGTATTTTTTTCTTTTAAAGTGTTTTTGCACAAAACATAGGACTCATTATTTTGATTTTAGTATTAACTGTACCATTCTCCAGATGGATATATATGTCTGGAGAAAACATTTTAATGCCTATATTTCCCCCTTGTAAATACTTTTTATGTCCAAAATTATGTGGGCTATGAGTTTTGGTTTCATAAAAGCACCACAGCACTAGTAAACAATTGGATTCCTACCAACTTTTGTGCAACATTGAACATTGAACAGTAAGTCATATTTATTAATTTGTACACATGTGTGTGTGTTGTGTCCTTCAAGTCAGTTCCAACTTATGGTGATCCTAACGCAAACCTATCATGGGGTTTTCTTGGCAAGATTTGTTCAGAGGTTAGCCAATACCTTCCTCTGAGGCTAAGAGCATGTGGCTTGCCTAAGATCACTCAGTGGGTTTCATGGCCATGTAGGAATCTAAGAAATATTAATTGCTGTATATATAATAGTTCTCAGGTCAACATATCATCAGGAAGAACAAGAGGAGGACAATGAAAATGTAGAAGAAGAGTAGTAACAATGAAATGCATATAAACCAAAACAAAAGCAGTGTGATAAGAACAGAGTTTAAAAACAAGAATGATCACAATAAGAACTGAAAATAATAGAGAAAAAAACTAGTTAAATGCACAACATAGAAGTAAAAAGAAGGAAAAAGACTGGGAAATTAAAAACGGAATTGGTTGGTGCTAAAGATAACACCAGTGAACATCTCTGGGAATATATTCCACAAATGAAGTAAAAAGGACCAAGTAGCTACTTGTATTCTTCAGCATGTGAGGGCAGATGGAGCAGATGATATAAGGGGTTGCATGAGATCTGAAGGGCTTGGGCTATACTCTAAATGTTTGGATGACCTCACTCTGTGCTTTCATGTAGAAGCGTAAATAAATAGTGACCAAGTTAGTTTCATGGCCTAAGCCCTCACTAAAGTGAATCTAGAAAACCCATTTTGGCTAGTTGTGCCTGCCTCTGATCAACTACCATATGCCCAAGCGCCTTGCTTAGTGAGGTATTGACAGTCACTGGTCTATATACATTTTCCAGATCCTACAGTGGCTTTTCCCTCAGAAGACATCTTACTATTACTATTACACTTGTCCCTCCATTTTTGCAGACTTCAGATCCATGGTTTTTGAGCCTTCGTGGATCAGCAAGCAGGGAGGATTAAAATGGTGCATGAACCCATGGTGCATCTGCAGAGCCACACACAAGAGCACACGGCCATTCAAGTCTGTGGGGCTTGAATTTTTGTGGATTTCCATTTTTACAGGGGGGTCTGGAACGGATCCCCCATGAAAATGGAGGGATGAATGTAATTTAAAAAAAAAAAGATTTACTTCTTGTAAGAAGGTATTTATAACTTTGCAAGCCATGCTAGTTACCATCTTCTCCTTTCTGTAACAACTCACAAGGGACAAAGATGAATTAAGGGTTGAACTTTACTAAGCACATTGTTCACATGCTGAGGTCCAATAAACTTATATTCATCCAACAATACAAAACCAGTTAGTGCCTGGATACCTCCACAGCCTGAACTTTGGAGTCGGAAGAATGTAACCAGTGATCGCTGAACTAGCACAAATCCTGTTACATTATGGTTCCACATTTTCAGAGTTACCATGTTTTAATAAAATAAGTTGTACAACCTCTGTAGCACAGGTTGTTCAACCGGTCACACAACCTCTTGCACAGTCAATTGTACAACCGCTTTGCATAATCACATATTTAAAGGGGTACTTAAGTTCAGCTGTACTAATGGAATTTTCAGTCTGCTAATATTAAACTGGACTCAGGCCTATGTATAAATCTGCATAACATCTGGCAGATATCCTCTAACATTTCGCAGATGAGAACTGGGACATATGTGGCCAATATCAGAGTGTGTTCAAGATGGTAAAAGTTATTAATAGGGAAGAACACACAACCTAGGAGAAGTTTCCTTTTACCAGAGCCTACTGGGAAGGATATTTTTTATTTATTTTAATATTTTTTTTTTGGTCATGTTTTCCCCACAGTAGGGCCCAGAGTAGAATAAGAGTATTCCAATCTCCAGAAAAAAAGGTAGAGGTATTCAAGTAGTTGGCAAATGTTTAGGATTCTGACTCCTGAGTCTCCAGATTCCATTCAAGCCAAAGTGGAACAGCATATGGCAGGAGGGGGGCTTCTTTATTTTTTATTTTTTATTTTTTTTAAAAAAAAAAAGACTCAGAAACCTAGGGTCAGGTCTTCCATAACATCAGCTAAGGAAATCACTTTGTTAGTGGCTGGTGTTAGTGTTGGAGAAAATGGCAGTAATAATAATAGCTGTCTAACAGTAGTAATAATAATTGAGTGAATTGTCCATTGACGTGACGCATGACACATTTAGCTTCATTCTTTCAAGTACTTCATATATTTCCAAGCCAGACAACCTACCATTGAGTTCTTGGAAAATACATAGGATATTATAACTTTCAGGATGGTGGCTTTCAGAAGTAGTAAAAATCTTAGATATTTAATAAGTATCACTTTCTTATTGACTAACTAACCATGCATTTATCCCCTTCCCTGATCTTAACTTGGACTTTAGTGTCTTATTGATTTTCCTCCTTACTTTTCATTTTTCCATTTATATCATCAGAACTCCAATGTGATAATCTGTAGAAATAAACAGGTAATCTTACAATTAGTTTACAATAAATTAAGTATATTAGTTTCTGTATAAAGAAAAAGGGGATTACTTCTTGCAGCCAAAACTAGACCAGGCGCTGACTGTGGAATAGATCATGAGATACTTATAACAAAGGTTAGAGTAAAGCTTAAAAGAAAGAAAAAACAGTCATACTAAAATATGATCTTAAAAATCCCAACAGAATTTACAGACAATGTGAGGAACAGGTTTGCTTTATTAAACATAATCGACTGGGAACCAAAAAAGCCAAGGACAGAAGTCAGGGATATAATCAAGGATGAATGCAGGAAGACACTATCTGTGGCCAAAAAAGAAAGGGAAGAAACAATGGATAATAGAAGAAACATTCCAAGCAGTAAAGGAGAGATGAGTAGCAAAAGAAAAGGGAGATAGGAACAGAACCAGAACCATGATTGCAGCTGTTCAATGACTAGTACGTAAGTATAAAGAGAATTACTATAAGAAAAAATGTAGAGAAATAAACAACAACAAGATAGGAAGAACACAAGATATCTTCCACAAGATCCACAAAATGAAAAGGAAATTAAAACCAAGGGTGGGGATGCTCTATGCTCAGAAGAGGAACATACTAAATGATCAAGACAAAGTAAAAATATGATGGAAGTAACACACAGAAGATATATATATATGTATAGAAGAGACAAAAAATAAATGACACATGAAATGAAGAACCATATGAATATAAACCCCAAATTTTGGAAAGCAAAGTGGAAGTGGTACTAAGAGAAATCAGGAAGAACAAATTACCAGGGGCAGACGATATCCCAACTTAACTGCTTCAAACCACAGTAACAGAATCAATTCACTGTTTACCAAAATATACCAACAAATATGAAAAACAAAACAGTGGCCAAAAGATTGGAAATAATCAATATACATTCCCATCCACAAAAAAGGAGACACAAAAGATTGCAGCATTCATTTCCCATGCCAGCAAAAATTCTTCAGCATAGACGCCAATCATATATGAAGAGAGAATTACCAGATGTCCAAGCAAGGTTTAGGAAAGTAAGCAGCACTAGGGACCACACTGCAAATATACGATGGATAATAGAGTGAGCCAAAAAATAAAATAAAATAAAATAAAAAGCCTGTGCTTTATAGACTATCCCCCTAAGCGGACGGCGGCCATGGGCCGCCCTGGGAAGGTGCACTGCGGGACCGAGGCATCCCCATGCCTCGATCCAGCAGTGCACCATTGCTGCCCCTGGAAAGAAGCGCTAAAATAGCGCTCCTTTCATATGTCACCGAAAGTGCGCCGCAAAAGGTTGCGGCGCACTTTGGGCAACTTTTCCACCGCAGAGTATCTGGACGCTGTGGCGGCAGGTCCTCCTCGGAGTGCTGGCCGTGCGGTGGGCCGGTGGCTCCGAGGACGACCTCGGGAGGGGGAGGGGGCGCTGAGTGTGTGGCTGCCCCTCCCCTTCCCTGCACTGAGGACGGCCTATTAAGCCGTCTGCTTAGGCCCTACAGCAAGGCCTTTGACTGCATAGATCATGAAAAGCTATGTAACACCCTTAAAGACATGGGACATGCCACAACATTTTATAGTCCTGGTGAGGAATCTGTACTTAAGACAAGAGCCTACTGTAAGAACAGAATACGGAGAAATAGAATGGTTCCCAATTGGCAAGGGGGTCAGGCAAGGCTGCATGTTCAACTTATATGCAGAAAATATCATATGTAGAGCAGATTTAGACATGGAAAAAGGAGGAGTGAAAATAGGAGGAAGGAACACCAACCATCTAAGACAGGGGTAGGCAACCTTTTTGATCCGAAGGCCGGTCCCGCGAAGTCCTGTCTGCCGCTGGGCCGAGGGGGGGAATGGCGGCACGTGTACGCGCACCCCCTGCTGCACATGACACCCCTGCCCGCGCTGCCGCCACGGCGCGCACCGCGACACGTGGCAGCAATGACCTTCTGCCTGGGCCAGTAAGTACGGGGACCTGGGCCTTAACCATCCCATGGGCCATAGGTTGCCGGTCCCTGATCTCAGAAATGCAAATGATGCCATACTATTAGTGGAAAGCATCACAGATGTGGAACAATCACTAAAGAAAGTTGAAGAAGAAAGCATAAAGGCAGGCCTAATGTTATAAGGAAAACAAAAATAATGACCATGGAGGTTTTACATAAATGCAGCCTAATCAAAATAGTTACACTTCCTATTCTTTGAATCAAACATTGATCATGGATACTGCAGTAAAGAAATAAGAAGATTAGGAATGGGAAGGGCAGCTATCAAAGAACTAGACAAAATTTTAAAGAGTAAAGACATACAGCTGGTTATTAAATTTAGAATCATCCACATTATTGTATTCCCCATTACTATGTACAGATATGAGAGCTAGACAGTGATGAAAACAGATAGGAAGAAAATTAATTCATTTGAAATGTGGTGCTGGAGAAGAGTGCTGAGGATACCGTGGATTGCCAAAAAGACAACAATTGGGTCCTAAAACAAATCAAGCCTGAACTCTCCCTGGAAGCCAAAATGACTACATTGAGGCTGCTGTACTTGGGCCACATCATAAGACAATGATGCTGGGGAAGATGGAAGGTAGAGGGCAGTAGACAGAGAGGAAGACTGCATGCCAGATGAATAGACTCAATTAGCGAGACCATGTTGGAGACATTTCATTCAAAGGGTCTCCATAAGTTGAGATCAACTCAAAGGCAGCTAACAACAACAACAAATTTATTGTGAGAAAAATATAGACATGTATAAGAAAGAGGGAAAATGATGGGCAAGTGCTAGCATTATAAAAAGTTATCAAAAGAATGTAGCAATAAGTAATTAAAGAGAACCATGAATAAAGCTTCCATTTAATAATTCACCTCTTACATTAAACCACACTGTGCTTTCTGCCAATATTAATAGGAAAACTACTTACACTTATAGAATCCTATGAGTCTGATAGTGTTCCTAGTAACCTTTTATAATAAAATGGCAGTTGGCAGTCAACACCACAGACTTCCCTCCATTTGGCTTTTCCTGGATGTTTGTGTGCCTACAACAGTAAAAGTTATTTCTATTCATCACAATTAGGGACAGCTGGGAAAAATGGTACTGCTTGATTGATTCGAAGTGAAAATCAGTTTTTAAAGGAGTATTAGAAACCCATCCTAAATAAATGGCTAAAAATAAAAGTAGTTTTTGCTAATTCAGCCACAATTTGATCCTTACTCATAGACTGCAATTTAAATAGCAACTTATCTAGAAATAAATTCTATTTAAACATGTGACTTTAATATAGCTCAGACTGTGCTGGAGGCAAGATTGAGGAAGATGCTGTAGGTTTGCAACTCCAATTAACACTATCCAGTTTAAACAATACTGAAGGATATATACTATATTTTAGTTTATTAGCATATTATTTTAGTTTTTTAGCATATTAGCATTTTATAGTCTTCTGTTTTATCATCTGTTTTGATTATATATGTTTGATGTTCCTCCCTTTGGTGGAAAGGGCATTATTGTTGTTGTTAGGGATGATAGCTGTTGCAACTCTACCTATAGCTGCAATACCACATTTTCTCCATCCCTAGTGATATCCGATGCAGGGATGTAGTGGCTCAAGTGGTTAAGGTGCCGACTCTGTTGCTTGCAATATCAGCAGGTTGGCAGTTCAAGGCCTGGGTTCTGCATGATGGGGTGAGCTCCTTTCACTAGTCCCAGCTTTTGCCAACCTAGCAGTTCAAAAGCATGTAAATGCAAGCAGATAAACAGGTACTACTTCAGTGGGAAGGTAAACAGCGTTCTGTGCAATCATGCTGGCCACATGATCACAGAGTAGTCCTCAGACAACGCTGGCTCTTCGGCTTAGTAACGGAGATGAGCACCACCCTCTATGGTTGGACACGACTTGACAACCTTGTCAATGGGGAATACCTTTACCTTTACCTTAGTGATATCTGAATTACCTTGGAATGAGTTGCAGCTATACCAAACCATACCAAACCACTATACCATTCATCCCATCCCAGAAAAAAGGTTTTCTATAGTATATATGCAACTCAGGCATATATACAAACTCTGTATGTATACTGGAATGACTGTTCCCCAGCAATGGCATGGCCTGATAACTACAGAATGCAATCTATTATTTATAACACATCCCTTTATTTTCTGCTTGAGCTAATGTCTTCTCCTCCTCTTCCTCTCTGAATGTTTTGTTTGTTCCTCTGATAGCTATTTGTTAAGCGGCACATAAAGAGTCATTCATTTATTTTATTTTTCTGTTTAATTAATATCCTGTCTTTCTCCTAGCAGGGGATGCAAAGTGGCTTATAACAATTTTTTTTAAAGTTCAGCTTAATTTTTATTTTAGAAAAGTTGAATAACAATTAAATAAACAATTGTAATGAAAGACACATAGGCCCAAAATGCATAAACCGAGTAAAGTGGCTTCCGGCTGCTTTGAGGGTGTAGCGTTTAGATTATGCATGCCCCCAAAGCAGCTGGAAACCACACAGAGGCTTCATGCTTGGGGCAAGAGATGGACCTTTTAGGAGTGGATTAAATCCACTCTTGCCGGCAGCCTATTTGGGACTGAAGCTGCAGCCCACTTTGAAAGCAGGCCATGCAGTCGCCATAGTCCCAGCACGATCGGGGCTGGAGTGGCCAGAGACCACTCTTTCCAGGCCATGTGCTTCAGCTCATAGTTAAAATAATTTAAAGCACATTTAAAACATAATTAAAAGATAAAAAGGCACAGCACACCACATTGAAAACATCCTTTTGCCACATGATTTAAGAATAAAGTCTTTGTGATATCTTTCAACTCTATGATTCTATGTATAGGTTTTAAAGGTTACAAAAAGCACTTTCAGGTTTGCCTGCAAACAGACTGGTAGCCAATGAAGCTGTTTCAATAGATGAGTTATATGTTCCTGCAATCCCATTTTGGGAGAAAGATGAGATATATATTAAATAATAAATAAATACCAACTCCAGTCAACAGCCTGGATACAAGTATTATGAAGCAGATGAAGTCTCCAAACCCAGGTAGAGTGTATTACAATAATCCAAAATGCATGTAATAAAGGCATATATTACCATGGCTAGATCTAGGAATGAGCACAACTACGACACTAGTATTAGCTTTGCAAACACATAGTGCCACCACCAAAACCTGGGCATTCACACTTACATCTGAGTCCAGGAGTGTACCCAAACTGCAAATCGGAGATTTCATGAAGAGTATAATCCCACACAGGCTAAAATCCTATTCACTGACCTACCTTATGGTTAATCAGCAGCACCTCTGTCTTGTCTGGGATTAAGTTTTAATTTGTTGACCTCATCCAGTCCGCTAATGAGAACAGAATATGGAATGGAGCCTAAGTATTTTGCATAGCATATGTATGTGTATTTCTGTGAGAGAGTGAATAAGGACTGAGAGAAGTTATGGAAAGAATACAAGGACCATTGATGCCTTCTCCCTTCTCCTCATGATATTTCAATATTATACCCACGCTTATCTGCACTGGTCTCTAGACTGTTCTCCAGAGACCCATTTTAACAACTGGGCCTATGAGAACGTGGACACTGATATCTAGGCTGAATTCTAAATAAAGCAAAAGGTGTCTCTGATATCTGGATACCTCTTGAAACACCTGTCCCTGCATTCCAAAGACATTACAATACTTATTAAAATACCTTTTGTACATAAATTTATGCATTAATATATTAATTTTGTTGTTGTTGTTGTTATTGTGTGCCTTCAAGTTGTTTTCAACTTATGGTGGCCCTAAGGTGAACCTATCATGAAGTTTTCTGGGGCTGAAAGTGTGAGTCTTTCACCTAAGGTGACCCAGTGGGTTTCTATGACTGAGAGGAAAACTGAACTCTGGGCTCCATTGTCATAGTCCAACTCTCAAACCACTACACCACTGGCTCCTATATATACATACATAAATGCAATTACATACAAACTTTTAAATAATTAGGAACATTGAAAAATAATAGAAATTCTTAGGACACCATGGGCAATGTGAAACATGAACCAATTACCATTATGTCATGCACACTGACATCATTTCCTGGAATTAAGAAAAGATTTCAGTAGTTTTAAGTAAATTTCATTTTCAAATAATTTACAGATGTTTTCTTCTGTCTAATAGAAAAAGCAATACAGAGCTTTAAAAAAGCATTCATTCTCTCTATATCACTATTTCCCTCTCAACAAGACTACTGCAAGATACATAATCTTTGTTCCACAAAAAGTATCTTGTTTTTTGAAGAAAAAATAATAAGACGTAACTGTAAGACCAAACATGTCACTCCTTTTTTGATATGGTTGTGCAAAAAAGTTTTGATGGTGCAACTTTTGATTGACAAATGTTTATGTTGCCTAAATCAGAGCATCTCGAGATATCTGACAATGGAGGCTTCATTCCCCCCCGCCTCAGTTTTCCAGGGACTGGTACCATTTTTGAGCCCATGGACCACATTTTTTCTTTCTGACAGCCAATGGCTCAGAGACCAGCAATAGTCCATAGAACACCACTCTGAATAGCACTTGCCTACTCTTCTAGATGCATACAGGACTTTTGAACATGGTACTAAGTTAAAATAATAGTGAACTGGCTCCATGGAAACTCTAACTTCAAAATATGTAACCCTAAAATCAGGAAACCAATTTCAAATATTAAGAACCCACAAAACAGGCAATATTGAATATACTCAATCTAAAGAGATTAAAATTCAATAAACAAAACTATGGGCCGATGCAGACAGCCCATTTGGGGAGGCTCTTGGCCGCCCCTGAGAGTGGCAGATTAGGGCCGTGGCAACCATACACCGTGGCCCTAGTCCTCCTTTTTTCCACCCCAAAAAGAGTGGCAAAATGCCGCTCCTTTTGGGGGCCGTAAAAGGCTGCCCTTTGAGCTGCCGCCAGGGCTCTTTTATGCCCTTTTTGGCACAGTGTGTGCTCATGCTGCACCAAGAGGGCACCTTGATGACGTGCATGACGGGCACACGGTGTCAGGACAGAGTCAGGGCGGCCAGCAAAATTAAAGGGGAAGGAAACAACAGGGATGTTATTATGGGAATCTACTACAGACCCCCAAGTCAGACTGAGGAATTGGATGATGTCTTTCTAGAACAGATGACCACACACTCAGAAAGGGGAGATGTAGTAGTGATTGCCTCAAAGACAATTTCTTTGTCCAAAAGGTGGAAGGAGGCAACAAAAGGAACAGCTATCTTAGATCTGATCTAAACCAATAGGGATGAACTGGTAAATGGGGTGCAAATTGTGGGATCCTTAGGTGGGAGTGATCAT
>CM034701.1:56809202-56853619 GCA_020142125.1 Phrynosoma platyrhinos
TTTTTAAAGAAATTTTAAAGAAATTTAAAAATTTAGTTTTTAAAAACCTGGGGCCTCTCCATCTCTTCCCACTGACCCTCACCTGAATCACACCATTTCTTCAGCATTTTAAAGAGATACAGGCAAATACCACAGCCTGTTTCTGTCAAAGTACAGATGTTTAAGGAGCAGTAGTGTTACCGCCCTTAGGGTGTCACCTGGTGCAGTCTGCACACAAACACACACACACCACACACACACTGTGCCAGATCCAGAACTTGATGAATACTCAGAAGAGATGCCCTTAGATTCTAAATTACTTAAGCCCAAAACAAACAGGCCAAAAATTGTGGCATCTGTCTACTTTGGGGGCATGGTGTGCAAGTGACGCACACCCCTGATGTGGCCAGAAGCTGCTCTGAGGCTGCTTAAGGTGACTTGAAGCCAGCCAAAACAGGAGGGGCCAAAAGCCACTCCATGTCGGTGGTCTGTTGAGGACTGCAGCAGCGGCCAGCTTTGGGACCTCGACATCCGGTTGCCATGGGGGGCCAATTGGGGCTGGAGCAGCCAGAGGCCACTCCAAGCTGCCGGTGTGCTTTGTCCCATGTCTTCTTTCATCTTTCCACAAAAATCACTAAGGCGATCAATAGCAAATCAAAATAAAACAACACAACACCATAAAACAGAAATATGTGCTATTACAACTATTTAAAGCAACTCTTGAAAGTATGAGATGTGAGGAGAGAACTGGGGTGGAACATACCCCACCCTATTCTATAGTGTCAAGTGAATAGGATGATGTTCCTCTTCCACCACCTCAGTATACCAATATAATTTATGTAGCTTGCTAAATTCCCAGTGTTGCTTTCTCCTTCTTAGAGAGCCAGCACAGAGTAGTGGTTTGTGTATTTCAAACCACTGTTTCAACCACCCATTGCTTAGGGTCTCAAAACACTATTAGATACACTCCTGGGTACAGCAGAGGCAAAGGTGATGTGTCAGGAGTTAGTGCATGAGTCCAGCAAATACATATAATCATAACATTCACTTTTGCTGGGCCTTCCCCACATCCATTTTTTGCAAATTGCAGCATGTATTCTGCATGCAGCCGTAGGTCCATTTTATGGACCTTGAAGCCTCCACCAGTCTTTCAAAGCTTGCCAAAAATTGTGGTGTGATCTAATGTGTGATTTTGGAGCAAAATCTAATGTGTGATTTTGGAGCAATGTTGACTCAAACCAAGTAGAAAGCCCCTGAAACATGAAAACATTTTAAAATACCCCAGTCCCACCCTAAAGCCCTGTATTACCCTCAAATACTTTCATTTTCCTCTGTACTTCCTCTCAAAGTTGTGAAAGGTGGGGAGAAGGTTCAGCACATACACATAGGACTCTTGGGGGAAAACTGGTCCCCCATTCCTTCATAGCCTTCCTTGTGCCACATTAGAAATGGCACTGAATCCTGTGTAATAATTCTGATTTAGAATCCACATCTTCCAACATCAAAGTGCGTTGCAATCTCAGCATGCATCAACATAGTATAATCCCCATTGATGTTTTGCATGTTTTGGATAGATAGCCAGTGATCTTGAGGAGTGTGAGTCACACTGCCACATCCCCAAATTAATCCTGGGGAACACAGTGAAGGATGGCCTTTAAAACCCTTTCACTATTTGCAGAATTTTGGATCTACAACCTGATCAGTTCCAGTGAAGCATATCTGTGTATAAATATGAATGAATGAATGACATTGTTCTATATAACTTTCAATGAAAAAGAAAGGAACAGGGAACAAAACACAGAAAATGCAAATAATCCTGACAAAGCCAATCTTCAAGCTTTCTTCTTCACTGGTACAAATATGAGGAACGTTATTGTTACTATAAGCATGTCTATGAGAAACCAGTATGTGTGTATCCCTTTAAAGCAGGGGTAGGCAACCTTTCCCCTTTAAGGGCCGAGGGACTTCAGCTCCCAGAAGCCTCAGCCATGTTGGCCAATAGTCCCATGTTGGCCAATAGCTCCTGGGATTCTGGGAGCTGAAGTCCCTCGGCCCTTAAAGGGGAAAGGTTGCCTACCCCTGCTTTAAAGTAAAGAGAGGAAAAGTAAAAAGTAAACAAGAAACCAAACTATTGTAGCAATTATGTTACCAGGTATGCAGGTTACATACTTCTTTCATGTAAGGATGTGATACCTCAATTTAAGGATAAAATTGCTTACCTATATTGAGGGAGAACTAGTTATTTTGAGTTGATATGTTACAGTTTTTGTATCTTTCCTTTTCACACATTCAGGCTTTTACAGAATTTATAACAGAAATAGCATTGTAAGCATACACAGAGTGCCTTAGGGTCTAAGCAGACGGCGCTTTGCACCATTTTCGAGGCCAGGAAGAGGAGGGGCAGCCTCACGCTGGGCACCCTAACCCCTTCTTGAAAATGTTGTCGGAGCGGCCGGCCCTCCACACAGCCGGCGCTCTGATGACACACTTCCGCTGTAGCGTTTGCACACACTGCAGCGGAAGAGGCGCCGAAGGTGCACCGGATGCCTTTTGTGGTGCATCTTTGGTGTCTTGTGGAAGGAGCGCTACTTTAGCACTCCTTCCTGGGGCTGGGACGCTGCACCACGGGGCCGAGGTGTGCGGATAGCTCGGCCCCGATCCGCAGCTTCCCGGGGTGGCCCCATGCCGCCCGTCTGCTTCCCCCCATAGTCTTTTAATTGGGAATAACTAGTCATCCTCTAAACAGCCAGGGGAAGAGAGAATGGCTTCCATGTGAAAGCTTTGAGAATGCATTCTAGACATAGTTAAATGCCAACACTTCCCCTTTAGAAACATACTACATTGCATAATTGCTTAGATCTTTCCAAATCTTTGAGAAGAGAACACATATGTACGTATTCTTGAAAAAAAGAAAAGAAAAGAACAAAGCAAATAAAATATGGCTTCAAAATATCAGGAAACACTTGATCTGTGTTGCATACTATTCATACAAACACTTGCATACAATTCCTTCCTGATAATTCCCCAATTCAACCTGTCAAAACCTGAACTATATTTTCCTGAAATGCAGTGGATGAATTCTATTAGCCACCTTAATTCACACCCTATTAGTGCCTACTATTAGAATAAATTTCCAGTGGTATACAACTGTGAATACAGTTGTTCCTCCCTTTTTGCGGACTTGAAATTCGCGGTCTTGCTCTTCATGGGAGGGACAAGCCCCTAATAATATAATGGCAGTGCGCACCCATGTGCTGCTGCACACACACGCCACAGGTGCATTTCACATTATTTCCTATGGGACTCAAATATGTGTGAGTTGCCATTTTCACGAATTAGGAGGGGCTACTGTATATTACATGACCACCTCTAGCCATGCACAGAGTACCTCTCTCTAGTGGGTATATCAATCACTCTCTGAGTGCCTCCCATTAGGGAAAATGTCTTTCAACTGTTGTTCTTGTTGTTGGGGAGCCATTCTTATCTCCCTGGAAAGTACATAAAATAGACTCCCAGAGTCTAGGGGCAGCCACCGAGAAGGTTGTCTCTTGCATCCCCACCCACCGTGTTTGTGATGGTGGTGGGACAAAGAGAAGGGCCTCTCCAAATGATCTCAGAGCCCCAGTCAGTTCATTCAGGGAGATATAGTCTGCCAAACAGCATGAACCTGAGCCATATAGGGCTTTATAGGTCATAACCAGCACTTTGAATTGTGCCCAGAAACAAACTGGCAGCCAATAACAAACTGGCAGCCAATAACAAACTGGCAGCCAATGCTGTTAGGCCAGTTCGATTGGGTGTCACTCAGTATTACAGGCAGGCAGGTTAGAGACCATTTTCTTTTAGAAATTTGCTATTCCTTAATCTGACCCATGAGATGGGAAATGACTTATAAAGCTGGAAGTAAAACTATGTTGGCTTGGTACCACTGAGAAGTCTCACCTGAATTTTGTCCACAGAAGAATAGTGCTACTTCTTACCCTCAGAATGCCACACTATTTCCCTAAAATTGTTAATAACATACCAAAACACTACTCCCCTATCACAAAAAACCACCACCTTCTATACAAACTGATACCATGATATTTTCATCCCCTCAGACACCAATTTAAAATAGGCCCACTGAAGTGAAACATAATAGCAGTCACTGTTAGGCTATTACATGGATATGTATATTATAGACAGGAATGTGGGTCTAGCTGCTTAGGTGTGCAGCATGGGGCAGTGGACAGATTCCAAAAAGACACCCAGGCTGAGATAAGCACTAATATAAAGCTACATCAGGAGAAGGATAAAGTCAGTCAGGGGTAGGCAAATGCAGCTAGACTGCCTGAACTGCCAAAGTACATAAAATAAAATAAAATAAAATAAAATAAAATAAAATAAAATAAAAATAATTTTATTTTATTCTGAGAAGAGAATCAGTCTTTGGGGTTAGGTCTTGCTTGGACACTTCTCCTCTTAAAATAAAATCAAAACCACGAGTGAAAGTCTTCCATCCATAACACATATGGATGGAAGACTTTCACTCGTGGTTTTGATATATATATATAGCGCTGAAAGGTACTGTCACCTATTTGAAAGGTTACTCATGTGTTCTAGAAACTTTCACAAAAAGAAATTCACCCCCCCCCCTTCCCTTTTAGCTAGAATCCAACTGTTTCCCTCATGTAGCTCTATGGACTACTAGGGATGGTGGGGCAATATTTTCAGGTCCTACAAAAAGAGAAAGATTCTGGGTATCATAGCACTTTATGATGCAACCAGTGTCAGGGTTTCTACCCCGGCCTAGAAAGAGTATTTCATGCCAGTTCGTCCTGGAGTCAGTTTTCTTCTTCATTGGTCAACTCACTGTCATGCACTGTGAGCCACCATTTTCATTGTGGCCAGGTTGGAAATTTTGGCCGTCACCTTGTTGGCATATTTCTACAATGGTGCCTGGAACTTTTTTTACTACCTGGTACTGATTGTTCATAGAATATGAACCAATTGGCTGTGGTGAGGCTTGTTCAATAGGTCTCAATGAAAGTGAAAAATGTAGTTAAGAGGAAAGGATTATTTTGTAGATGAGCATATTTTGGGCACCTTTTGTTGAAAGTTTGATTTCTGGACTCGTATCTAGGGTTGTATAGGGTTCAGGTGCTGAGAAGAGAATCAGTCTTTGGGGTCAGGTCTTGCTTGGACACTTCTCCTCTTAGAGTCTGAGGAGGAAAGTGGGAAGGACACATGTCTCCATGAGGCCACAACCTTGCCACTAAAAGGTTGTGAAGATACAGCCTGGCTGCAAGGCCAAAGTGGCATGACCCATCAGGGGAAAAGAATGATCAAGCAGAAGCTCTAGCTTCTGCCATAGTCTGCAGTAGAAGATGTTCTGCTGCAGGTTAGAGGATTATAAATAGTTTAATAAAGTGTGGCCAGTGTTTTTCACCAATGTCCTGCCTCTTTATTTCCAAGTGGGTTACCAAAAAGGTCATTTTGGCCAGTCATCAGTGAACACTTTTTGGTGAAAGGGGTTTCTTTGGGCTTGCCCTTCAAGTTCTGGGACTCAGGGATGGGAAGAAAACAAACTTTTAAGGCTGTACCCCTTTAATGGTTTAAGGAGGGTATTATTCTGGACAGACTTTTTATGCCAGAGGCAAGATATGATTACAGCTTTGCTCTGGGACTTGGGTGGCACACCCTTGTAATGTCAAAGAGGTTGTACTAATACTCCTTCTTTTGTATACAGTCGGCCTTCCATTTTCACAGGGGATTCGTTCTGGACCCACCACCCCACAAACACAGAGATTCACCAATATTCAAGCCCCATAGGATTTTAACAGAGGTTGCTCCTCCATGAATTTTCAAAACCATGGACTTCAAGTCTGCAAGAATGGGGTGGGGTGGGTGGGTGGGTAACTGTACATTGAACTGAATGCAGCCCTATTGCAGATTCAAACTAAATTGTTAATAAAGTGGCCCTTTAGTTAATTGATACATATTTGTGTCTCTTTCTTCCATTTGGGTGGGTATGTAAACTAGGTTCCTCAACCCACCTCTGTTTAACTACATGTGGATAACAAATCCTTTCCAGACAAGCATTGGAATGCTTTTTCTTAGGCTAGAGAGCAGTGATGGCAAACCTTTTAGAGACAAAATTGCAACCCAAAACCCACTTATTTATCTCAAAGTGCCACGAACTCTGGCGAACTCTGTGCTGGGGCAATGGCGCATGTGCCCACAGACAGGGCTCTGAGTGCCACCTCTGGTACAGGTTCATCATCACTGCTATAGACGCAACTAATGTGTTTCATATGTAGAGAAGGAAGAGGAGGAGAAGCTAATATTCAGTCAGGATTCTACTCCTTCTTTTGTATACAGCCGGCCCTCCAGTGCTTGAACTGGGAGAAAATAGACCCACTAGATCAGGGGTAGGCAACCTTTCCCCTTTAAAGGCCGAGGGACTTCAACTCCCAGAAGCCTCAGCCATGTTGGCCAATAGCTCCTGGGATTCTGGGAGCTGAAGTCTCTCAGCCCTTAAAGGGAAAAGGTTGCCTACCCCTGCATTAGATGGACAAGATTAGATGAGCTGGCTGCATCCCCCAGAGAAACAAGATGGACTGATAATCACATGCGTAATTGCTGGCTTAACTTTGAGCTCAAGAGTAGACAGGAAAACCAAAACAAATACACAAGAGGAAGCAGTTACTTTTAAATGTTTTTATGCATCACCTTGAAGGCCCTAGTGGATTTAGAGGTGATATACAAAGGTTTTAAATAATAAATAAATAATTTCCTTTCATTGTGTTTCTCCCTCTCCTCTTTTGATAGGAATTGCACTCTTCAACCTCTTGTGGTAGAGGCAGTACCAGCTTTACATAAGTGCTAACTTTTCAGAATCAATGCCTTTTTGTATCTGTGCCTCTAGATAGCATAGTTTTGGAGAAAATGCATTGAATCTACTGGAGTCACAGCAAATTATACAGATCTCACAATATGTGGTACTAGATTCATATCACATGTGGTAAGAATTTTAAACTGCAATCCAGTAAGCAGTTATAGAAACCTAACTTCAGTGGGAATTATATATTTGTAAGACTGTAGCTTCATTCTTCAAACCAAAAGTGCTAGTATTTTAACTAACCAAAATTGAAAAAAACTGGTTTTTAACAAAACCTGCAACAGTAATTTAAAAAATAAAGAAATGTTAGAATGGGTAGAATGTAAGCTGATTTATTAGGGTCCTGTATTCTGCAAATATCCATAAACATCTCAAAATATTTATTTAAAATGAAAAGAGATTATTCTATGTTTAGATCTGAAATCTATACATGACAGCATTTCAAAGGAAGCAGATTGAATACGGCAGGAAAGATTGGATCACTAAAGGTAAAAATCCATGGAATTACATAGTTCCTTCCTTTATGACTGCCTTCTGTTCTGATTATGTATCTCTATTTTTCAAAGCACTTCTGCACCATGCAGTAAGCTTTTTCTGTGGCTGCTATGATAAGAAAACCTTTAGCTCAAAACCAGTGTGAGCAAGAGGTGTCTTTGTACACAAGCACTTCCTGTTTTCATTCCACGATCAAATATGTTCTTTGCAGGGCAAATAGGGGAGCACTTGAGGGAGGAAAGCAGAGATGTCTGAGAGGCTAATTGAGTGTACTAAAGAGTTGTTTGGCATGGAAGGAAAGAAGTTTTCCAAGGCTATGAATAAAGGCTGCATGGGTCAGATTTCTTGCTGTTCCTTTTCTTTAACTATCTTTGAAGTTAAATAACAGCAGCCTTAATGTCAGGCTTACCTTTCTGATATCATAATCTTTATGTACTACTGAAAAGCTTATACTACCAGGCTAGGATTTCCTTTACCCACTCAAATTCTGGATATTATCCAGAAAAAGCATGCACATTTCCAAGCAATTCATCCTCAGATCCTTTCATCTTCCTGTACCATTGTAATATCAAAAACAAAGCAGGCCCCAATTGCAGAATGAGAATATGTTAGACCTATCATGCAAACATTAGTGATTTCTAGCAAAAAACAACAAGTGCCCAAACAAAACAAAACAAAACAAAACAAAAACTAAACCTTTATATGTAACCTATTGTTAGTATTATGGAAGTTATTCCAAAACTAGGTGCAAAAGTAATTAACATATTTATGAAATAACATTATGAAACAAAGAGTTAGTGAGTCAAATTAAATCATGTAGAGTTATAATCTAAGTTTTAAAAATAATTCAACATAATATATGTGACTTAAAACTGTTCTTAAGCTGAACTACCTTGCTTTTTTGTAAAATATTTTCCCCCACAAAAATCATTTTTTTCTAAATAAGCAAGATGAATTGGAAGTTAATAGCTTTGTTCAGGCATTTCATGCTGTATAAAAATTTCTGAGCTTTATGTAAGTTTTAAGAAAAAGTCCCTCTCCTTCCAGGCAAAGCAGAGATTAATGATTTTTGTCATATTGAAATTAACAATTGCTACAGTTGGCCTTTAGTATTTTATTTGTCCTTTTGAGGTATTCAGAATAGTTGACAATAGCTTGCAGTTCAGAACATATGTAGAGAGACCCCTGTGGGTTATGGAAAAAGTTGTTCCATGCTGGTTGGGTGTTTGAAAAAAAATACAACCAGAGTTCTTTTATGTTCCTTTCATTAATGAGAATGCATGAATGTCAAAATTCACCAATAGGCCATTCAAGGGCCAAAGCCTTAGCAGCCCCTTCTTTAAGAACACATCCTGAGATGTAAAATACATTTGCTTAACAAATTAAAATAATGAGATAATTCAATTAGTTTCTTTATAAAATAGAAGAGGAAAAAAAGGGTACATTGTAGGATTGTTGTAATAGAAGACCAGGTCACAGAGCACAAAAGGGTAGGCAAACCTATTTGAAGTAAGGTTAGAGTAGTGGTGTAGGAAAATGCTTTAAAATTGTAGGTCCTTTTAAAAGAATTCTGCATGAAATGATATTTATATTTTATTTTATCTTTATGGCTTGGCCAGTGTTATATTTCAAAATAATACATTAGCTCAGCAAGAAAAAAGAATGAGGAACTATTTAAGAGAGAGTTCTTTCCCTTCTCTCCATGTGTTTACGGCAAAAAAAGTTTTTGAATTTTCATTGCAGTAGTCAGAGGTCTCCATTATCAGTTCTCAGGTCTGAGAATTATAGCACAGTAAATCTTTCAACACCTACAAACTCATTAAAACGTAAATGGTAAAGAACATTTTTAAGCTTATGCAGTGACCATCCTCATCCAAGCTTCTGGTTTATTTTTTTAATCCACTTGGTGTGAGGGGAAAAAGCAGAGTAGCATTTCAAGAAAGTTAAAAACCAGGAAGATGTTCTTCAAAATACGTGAGTCACAAGTTATTCTTTTGTCAAAAATACACCAAATGTTTTCTGTATATCCACTTGGAAAGAATAGGCAAAGGTAAAAATCCATGGAGATGTGACTGTGACTGAAAAAAGTGGATTATTGATAGCTCAAAGTTTTTTCAGGATAATTGTGCTGCTCTTCTAACCATTTCCTAGCTAAAAATAAATAAATAAAAAACCTCCCCCTCACACTCACTCAACTTCCAAATTAAAAACATTTTACAGGTTAGTAAATCTCCAGCTGAGGTGATGTAGCAAAGAACAGCTGTGAAGTAATTTTGATAATGATGAGAATAATAAGCACATGGCAAGGTTCAGGGCTTTGCTGTTGCAGCTTCAGTGCTCCTGAATAGATAAAAGTGATTAAATACTCCTGATTATCCCTGACCAATATGTAATGGATTTACAGCCCTTTCAATTAGTCAGTATTTGCTTAGGACTCATTATTTTGTCTTTGGTTAAGTAATCAGCCCAGAGACTCATGTTCTGTCTAATTCCTCTGAGCCAAGTGGGTACTACAGGGCACCTGACCTCTGAAATGGCCATAGCTAGAAGGTAAAAATAACCACTGTTCCAGCAGAGGCACTGGCTATTCTGGCTAATCCTGACCAGATCAATGCATCTTGGTTTGCTAATAATGCCCTTACATCAAAATGGTGGTTTAGAATTGTGGCTCTATTGTTACCCAACCCCTTTAGCTGTTCTTGCATCAACATAAATTTAAAAAGGTACCCAGTCCAAGAAATATGGCACTGAAATTAATGTCTATCGGCACAGAAATGTCATTTTTTTACAATCAGAAGTAACACTTGCATGTATAATAGTTGAGCCTTTTCCTCTTTTAAGCATTTGCCCAAACAAAATGAAAGGAAAAAGTGAACTAATAATTTTACCATTTTCACCATTTCTATGTAAAATTAAGAGTTACTACTTCTTTTGCAAAAAAATGTATTTTGATGCCTAAGTAAAGCTGTAATAGTCAACAAAACACCAACACATAGAGCCAATTGCAAACAGGAAGATAAAGATAGATTACTACTAAAAGTGTTGCTTTTTAACATGTATAATCTCCCCCCCCCCCCCCCCCCCGAAGTGAATATGGCTAGCTTTCAAGATAATGGACTTGAAGAGCACCTTAAATAGCTGCTTTAATCTCCTATAGAACTGAGGAATTAGAAAGACTGTGAGTTCTTTCTATATTTTGTATTCAAACCAACACAGGAAATATTTTCAAATGAACTCTCTGATTTCCCTTACATCTTGCAATCCATGGTGGAACACACACATACTCTATATACCAAAATCAGCATACAAGCACCATTCAGAAGGCCTGATAGGTTCACATATATTCAATCCTGGGAAGGTCTGAATGTCACACTGACTCTGAACAACCAACATCAGACTGCTTGATTTTTCATATATCCTTGAAAGCTTCAGCTCTCCCTAAATACCTACTAGTGATTATGTAACACATATGTACGTATGTGTATGGTGGAGAAAGAAAGAGAGATCTTTCTAATTACAGTTTTTTTTTAATCTATACTGGAGAACAGAGTAAAATGGTAGTTCTTAGACTGAAAACCATTTTGCACTGGAGACTGTGTTTTATAGTCAATCTACAAATCATGGACTAATTGCAAAAATACACACCACAGAAAAATACCAGCTTCTAACCACCCAAAACATTATCCTAAAATTTTATGTGAATGTGCTTACAGTTTCTAAAAGGAAAATTACATAAAATGAAGCTTGTGAACAATATATATATATATATAAATATATATATATATATTGCATTCACTTACTGTGAGATGTTGGAAAAGCCACGCTCTCATGATATTTGTTGCTACTTTGGGGAAAATTCCTCTTTTCTTCTGACGTTTTTTATCCTTGTCTGGGTCATCATCATCCCCTGTGCCGGGAGAAGCTACACTGTTGTCTAAACCATCCCCTAACAAAACAAAACAAAACAAAACAACAAAAAATGGGATGAAAGATAATAAACAAGAAATATAAACCAATCAGAATAATCAGATTAACTACTGAAGTGTCATTTGTATATGAAAATAGAAGGCAACTTCCATTTCTTATTAACTATGATTCCCGGTACAGATATATCACAGTTAGAAAGCATGTCTGCACAAATGTTAATTTGATGTGCCACACATGCACAAATCATTAATTCAATTATACCTGTGTGTTTGATATAGTGCAATACCTCTTTGTCAATTATGGGATGCAATATGGGAAAACCTGCCACAAAAAACCTATTTACTGTAAATGCATTCCCTGCAACCATGCTGAATACTCAGTGTAGGTAATCAAGTTAAATGTTCTGTGGTCTATATATTCTGGGTCCTCTCCATAGGTGACAGTAAATGTGTCACTGTTCAGTGGACATAATACACTGTCAGCTCAACCCATCCCCATTTACTACCATCTCCCTACACAAGCACTGTGCACATACACACTCTCATACTCTCACACACCCCTTGTATGACCCTAAAAACAGTATTTGCAAGACATGAAAACTTCTATCTCCGCATCACTGACCATTATCTTCTTTCTTTCTTTAAAAAAAAGATGCACATCAAGGTAGGGTGCTTGCTTAATCAGGACTTTCCATCAACATCTTTTTCTTCAGTGCTTTTCCCTGGCATTAATTGTGCATTAGCAAAAATCATTTACTTTTAACAGTCATAGTTATTTTTTCTTGCCCTCCAGCAAAAATGCCTTGAAAGCCTGCCTGGAGGGCATCTAAATTATGTATCTGAAAAACTCTTCTGGCAAGGCATTGCAGGACCCCTACTTTCTTAAAATTCATACAAGCACGTCTTCCTGTTTTTGGGAAGGCATCAATCAAGAGCAGCAATATATGCCATATTCCTACATTAATATTTGAACTAATAACTTTTAAAAAAGGAAAGAAACAAGATCCGACTTGTGGCATAATCAAATGCAAAATAAATGAAGAATACTGGGACAGCACTGAGACTTTATAGATTGCTGTGTTTTCCTTACACATCATTAGCCTGGAGCCACACGAAAGAGGAAAACAGAGAAGTGGAGAGTTTATGCTCCCTGCTGGTGTTTAAGAAGCCGAGGTCCTGGAAGGACATCTGGGAATTGCACTGAGACGGTGGTTTTTGTAATTTAAGAATAGACATTCATTAGCAGTAAATGCCATAAATCCCATGCTAAGTAAAAACCTTGTCCAAGAAAGCCTAAAACAATAAACTCTGTGCTCAATGTAGCCTGAGATAGACGCTCCATAGCTTCCTGAGGAATGCTATAGACCCAAGAACTAATTCCTATAGCCTCTCCTGGTTTTTTAGTGCTGCTAAAACAAACACATTACTGCTACACAGAGACTGTTTACCTCAAAACTCTAAATTCTATTTCACCTTCATTTTGTGATACTCAAACACCTTTCCTGTGGTGCCTCTTCAAAGAAGCAAAAACAATCTAGGGGAAACACCATCATCCAACCTTCTCTAACTAGAGGAACAAAAAAGCCAGCCTAAAGAGCTAGCAGATTAATTTTATTGACATTTCCATTTTCACTGCAATGTGATACCCTCCATCACATAGAAGAGATGGTCTTCACTATTTATAGAATGACAGGCCACTTCATTACACAACCACCTTGCCCCAAGGCTGAGTAGTTTCCTTCCATCTGCCGAAGGACTTGAGTCAGACCCTAAGTCACTGTTTTCTTTTCCTTTGACTTATGGTAAATAAAAAAGTAAGCTGAAAAGGTAGAGAGTGATTAAAGAAAGGTACAAGACCACATAGCTTATCAAAGGCCAGCTACTTTGTAGAAATATTACTTTGGAAGAATTCCTTCTAGTTGCCCATCACCTACATATGTGTGCATAAGCACAAAGCTGCAACATACATATACCCTTCCCACTATGCCAAAGAACTGCTGCAAGGCAATTTTCATGAACACTAATGGCTTCTGACTGCTCCTTGGCAACCCTAGCATTTTAACCTGGGTGGATGTGCTCTCCAAAATACAGAGACTGGAGCTATCTCATCATCTGTTCATGTGACACAGATGGAGAGTGGCTATTAGGAGCCAGGCAATGGCCTTGGGGATCTGAGGTGCTGTACTGTAGCCTCAGGCAATTTTGAAAAGCAGTACCCGGAGATGGAGAGGCTAGAACAATCCATGCCAAAAGTGCAAGTTCAAAATCAGTCTGTGTGCCTACCTATTGTCTAGATAAAGATATCTTTTGTTTTTGCTTTTTTAATCCAAATGGATATATGCATATTACACACAGAGATAAAAAATGTTATCTCCTTTAGCCTTCTTTTCTCAATCAGACACATGAAATACTACAGAAACACATAAATGAACAACCTCTCTCTCACACACACGGACACACTCAGTATATGCATGTGCTAAAGAATATATTTGTAATATTTTCCATGTAATGCATAATTTGGAGCCTCCAAGAGAATCAGTTAATTCATGGGGGGGGGGAAGAGTAAATAATAGCTGGTTAGATGTTCTGATTCTGATTCACACCACAAAACTTTAGCTAAAGTTTGCAGATGATGGGGGTGCTCTAGAGATTAACTAATAATGCTGTCTTTTTCTTCATTCACAATTCTTTTGAAGGGAGAACATCGTATACTAGGAACAATATGCAAATGAAACTGCAAATAATCAATAAGTTTTAATAGAATTAAAATGTACTATGAATAGTACAACCTGCAAAGCTGAAATATGACAGTTGCAGCAGGAAGTAAAGAACATGTGCTCTTTGTTTATTGTTGTATCTGCATGTCACTTTTCTTCCAAATAGCTTAAGATAGTATCCATGTCTCTCATTCTCTACTTTTTATATTTACAAAAACCCTTGTAAAGTAGGCCAGGCTGAGAGAGAGCAGTCATGCAATAAGTGACATGGCTGAATGATGACAGAATCTAGATTTACATTGCCTCTCTCCAGCACCTTGACCACTAATTAAACTGAATCTCATGGTATGATTCAGGGTTCAATAAAAAAATAGACTTCAACCCCATAATAGTTACTGGAACTACTGCAAGTAAGCTCTGAATGGGAATTTAGTCCTTCTCAGACCAGTAAAAGCAAAACAGGTTGTCTTTGAAATATTATGGAAAGGGGGGGCATATGCTTCTGTTAAATTACTACTGCTATTCTTATTCAGTGCTTCTGCAGCAAATGAAAAACTAGGAACAGAGAAACAAAATACAGTCTTACCAACTGAATGCTTCATACAGTGCAATTACAATCTGATATTTGTCAGCCATGCCATTTTGGCACATAGCAAGATGCTGTGTTGTTTTATGAACTTTGCAGCAATTTATACCTCTGCCTCTCTCACCAGTTGTTCAGTTCTATTTGCTACATGTGTTATCTTTACCTGCATACACAAATTCTGAGTCAACACAAAGACATAATATGCTTTAACAGGCCAGAAGAAGCAGCACTCTTTTCCCTCCCTTAAAAATGCACTGGGGAAAAACTGAGTACACAGAAAATAACTCTCAGAAGACTGGGGAGAGGGGCATTCCCTGAAGAAAGAAAGTATGTGTGTGTATGAGAGAGAGGAGGCAGACAGACAGACAAACAGAGGGCAGGAAAGTGGTCATTCCTAGCAAGATCATTCATTCATTTAGCTTTCAAAGTCCACAGACCTCAGGGATCTTCAGGGAATGGAAGATCCAGACCCACAGAGAGTTTGTCTCTATGTTGCCTTTCATGTTCTCCACTCTGCATATCCATCCCCCAGCAGCAAGGCACAATGCTGTCAATGTTCCCCTAGATCTCAACCATTGTGCGCTATACAGTGTACCACTCCCCAAGGACAGAACAGAGCAGATGTATTTAATGCTGTTCCTGGCAGCACTATCTCCCACTGGTTCTCTATCTTTCAGTTAGTTTCCAAGTACCATATACACCATGTAAAGAGGCCATTTCATGGCATAGCCCTTTTCTCAAGATCACAGATCTCAATCATGCTTGCCTCTGGTGGGCACTGAACTGCCAATGAAATAGTAGATCGAGACAATGCCAATATAATTAGCATAATGAAGTTGTTGATTTTTACCACCAATTTTCTTTTATTTGTTTTCTGTGTGGATGTGCTGTTGTGTGTATGTTGGGGTGTGTGTGTGTGCACTGAATAAATAAATGCTAACATTTGCACAACACTTCCTTCTATGATCATTTCTAATATATCATAGCAGTAGTGCTTTTAAAAATTAATAAAATATGTGTCTACATTTGTACACTTCTTAGATATGGGCGGAGGCATAAATTATTATCTACTTATAGTCCATGTTTTTTTTAAAAAAAGTAGATTGCTACACAACTTCAAAAGGTCCATATGAATACCTGATCTACTATAGCTTTTAAAGAATTGAAAATATTTAAAAAATTCATTTATTATAAAAAATGTAGAGTCTCCCCAAAACGATATGTCTGGTGTGTCAGATCACAAATGATGATTATGAAGATGAAGACAGTGACAACAATATATGCCTGGAGTCTGGAAACAGTCCCACTACAATTAAAACAATCTCAGGAAGACAGTGTGGCATAAGGATTTGAGTGTTGGACTATAACTCTGAAGACCAGAAATCCCCATGATAGGGTCACCTTTGGGTAACCATATGTCAGAAACAACTTGAAGGCACACAACAATAACAAAATAACAACAACAGGAAGACAACAAGAGCCCTAGTTCTGCAAAAATGCATTATATAACAGCCTACAGATTTTGTCCTTGTTTTGATACAGTAGAGAAGGAGAAAGATTAGACACAAGTACATTTTTAAGAAGACAACAATATTATGGAATTAATGCAGTTCGTTTAATGAACTGGTTTTTAAAAGTTGTTTTATCACAAAAGGATACCACTGAAAGTAAAACTAAAATCATATAATCAGAGGAAGATGTATTGATTTAGAACACCATAAGATACTTAAATAGTTATGCTACTTTCAAACACGCCATAACAGTGCCCATAGTCATCCAAGTAATTACCTTGGAAGACACAGCAAACTATAGCTGAATTATTGGGCCAGAAACTACTATAATCCACCTTTTCCAGATCAAATCTCAACACTCTTCCACAGTGTCAAATTGATTCACATACCTTTTACAGGCCAGAAATTACAGACTAGATGAGCATGTGGCTGCAGTCATTCTCATGAAACTCTCTCTTATCAGTCCCTAAATCGCAGACCTTATTTAGACCTGTATAAAATTTTATATGATTGTAGTGACTGCCATTTTCCCCTGAACTTTACAAGTACCTTTTTACCTTAATTGGTGTCCATGTACTTTGGACTGATTTTTACCTCGCTTAGGAAACTTCTATTTTTTTTTAAAAAAAAAAAGTTTTTTTTTATCATGGTTATAACTTTTATCCCATGTGGCCACTTAATTCACAGATAACTACACAAAGGGACACACTTTGGGCTCAACAATGAATACTGCCTTTTTCTAGGGAGATCAAAATATAGTTCTTTTATGGCAGATACATGGTAGCCAAGGAAAACATCTACTGTATATATTCATGTATAAGTCTAGAAATTTAGGTCAAAACAATGACTCGAAAAACCTGAGTCAACTTGTCCATGGGACAATGTAAGTACTGTACTTTAACTCTCATTTAGAAAAGGAACTATCCCCTGGTGAAAGGCAAGAGTGTCATCTGCCCTGGAATCACTGACTCCCCTCTATTTTCTCATCCATCCAGCCTTTAGTATGAACACAGTTATGCCTGCTGCAATATTTTAAGTTCTTTGGCATTGTTTTCCTTTGCTTCGTCCTTTACATCCTTTTGTTAGATGCCCCTAAGTTTCATCTTCGACTTATCCATGGGTCATATCAAAATCCATAATTTTGGTCCCAGAACCTGCTCTCAACTTATACATGAGGTTGACTTATAGTCAAGTATATATGGTGCTTGGATTACTCTGCAAAATACACATTTGGTAGCCATAAGAAGAAATCTACTTGGAGATAGATTCTTGTGCTTAGCCATTTTCTGTATGTGATATGTGTCTACTTCAAAAAACAAAACAAAACAGTGGACTCATGCTTTGCAGCTCTAAAAACTGTAAGGGTATAAGTGCCATAATGGGAGTGTAACAACTGCTGTTCTAGCAGTATGTAGAGAGATCTTGTAGCACCTCTGAGACCAACTGAAAGAAAGAAGTTGGCAGCCTGAGCTTTCGTAGACTTCAGTCTACAAAGGTTCATGCTTCCAACTTCTTTCTTTCAGTTAGTCTCAAAGGTGCTACAGGATCTCTCTACATACTGATTCTACAGACTCACATGACTATATCTGTTGTTCTAGCAGAGTGCCATAACAACTGCTGTAGTGAGTTACAGGAGGCCAACAATCTAGTACAGAAGTACATGCCAATTATACTATGACACAACAGCTATTCTCACCAAATGGAGCAGCACTGGATTATCAACACAAAACTGGAAAGAAAGAATATGGGACGAAATTACTTCTCATCCCAAATGCCTTGATGTCTACACCCTGCCTGCTGACCCTCTGCCTGCCTGAGTGCTTCAGCAAGGTGATAAGATGGAAATGCAACTAGCATATATTACAATGAAATGAACTTAACCCATTCATATCATAGAAGTCCACTGTAGCTACATCAGTGTGTACTACTTTATGACCTGTTACCTATGATATCATCCATTTTATCTCTATAGTGCAAGAAAGTGGGTAGCTCACTATATAAGCTAGGATGTGGCTGTAAGTGTGAGCTGCTTTTCTTTCTGACAGTTATCTGATTAAGAGATAATTGTTCAACATTTCTTGGGATTTATAGAACTTGGATTTTTTTAAAAAATAGTCTTCTACACCAGTTTGCTTTCTGTGTTTCTATTTACCTATCTTTCAACTACACCTAATGAAGTTATCTGATTTTTTTTTTACTGAAAATTAATATTGTAAGCAAGCAGTTTGAATTTTTATAATATTTTTTCAAAACAAAATATTTTCCTATTAAAAAGTTCCAGTACAGAACATGAAGAACACCTACTACTAACTCAGCTCTCTTACCATTCCACTGTGCTAAACTATCTGGACATGTTAACACAATTTTACCCCAGTTTTTAGTGATTAATTCATGGCCCAATACTGCATAGTGAAGGGAAGGGTGAAATACGTTAGTTTACATGCAACATTTACTAACTGTGTGGGTTTTCCAACATTAGAGAAGGGACAGTGACCCATGCCACCTTTTTCACATTCAAAAGAGCACTGAAAAAACAGTCTTCATAGGCTTACCTCAAGTTTCTCTGGCCCTGAACACCCTTCCCCTCCCCCCCCCAGGGAATGAGTAGAAAGAGAAAAAAAGAAGAGAATTTAAGCTCCTTTCTCTTCAACTTTTCAGGCGGTATAAGCAGCATTTAGCAAATTCAGCCTCCAAATGGCTCCAAATGCTCTGAACTGCAGGGGCTCATCCTTTGTTAGCCTCCCTCTATTTACACAGGATTTACACAGGCTCTGTACTGAAGAGACCACATGTTTCTGACAGAAAGCACTTTCATTCATACTGCATCAGGCAACAGGATTGTAACCACTGCAGCTTCATGCTGACCCGAGATTAGGGATTTCAGCAATACTGAGATGGTAACAGTCTACTAACTAACCCAAAATTATCCATGGAGATTTTTCTGCCACTCACATTATAACTGATGTGGTCATAGAGATCCAATCTCTTGAAAGAGCTACTAAAAGCTAGCTATTGTCAAGAAAAGCCCATCCTCCCCCACCCTCAAGTAAACAGGAGGAAAGAAAATATGGGGGGGGGGGGAGATCAGACTGCTGCTTGGATTAAAACCATTTCACCCACTGCTGAAGACAAAAAGTGTAAAAGCAGACAGATGGACACATATGTAAATGTGATGCCATTTTTCTTCTTGTCACTGGCAAATTAGTTAATAATATAGTTTAATAATTTCTTCTCTGTTCTTTTATTTTAGTTAAGTCATAATCAGGCTCCACTTAACAGTACCATACACAGATGATCATCCACATTTATTTGTTTGTTACAATGTCCAATTACAACTGTAATGGTTAAGGCATTTTTAGGTTCTTTTGATATGGCACAAATGCTGAAATCTATTACTTGAGGGGCCACTACACAAAAAGCATTTCCCAATCTTGATATCTTTACCATGTGAACACCGCTTGTATAGCTCAATATGACAAATCATCATGTTTTGAGAAGAAACCCTAATTTTCTTTTAAGTTACATATTTGGTAAATCAGTTGTGCACATAAACACAGATACACAGAGAAATTCCACAGAGGCTAAACCTACTGGTTTCCTCTCATTACATGTTTGAAAACTGAATTCTTAACGTAAGCCTTTTTGAATTCACATATTGCACAGTGTCTGCAGTAGTCATTAAAATTATGACTAATTCACAATGAACACAAATCTCTGGTGTGTAACTATATAGCAGATTTTTAAAGTTCTTCCCCATATATTATAATAAAGCTCCTCTGAACATCTCAATGATTCGTTTTTAGTGAGCTCTCAAATGCCCTTAACCACAGTTAATGCTCAGGTTTTATTAAGGAGGAGAGCAGGGACAAATGGACAGTTAAGTCCCAGCTCTCAAATTCAACTCAGCTTGCACTGCACTGTCTAATGCTACAGCTTCCTAATGTGCTGTTCACCTTCCCTGTGTGGCATTTCTTTTTAAGATATCTTAAAAATGTGACAGATACTATCATTGTTCTTGCTGCAACATGAAGAAATGAGAGAAGGAAAGGTCCCCCAAAAAGAAGACCATAATGAATCTTTTATGAAAATATATAAAGTATTTTCCAGAATATAACTGGATGCTATAGTTAAGATCTTAATTCCTGAAATTATCCTCAGAAATGTAGGAAATGTATTTGTCAAACTGTACGTCCAGAGGTGTAAACTTGCTTTTCTTAGTCATACATAACTTTCACTGGTTTCTAATGCCAGTTTCACCCAAGTAAGGAGAGTAAGCTCAGAGCCATGTCTTGCAAAAGATTATGAAAGTCAAGCAGTGTGCAACAGTTCAACAAACTCATACCTTAATTTTTATGGTTTATGACATATCATAGTATTTGATTTAACTGAGATTCTGGTAGAAAATGTACTCTGTTTTAGCTAGTTATGCTGTTTTTAATACAATATATGAGCATAAATTTAGGTTTTGATACCCAAATTCAAAATACAAACTTTAGATTAAGGTTATTAAATCATAACTACTGTAATAAGTGTTTTGACTGCCTGATCAGTTGTCCTCACATATAAATAGTATGCTGTTTTTGTTTATCCCAGTAATATATCACCACACTATACCATTCCACTGCTTTCTCACTGAGATCCTCTAAATTATGTTGTTTGTCCTGAGATAAAAATGCACTGATACTGATTTGGTATGACTGATTGTATTTAGCATTAATTATCACTTTGTAGGTATCTTTGTGTGTGTCTATGTGCCTTCAAGTCACCTGTCAACTTACAGCAAGCCCATGAATTTCATAGGTGTTCTTAGGTAAGGAGTATTCAGAGATGGTTTGCCAGATCCTGATTGGTGGTCTCCCATTCAAGAACTAACCAGGGCTAACCCTGCTCAGCTTCCAAGATCAGATAGGATCTGGTGCCTTTCGTACTCACTTTTTTCTAACAAAGATTCAAAAGTTCAGCTCTGCATAATTGCTTCCTATGAACCAAAGTGTGCTTTAATGGTTTTCGTAAGAAAAAGGGCAATCAAAGATTTTAGAAAATAGTAAAATAGAATTAGTTACATGCTCATAAATATGTTAAGACTACCAATTTCTTCATCAGGTTTTAAAAAAGAGTTAAGAGATAATTTTCTGTATAATTGCCATACTTCAGTTGAAGCTCAGCTTTTAAAACTGCTTGTTAGCTATGAACTATGAATTGTGTCTGATTTTTAAGTTAGCTATGACTTGATGCTTTTTATTCTACCTTTTGCTCTGATTTTTTTTTTTTTTTTACATTTCACTGTTTTTGCCTAGAAAGGCCCATGTCCCATTAGATAGATTTCTTGGGCCATGATCCACATGCACCCTTGGTTGTTTTGCTTGATAAACAGTAGTCATGGCCACCCAGTATATGTATAGGTGCAAAAAATATTATTTTTGTACTTTTAAAATCACAATCTGACTTCCATGATATAGGGCTGCATCTACACTGCAGAAATAATCCAATTTGACACCACATGGCTCAATGCTATGGAATTCTGCAAATTGTAGTTTTGTGAGACATTTAGCCTTCTCTGTCAGAGAGCTCTGGTGCCAAAATGACCTATAGTTCCCAGAATTCCACAGCATTGAGCCATGGCAGTTAAAGGGTTGTCAAACTGGATTATTTCTTCAGTGCAGATACAGCCTATAACAAATGGTTTCTGAAAGGGTCCTGAGTTTTAACTTTACAGTAGTCCTGAGTAGTTTGGGCGACTGTAATGCGCTCTACTTGGGGCTGCCTTTAAAGAGTGTTTGGAAACTTCAGCTGGATCAAAGAGCTGCAGCCAGGCTGTTAACTGGGGCAGGTTATAAAGACCACACAATGCTCCTGTTGAAACAGCTCCACTGGCTGCCAGTTTGTTTCTGAGCACAATTCAAAGTGCTAGTTATGACCTATAAAGTGCTAGTTATGACCTATAAAGCCCTATATGGCTGAGGTCCAGGCTATTTGGCAGACTGTTTCTCCCTGTAGCAGCCGACCCGGGCTCTAAGATCTCCAAGAGAGCCCTTTCTCTCCATCCCACCACCATTGCAAGCATGGTTGGTGGAGACACAAGAGACAGCCTTCTCGGTGACTGCCCCTACACTCGGGAACTCCCTTCCCAGGGACCAGAATGGCTGCCGCTTTGTTATCCTTCCACTGGCAGGCAAAGACCTTCCTTTTCAAACAGGCATTTGAAACAGAAGATTTTTAAATAACTTTGGCTGGGTGTGGTATTCTTTTAAATGTATTTTAAACACTTGCATATTTTAAAATATATTTTATTCTTTTATATGCTGTTTTAATATTGTAATAATTTAATTCTGTTTTAATGTAACACTTTTCTATGTTTTTAATTGTACTGTTTTAATCTTGTAAGCTGCTATGAGTCAGTGGTGTCCCTGGGGAGGGTGTGGGCTGCACTGGATGACACTTCAGAAGGGGGGGTGACACCCCAGAAGAGGGGAGTGACACCCCGTTGCCCCCTGCCCCCTGAAGACAGTCCTCCGTCTGTGTGGGTGGCACTCTGGGCCTCGAGGGGTCTCCAGGCCTGGGGGATTGGTCTCCAGGCCAGGTGGGCAGCCATTTCCGTGGCCCATGCAGCATTTCTCTGGCCTGCGTAGGTGCTCCCCCAGCCTGTGAGGCCGTTTCTCAGGCCACATAGCTTCCACAGCTCCAGAGGTTCCCCCGGAAGTCCCAGCCAGAAGTTCCATCCCCCCAGTAGTCCTGTCCCCCACCAGGTGACACCTGGTGCGTGATCCCCACTGCTCTGAGTCCCAGTTTTGGGAAAAAGATGGGATGATGATTGTTATTGTTATTGTTATTATTTAAAATGTGTATGCTAATCTGCTGCTAGTTTATAGCTAATAAGCAGTTTTAAAAGCTGAGCTTTGATTGAAGTAAGTGTACACATTTTAAAATTCAGGGTCCTTTCAAAAGCAATTTGTCATATAACATGGAATTCAGATTTTGTTTTTTAGAATAAAAATTATTCTGTTGCACCTATACATGTTCTAAAGTGCTACAGGAATCACTTATGTCCTTTCACTTTTTAAAGGTGTTCAACAGAGTTTGGAAAATTCCTTTTAAAAAGAATGAATCTAATCACATGCTGAAGCTATCCATACCTGAGTAATGAGAGAATGAGAGCTTTTCGGTATGTCATTAGATTCAATCTTCTTACTTTAACTTTCCAAGTTCTTTTCAGTGAGACATACAAGGACTCAACTCAAATAATCCTAACAATGCAGTAGGACCATTACTAATGCCATCCTAGTAACCAGTTATTTCATGTTTAGTGCTTCTGCAAACATTGTTGGTATTTGAGAACTCAAGTTGCTGCTCCCATACAAAGCTCTGGTTCTGTGTTTTTTATATATGTATATAAATGGCTAATTTCTACTATTCTCATTTGTATAGTTATAAATAAAACATGCTTATTTCATACTGAATGGGTAAACAAATCTTTTTTTCAAGAAGAATTTTTTTCAAGAAGAGAACTTTCAAAAAAAGAGATAATAGGAAAGCTTTTAAACATTTTTCCTACAAGTGCTAGAGAATCAAATAATGGAAGCATTTAATGAAGAATAGTTTACAACAGAAAGCATTGTTAAACATGAAGTTAAGTAGCATTAACTTTTTATATAACAGTCATCTTTGTTATAATGCTATCTACTACAGGAATATTGCTAGTGGTCTATTAATATTCTCATTAGAAACCTAGAAATTATAAGATTTTATTATGTACATATAAAATTTTAACCACCTAAAAATGGCTTGTAAGAGCACTTGGAGCCAAGTGCTCTTTTAGAAAATGTGCTTGAAATTAAAGATAAGTATTTATTCCTCTCTAAATGAACTTTATGCTTTGTAATATTGTTTGTGGATGTTGTAATTTCTTTAATTAATACAACAAATTTTGACAATTTAAATTTAACGAGTTCCTCTCGTGGCCCCATCAGTTGTTGATGGATGAGTAGAGGTTTTTCGTAGAGGTTGATTAGGGGGTGGGTTTGTTTTTCTTTTTGGGGATATGTTATACGGGTTTTATTGTAAGCCGCTTGGATTGTCTGGCAATAAGCAGGATACAAATAAATATTATTATTATTATTATTATTATTATTATTATTATTATTACAATCCACAATGTTCATATTATTACACTTTGACAGCAAAACAGCCTGGGTATGTGGTGAGCCAGAAAATTTTTAAACTGTAAAATCTAAGGTTTGTTTTTTAGAATAAAAATTATTCTGTTGCACCTATACGTGTTCTAAAGTGCTACAGGAATCACTTATGTCCTTTCACTTTTTAAAGGTGTTCAACAGAGTTTGGAAAATTTCTTTTAAAAAGAATGAATCTAATCACATGCTGAAGCTCTGAATGTGTGTGTGTCAAAGATTATAAGATTAGCCACTAATTGCCACTTGAAAGTGATTTGTCTATAAACTGAATACAGTAATTCAAAACTGGAATAAAACTGTTTGTTCTTAGTAATTCTGAAACAAAGAAATATGCCATAAAGTCACAAGAGGTATTCTAGGAGGAATAACATCAACTACAGCCTAATTCTAAAGGCTGTAGAACTAGACATATCTTATTAACAGAAGTATACTGTAAAATGTTGTACTACCAGCACCCCTGTAATATTTATGATGAAGGATCCTGTATAGTTTTTCTCAGATAAATAAGTACTACAGCCAGGATCAAAGTGAGACCTCCAGTTGATGGAAGGACCCCATCACTAGAGGTGTTTTCCTTGACAACACTTACCCAAAAACCTACAACAGAATGCTCCCTTCTCTTTTACATCCCATCCTCTGTACCATCCCATCTGGATGCTTTTTAACCCTAACAAATAGTTTTTGTGGGCCAAGAGGAAATGTATAGGAATTAGAAACTTGCCTCCTTTGAGTTACTCATGGGCTTCAATTGGATGCTGGCCTACCCATTTTAAATAAGCAAATGCAACAACCTATGGATGTTAGCTGAACAACAATCTTATTGTACTTTACTGACTTAGCCTTTGAACAGTGAACAGAAATATGATATTCCCCAGCAATCATTCAAGTCCCAGCTGAAGCAGTTACAACATCTTTCTTGTTAGGGACCTCAATCCTATACCACCTTGTTTCTCCCATAGTAAGATGTGGGCCTATGTAGTTGTTTTTGTTAGTAGTTTTTTCACCCATCTCAGTGGCATCAGTGATTATTTGATGAAACAGCACACAAGTTTATTTGAGGTTTATCAGAGCTAGATTGTCTGTGCTGACAACAGAAGAGGAAGTAATGATGATGGGTTTGAAACAATGTGACAAAGAGAGGGTTGGCAAAGAACTTGATTAGGATTTTGCCAATGGCCCTTTGAAAATACAGACCCAGATGCATTTAAAAGTGCACATCTTCTCGAAGAGTAAATAGGGCAATTCAGTTAACAGCTTTCATTTTAATTTTGTCCCAGTCTGACCAAGGTAATCCTTCCTGTCACCAAACTCTTTGTTGCTCCATTGATAGGGACCAGCTTGTCCAAAATCATTTTACTATTGAACTTTGTAATTTTATACTCTATAAATTATACCTGGGACCAAGAGTATGAGTGTGACACAGATTGTGATAAACTAGGGAGATGTTAATATCCCACTCTGAATTTGGAATTTGAGAGGTATCACCTGTGTCCCAGAATCCTTTCAATATATCCCCTCATATATGCATATCTGATAATTCTAATAAGATAACTATGTTACAGATGTTGCTTATTAGGAAAACGTATATATTAAAGGAGAATACAAAATAACTCTGAATTGTGTATGATCTTACATACCATAAGAGCTCCAACACCTATGCACAATGGGGTGGATTAACTCTCTGGTGGCTGCAGACATATTTATACACCTCCTCCTAAAGTGTTCATTTGGCTGGCAGTCTGGAAAATGCCAGAATGTGAAGGGTTAAGTTCGAACACTGATACTTTTTGTTTTGCAGGATTAACTTAAACCTTTTAACTTTAAAAATAAATTGTATTGTTCAGATTTAGGAAGTACAATGATATTCAAAAGCTGCTGATGCCAATGGAAGACAAAAGACTAACCACTTTTTAAAACTAAATTTAAACATTTGAGCTGTTGTTACATGATAAGTTCACCATTATGTATAAAAACACCAGTATTGGACTGTCTCTGTGTGTGTGTGTGTGTATGACCTTTAAACTCAGATAGTCTCATACTAAAATAGCCAGTATCAGTAAAATGTAAAGTTATTATTAACACATGCTGAAAAGGTGGGGGTGGGGGTGGAATGTTTAACAATGATGTTGATGTTGTTATTGATGTATATAAATCATAGAGCTTCAGTAGGGTTATTAAACAACAATTTTCTTGATGTGGTGTATTTATAGGTCGAGTATCCCTTATCCAAAAGTCCAAAATCTGAAATGTGCCAAAATCCCAAACTTTTTTCATGGGTTTCTGGGATAGTAATACCTTTGCTTTCTGATGGTTCCATGTATACAAACTTTGTTTCATGTACAAAATTATTTAAAATATTGTATAAGATTATCTACAGACTGTGTGTATAAGAAACATAAATGAATTTAGTGTTTAGACTTGGATCCCTTCTCCAAAATAATCTCATGTACATTTTTTTTTTAAAATACAGGTATTCCAAAATCCAAAAAAATCCAAAACACTTCTGGTGCCAGCATTTCAGATAAGGGATACTCAACCTGCGCTATATAGCTAGTTCTTTACTTATCAAACTAGACACTCTGGTAAGAGATCTACTATGTTGAGGGGGGGGGGGTTGTTTTGTTTTTTAGTTCAAAACTGTATGTTTTCTTGAAGAGTACAAATAAAACTTGGAGTAATTTTATTGTACAAAACAGCATCAACTAATTTTTATTAGGTAAAACAACACTATCCATCTTTACTAATGTGGAGCTCTGGTCTAATTAATTTGTTTCAAACACACATGCCCCCCTGTAAAAAAATAAACAATAAGCGAACCAGTGGATTTTTCTCTACATCTTCTAGTATGGCTCTTGATTATACTTGAAAGAAAAACATAATTCACATGTTGTCCTGCTATGAATCAGATGACGTTTAGTTTGTTGGAAACCGAGTAGGTTACATGTAATTAATATTATTATGGATTATAAATACATATTTCCCTTTTCTCTATTCATTATATTCAGTGATATATGGGAATTATGATTTACGAATAACATTAGTACAAAAACATGACTAAGTATTCCTTATGGTGTATGGCAGGGGTAGGCAACCTTTTTGAGTCGGGAGCTGGGTTGCTGTCCCTCAGACAATTGGGGGGGCTGAAGAAAATAAAAATAAAAATTAAAAAATAAATAAATAAAATTTTTAAAAATTAAAAAAATTAAAAAATTAAAAATATATGCATGCACATTCTCTCAGCCCCAGAAAAGCCATGATGGCAAAACCCCTGTGGAGATTTTGCCAAGAAAACCCCAAGAGCAAGTAATAACGATAATCAATATCATCATGGCGGGCAGCGGCAGGTGGCGGGTGGCGGGCGGCGAGCAGCGAGTGGCAGGCGGTGGCAGGACCGGCCTGGGGCTGGTCAAAGGCCTCGGGGGGTCACATCCAGCCCCCGAGCCGTAGGTTGACTACCCCTGGTGTATGGTATGGGAGAAAGTCTATGTGAGGGTTACACCATGAGTTACAGCACTGGGTGACACCAACCCTAGTGACACCACTAATAATATGGCCTGCCATGTTTAGAAAAAATAGAATTTTAAAGTCTGTTCTACAGTTCCTTTAATAAACCTGTTGCTGGGAAAGGTGGAGTGAAGTAGGAAGAGAGGAAGGCCACATGCCAGATGTATGGACTTTATTAAGGAGGTTGTGGATATGAGTTTTCAGGATTTAAGTAGAGCATTGGAGGACAGGGGTTCTTGGAGATGTCTCATCCATAAGGTAGCCATGAGTCGAGATCGACTCAAGGGCAGTTAACAAAAAGGCCCAAAACATTTGAAACACCAACAAAAACATGTTGTGTTGTTATAACATGCTCCTACATGTCTCCTATGAAGCTGTACTGAGCTCAACTGGACTTGGCTCCATTAAGATAAAGCAGGACTGCAGTATTAACTCCTTAATGAAGTTATAATAATTAAATATTTTTAAATTGCTCTTCAGTCTGCTGAATAGGGCACTTTTATATTTAAATGTAAGTGTAGGGAAATGTTTGTTTTTTTATTTATTCCTCAGAAAACGATTTCATGGATTCCACAAAACTATACTTTTACTCAGATCAGATCTGAACTCCACCAAGTAACATTCTTAGCTGAATCTGATGTAGCAAATTTCCAGTTAATAATATGCTAGGCAAGGGAGTCATTCTACTTTATCACAGGTCAAATAAAACATCCTCCCCCTGTCCTTCTGTGGGAAGTCCAGACAACATATGGCTCAAAACTTGGTTCTGGTGTGATGTTCAGCACCAAATCTGGGATATACCCCCATTATAACAGATTAACAGATTGAGCCCTGGTTGCATTGTGAGTTTGATCCCAGAGAGCTCCAGGTTGACTTAGGCTTCCATCATTTTGTAGGTCAGTAAAATGAGTACTCAGCTTGTTGGGGGCAATTGGCTTACATGTTGTAAACTGCGTAAAAAGTGCTTAGTTAACTATGAAGCAGTATAGAAATGTAAATGCTACTGCTAAATGCTATTGCTATTAATCACACTTTGCTCCAGGTCTTCCTAGAAGATCTTGACCCCTCTGTTGCAATGGTGGATGACTGTTCAGAAGGTGTCACACTGTGCCGCCTGTTCTGGCTGCTGCTCCTGCAGCAAGTCACTTCCTCTGAGGTTACAATGACATGCCCAGTCATCTGATCAATGTTGGTACCTCATTCTGATCTCAGAGCCAGCGAATTGCTATGGTGGCAGCTGCGCCAGGCAGCACAACAGTACTTGAGTGTGAACAGCTGCCCAGTGTTGCAGTGGGGCTTCCAAGTAATGGGGGCATGTCAGAGCAGCTCAGAAACCAGAACACTCCAGGCTACTCCAGGAGCAGGCACTGCAGACAAGGCCAGAATAGATAAAATAGTGGATGCATGCTTAAGAAGACAGAAATTAAGAATCAGTTGGTTCTGCACCATTTCAGTGCTGATCCAACGGAACAGAGTTTCATGCCTGACACCATCCAGAAATCACCACAAAAGTGGTTAGTTCCACTTTGAAACTGCAAGATCTTTCACAGTTCATCACCACCACCACCACCACCACTACCCCCGGATCTAAAAGCAATACCTGGAAAAAAATGTATGCTCTGAAGGAACAATTTTGACCTAATGTTGTTACAACAAATATACTTTTTTTTAAAAAAATGAGTAGATTTATCAAGAATGACACTAGTATATAGAACACAGACATATCTGAAATGTGCCTGAAAAATGTGTATATTCAACAGGGAAAAATCCATCTGAGTTTACCACGCTGGTGTTTTAAACAGTTACTTTAGAATGTATTATAAAATGCAATTTTTATATTGTCTAATGCAAAACACATGAGTTATATCTATTTCTGAGAATGAGTAACTTACTAATATGTTAGAAACAAAAGCATTAAGGATGAAAAAAGCCCACAGTTCTCTGGATAATAACACAGATGACCTTCTGAATTGAAACAAATGTAAGGATCATTTATTCTCTTGATTTAAAGTGCTGGTTTTTAGCCAGAGTTTCCCAGTAAGTCACATATGTTGACCATTTCATTTATGCAGATAGAGTTACCAACTCAGCCACAATAGGTCATGCACTAGACTAGTAACTTCCGGAACAGAATATGGTAACATACTTTATGTGTGGCTGCCCTTGAAGACAACGTGGAGGCTGCAACTAGTACAAATACAGCAGCTAAATTAATGGCCAGAAAAGCATGCAGAAACCATATTAAATAGTTTTAAAGGAATTGCATTGGCTGCCAAGATGCTTCCATACTGAATTCCAGATACTATTGATGCCCTTCAAAACCCTAAATGATGTGGGACCTCCAGTACTTGAAGGAGCCTGTCTTCTATGCATGCCTGTCTGAGGGTTGACATCTACTCTAGGTGCCTTTTCTCTGTGTCCCACCAGTGAAGGCATGCACAGGTATTGGATGGGGGATACATAGCTCAGCAGTACTATATGTGAAAAAGACCTAGGGATCATTGTTGATCATAAGTTGGACACGAGCAGTGTGATGCTGCAGCAAAGAAGGCAAATATTATCTTAGCCTGCATTAACTGAAACATCATTTTCAAGTAAAAAAGAAGTAATAGCTCCATTATATTATGGACTGATCCAAACTCATCTGAACGGTGTTCAGTTATGCAGGTTTCATTTTAAGAAGGATATAGGCAAGTTGGAGTGGGTCCAAAGAAGGGGAATTATGGAGAACAAAACATATCAGGAAAGGTTGAAAGAGCTGGACATGTTCAGTTTGGTGAAGAGGAGACTAAGGGGTGACATGATTACATTCTTTAAATATCTCAAGGGCTGCCACAAAGAAGAGAATGCAGGTGTCTGTCTGCTGCCTCAGAGGGTGGAACAAGGTTACAGGAGGGCAAATTTTGATTAAATATTAGAAGGAACTTCTTAATAGTGAGAGCAGTTCATCAGTGGAACCAATTGCCTAGAGAGTCTTCAAAATCACTTTATATAAGCTACTGTAAGCATATTTTAGTGCCAATGCAGATGGCCCCTTTGTGGTGGCAGAGAGCCACCCTGGGAAGCAGCGGATTGGGGTTGCAGCAACCATATGCCATGCTCCCGATCCTTCCTTTTGTCGCCCCTAAAAGAGCAGCAAAATGCTGCTCCTTTTAGGGGCGGCAAAAGGCCTCCCTAAGAGCTGGCACCACGGCTCTTCTGCACCTTTTCGGTGCAGCATATCTGCATGCTGTGTCGGAAGGGCATCCTGATGCCGCACGCCGTGCCAAAGGACACACAGTATCACATCAGTGTCGGGGTGGGTTGGGGCAGCCGGCGTGTGGCTGCCCCACTCCAACTCTATTCCCAGGCTGGCCCTTTGGGCTGGTCTGCAATGTCTTTTAGTTGTGAAAGTGAGAAAAATAATCTAAACAAATAGAATGCTATGCACACTTGTTTGGGAATGAGTTCCATTTAAACCTTAGAGATCTCTTTGGAGTAAAGATGGATAGTACTGAATTGTCTAATCCTCAAGGGTTTTTGCTAGCAAAATCACTATCCAATAAAATGGCTAACACTGGTCACATTTTTTTTTTGCTATGGCAGTCAGTGAAGAAGATGTCAGTGTACCAACTCTGCATTCCTCTTCCACATAGCTTACATTGGTACTGTGGCTTGGTGTGGGTTTTACTAGCTAAATTGGCCACACCCTCTACTGTATTCCTGATCAAGCTATCTCCCTGACCATGGACTTTCAAAAAGCCCAAAGCTTTGAATTCCAATAGTTGCTTATTTATGCATATTATACTTATTTAATATCAACTCCAAAGTTACAAATGGGAAATTCTTCAAGTGTTTCTACTGATAGACCCATACCCCCCCTTCCCCTCCTATATCAAATATCACTTCCCCAACCTATACATTAATAGTTAGGATCTAACTGTATACCTCCACTGAATCCTAAAATATCTATTAGTGGACTCAGGAAAGGAATAATCTTTCTGAACCTCTGCATGTACCCTGAAAATCTGTTCTAGCAAACTCATCAGTGAAGGTTTCCAGTATGGATGAGTGCTACATGAGGAACTGGGAAAAGAAAGAATCCTGATTCCACTGCTGGGAACAAAGAAATCCAGACAAAGTACACTGCTGTGTCCAGGATTAAAGCTGCTTTTTTTTTTTTTTTTTTACTGTGGTTATATTTTGCTCTCCACTGATCCTAATATTCAAAAGCAGTCATGATCATTCCGTCTTTATTGTTATGGTTAATTACTAGTGATGAAGCAGTAGAATTTATCTGAACCCTGATTTCCCCTTTTCTTCATTTTTAATGGCATTAAAATATGGGTAAAATATATCTATAGTGGATGTATACAAAAGGTATACAAAACACAACAAATAATCAGGCACACTGACATTAATCAGAATAGGTATATGATGTCAATAAGTTTTTATGTAGCTTCAAAACCAAAATAAGATTGGCTAGGACAAATGAGCTGTTTATTGGATCATTTTTGCAATATATGAAACATCAGTCATATATTCAGAATTTAAGTACCTTTACAAGTATAAAGAATGCCCATACCTATTTTACTTCTTATAGATGTTGATTCATGTAAATGACACACACAAAATGAAGCCTGAATCATGGAACTGTGGGAACTATCACTTTCATTTAAACCATAGTGATTTCTGTAGCCTTTATAATTTTCCCTTTATGTGATATTACACTTGGGCCTATATTTGATGGTTCATAGATTGTAACTCCTAAACAGCACCTCCCCATTCATTACTGTAGAATTAGTTATAAATCCTACTAGTTGTACCAAAAAAAAAAAAATACCAGAAAAGGAATAAAGGGTGGGGGAATCTCATGCCCTAATTGGTCCCACAGGGTAGTTAGGTGCTGTGGAAGACTTAAAAACACTATTATCTCCCCATAGTGATTTGCTAGCCTTCCTATACTCTCTGTAGCACATTGGGACTTCTAAATTACATACCATAATTGACATCAAATATCTGTCCCACCAGTGAATATCTTTATTAGCATCAAAATCACTCACAACTAGTGTTCCTCAATGTTATTAAACAGAACTTGTTCTAGGTGTTGCCTTACTAATTAGTCAGGATGAGCCCGAGGAAGAAAATCTGGGTCATGTTAAATTAATTGGAATGAGCATGAAAATTAGCTGAGCAAACTGCATCAATTTTCTATTGAGAGCCTTTCTTCATGTTGAGAATAAAAATGGATATTATGAGGCATTAACCAAAGTGCCTTCTGTGACTGCCAAGAGGTGTGTTACAGTAGCCCAAAAATATCATGCTCACAGATTTTCGGAAGTTAATGAGACATTTCCAGGAATGGTAAATACATGGTGTTAAAATGGGTGTGCCTCTTATGGGAAAATGCCAAGTCATTTCATGTTTATTCAGGCATAACAAGCTCTTCAAAATGAGCATAATTTAAAAGGTGAATAGTGCAAAGAGGGCTAACATTCAACTAATTTTCCTTAAGAAAGAAAAGATTAAATTGAACAAAAAATGAATTAAGAGGTTTACAAGTCAACAAGTCAACCATCAGATTGCAGCCTCTGCTCACTATATTCTCATCATCCCCTGCCATGAAGTTTCTGAAAAAAATGTCCTGAAGGCAGGGAACAAAGCGAGCAGAACTGATTACAGCCACACTCACCGCCTTGCTGTCTAAACTCTGTTTGGCTTCCTAATGAGCTCACTAAAAACCTAATTCATCTCCCATAACCCTTCTCAGCCCTCCTTGAAATTCACCATTATGGAAATTACAGATGAAACATTTACAGGCTGTGTTCAAATTACTGCTTCTTCAACAGGCAAGTCTCTGACCCTCACAATGAGCACAATAGAGGTATGTCCGGCATGAAACCACTCAGGCCACAGGCTTTAGAATAAAGAAGCTCAAGAAGGTTAAGACTTTTTCTCATGGTGATAATGATTTCCACATTAATGCATTCAATCCTATGAATATGGGAATTCTATATCACACACAAACTATAACTCAGAAGCAGGAAAATGAGTTGTACTGATGACAAATAGCTGAAATAGGCTAATGTGAATTCCCAGCCTGTTCATGAGGAAACTCCCTCAGTTCCTCATTACATGAAGTCAAAATGATCCTCACGGCACCTAGCCTGTAACTGGAAGATTACTGAATTGATAGATCCTTAGTTTAAAATGCAGCTGTTTTATTCTGCTTTAGTAATTAATTCTTTTTCCAATACCTTATTGATTAAGCGTAGACCCTGATAAAGTTCAAACTGAGAAGAATCTCTAGTGGCTTCCTTAGTTGCTCAAGAGAGTCAATGAAAACTTCCTACAATTCCACCTGCCTCCTCAGAGTGCTGATCCAATGAACAGAACAGTTTTTTCTCATAAATTAGTCAGGCCATGTGGAGCTGTATTAGCTGATGGTTGCTTTTGTCTCTCTACTTGCTGACTTGCTTTTCACTTTTGCTGTCCTTTGTGCTGTCACACACAAAGTCGGAGTGCAGCTGCCATTCTGAACCTAAACCAAGGTAAAGAACAATTCATACAAACTACATTTCCCCCCATTTTATACAGCTGCAACTCCCTGAGCAACACAACACTCAATAGGGCCTCCTGGGACCCAACTAGCTGAGAAATCAGTACTGAAGCTTGCAGACATATTATGGAACTAAAGTTGAAAAAGAAAATACAACCTGTTTTCTTCAAGACTAGCCCATCTTTCAGAAGACAGTATCTGTAGCTTTCTTTTTCAGATGTTACAGATTGCTAGAGTATGATTTAAGTAAAAAGTAACAAGAGCTTGCAAACAGTAATCACAACATCTATGACAACAAAAAGGTAATTCATACCTGTTGTCCAACAAGCAGCAAGAGGTTGCCTATGAATGACCACTACAGACATTACAGCATTTTATAAGAGACATCGTCAGTATGTTGCCACTTGTAGTGGAGAATCAATACTAGTGAATAAGAACTCCACTCCATGGGGGGGGGGGGGGGGGGGGATTGGAGGGCATGCAATTATTTTTTCCCTTTTTTTCCAAGAAGATTAGTACTGTGAAGTGCTTTTAAAAGCAATAGTTCATATCCAGCAAAAACTAGGAAATGTAATTGTGCAATATGAAACACAGTTTCACACCTCAGTGTGAGATGCCTGTGCACTGGTACAGAAGATCAAGCTATGGGAATAAACTGTATTTTGCACAATAAAGAGGTTAAAAACAGATATTTACATTAGTGAACCTTGTTCTGACTTTAGTCAATCTAGGGCAGTAATGGTGAACTTTTTAGGCACCAAGTGCCCAAAGTAAACAGCTTTCCAGTACCGGGTGTTACCCTATGCCAGAGGCAGGGCTTCCAGGTGAATGGGTCATCCAGGGCAGGACCTCCACCCTATGGGGGCAGGACTTTTCCCGCTACATCTTCCCGGGCCTTCAGCTGTCTCTCCAGAGGCAGTTGAAGGCCTGGGACAGCTGGGAGGAGGAAGAACAGGCATGCACCTTTTCTTCCTCTTCCCCGCTCCACATGCCAGGGAAAATGGCTTCGCATGCCATCTCTGGCACACATGCCATAGGTTTGCCAACACGGATCTAGGACCTAATGCTGATATCACAGATATTGGCATACCATCAGTTTTACCCTGAGTTCCTAACATACATTTTTATTGGGTGCCAATCAGAGTAATCTGTGGTGAAATAAAAAAGTGAATTAGGCCTGAGCCTATTCAGTGGTTTGAAACCAAAGAATATTCTACCAGTGAGAATGTCCCTTTCTGGAATTCTACTTATTCCCACTAGAGGAAAGGGAGGGAGGGCTTTTTGTTTCTTTGTTTTTCCAATTTCTCCTTTCTTGTGTTACCTTTTCCACTGTTCTGCTGGATCACTTAACTGCACAGAGCAGGTTTTGAGAGGACATATGAAGCTAACTAGATAGGGAGGAATGGGTGAAGCTTGCCTTTTTCTCCATTAAATTGATGGGAATACCACAGGATCAAATACCTGCCAATGACATGAACAATGGGAGGATTTTACTGGATCCAACCTAATAATTCCTGGGACACAACTCACAGCTACATTCCTCTGCCTTCAGAGAATTCTTTCATAGGTCAAAAGCCATCTTCACGAATGTCTGCAGCAGACACTCAGGTGCATCTACACTGATGAAAAAAAATTAGTCGCACCTTGTATTTTCTGATTCACAGTGGCTCCACAATGACCCCATTAAGGCTACACACCCACAGACATAGCAAGGCAAGTTGGCATGACCATAACACATTTCTTCTGGCACAGATATTTTCCCAGCATGCATCAACCAATAGCCCAGGGGTCGGCAGCCTATGGCCCACGGGCCGGTTCTGGCCTGCTCACCCCCGCTTACCAGCCGCTGCCGTCATGCATTTTGGCAGCTGCACTGCTGCCATTGTGTTTTCCAAAATGGTGGGAGCAACTTGTTTGCGCATGCGCAGAAGTACTGTGCATGTGCAAACAAGTCGTGGCTGCCATTTTTGAAAACAAAATGGCGGCCGCGACATGTGCGGAGGCAGCAGCAGCTGCGGCAGGAGCATGCGCAGTGGCAGGGGCATGCGCGGCAGTGGCAGGGGCATGCGCGGCGGCGGGGGATGCATGCGCGCATAAGCGCACGCGCCGCCATTCCCCCCCGGCCCACCAGAAGGGACCGGCCCCAGGTGAGAAAAGGTTGCCGACCCCTATAATAGCCCTTATTTTTTGCCTGTCACTAGTCTATTGGATCCACTTGGAATGGATGCATCCCCATGCAATTCCCTTTCCCCCTTTGCTGCCCCAGAGGAGGGAATTTTAAATATATACACACATATGTACACACACACACACACACACACACACACACACACACACAAAGACAGAGAAAGAAAAATGTATTTTATTTATATTCTGTTCATAAAAATATTCAGCCATGAAATCAGTGGCGACAGGTTACATCAGGCTACACCCACATTCTTCCTACCTCCTACTTGAGTGTTGCATTTGTTTTTGCTATTTTTACTCTTCCCCCTTTTAATCCTCCTCCTATCATGCACTTCCTCACTCATGTGGAGATCTGTAATGTATGCACTGAGGGATGGGGGGGAGTGTGTGTGAGATCTCTGCACAAGTGAGTGAGGGAATAATTGAGGGGAAGATTGGAGGGGGAAGAGTAAAAACAAATACAACATTCATAACACGGGGGGGGGAGAGAGAGGGAGTACCCCAAACTAATCCCTCACTGCTGATCTTATGGCTGAACATACACTAAAGTAGAAAAACATGGCAACACATACCAAGCTTGCCGGCCCAAAACAAAAACACCTCCTGCCCTGGCCCCACACTGACTCTGCTATGGAATGCAGTCCATACACAGGAGTAAACATCCAGATTTTCCACTCAAATCCAGAGGAAATTCCCCCCCCCCCAGATTAAAGCCCTGGGGCACTAAGAAGGCCCAGATTTAGTCCAAGTCATCTTGTACATCATCTGGACTACTTGCTGTGAAAACATGGTGAGACATGTTTTATTTGAGTCATTGCCTTAGGCCCTTATGGATGGGGAGGTGATATACAAATATCTCAATATAACAACAACAACTTCACAATGCTAGTAGTTTCTGTTAACAATGAAGTTTTCATTAAAATATATAAAGACTTCAACAATTTTCTTGTTGTATAGGAATAAGATCAATCTGTTTTCTACTATATTGTGGTAACAAAACACTGTGCAGAATAGTGACAATAGTAAAAGTCTCCCAAATGTTATTATGTAGATATAACATTTACTGCCCCCACCACCACCACCACAGGTTTCTACATTAGTACAGTGTGCCCGCCCAATTTGCAGTTTTGCTATCCATGAACTTGAACTCAAGTGGACAGCAAGCCTGGGGGGACAAAACAGTGCACACACATGCGGCCATTACAATCAACAGGACTCAAGGTCCCTCTGTTTTTTCCCATATGCAGAGGGTCCAGAACGGATCCTCTGCATATAACAAGGGCCCACTGTAATGTGTAAAATTCTCCTTTGTAACTAATATGGTATGCCCAGGGAATCTATTAGCAAAAAAGCTTGATTTTAGTAGATGGATTATGGGGTTTTATGTGGGGGGGGGGGAATTATTGTTGTTTTGGTTTTTATATATTTTATGTTTTGTATTTTTATATCAACTGTTATCCCGCTTCGATCCATAGGGAGAGGCGGGAAATATAAATAAAAATTATTATTATTATTATTATTATTACACTATCTATTTTATTTATTTTATTTTATTTCCAGGATTTATACCCATCTTTCTTCCACAGTGGGATTCAAGGTGGGTTTGAACTATATAGATCTATCTATCTATTTTTTGTTTTAAAAAAATGAAAACTGATTCCCAATATTTAATTAAAGTTCCAGTCTAGCCTTAGAAGATGTAAATCTATTTTGAATTCATTCAATTATAATTTGGCACTTATTAATCTTTAGTACTGTTGTTGTCTGTTGTGTGCTGTTCAGTGTTTCCAACTTATGGTGACCCTAAGGCAAAACTGTCACAGGATTATCTTGGCAAATTTCTTCAGAGGAGTTTTTCCATTGCTATCCTCTGAGGCTGAGAGTGTGTGACTTGCCTAAGGTCACCAGTGGGTTTACATAGCCAAGCGAGGATTCAAAACCTGGTCTCTAGAATCATGGTCCAACACTCAAACCAGTACACCAGGCTGGCTCTCCATGTTGCACTGTATGTGTTAAAGCCCATATGCAAAGTACAAATCTAGATGTTATGCTTTTAATTTTGTTGATGCACTTTAATCTTTATAAACAGACTAGTAGCTAGTGGAATTTTAGCATGCAACTTCCTTGTAAGAACAGCTCCACTGCTGATGGTCCCTTTCCAGACATAATTCAAACTGCCCTTCATAAAAAGTCCCATATGGCTCAAGTCCAGGTTATTGAAGGAATATATTGTTCTGTTCAAACCTCCTTGCATTTTGAGATCTTCTGGGGATATCCTTATATCTGCCCTCACATACTTGCAGATATATATGGTGGGAACATGATAGAGGGCCTTCATGACTGCTCCCAGACTCTGGAACTCCCTTCCCAGAAAGATTAGACTGGCACTTCCTTGCTGGCTTTCTGCAGGAAGGTGAAAACCTTTTTGTGCTGGAAGGACTCTGAAAATTAAAATTTTTAGGGGAAACAGGCCTTGTATATTGTGCAGGACTTTTAATAATAATAATAATAATTTTTATTTATAGCCCACCCCTCTGCTAAACAATCGGGGCAGGTTACAGCAATTAAAAACAAAGTTAAAACATTCCCTCATCCCCCAAACCCACCCACCCAACCCCTTAAAACAGGATTAAACTAGAGAAAGATTAAAATGCTATTTATTTGTTGTTTTAAAATTGTTTGTATCTTTAATTGGTTTAATTTTCTGATAGCTTGATTTCTTTTTTACTTTGATATGTTGCAAATTTTTAATATGTCTGTTTTGAGACAGGTCACTTTGAGTCCCAGACTACAACAACACCCCCAGTGAGGCTTTTCAGCCAGATCATGATATATAAATGTTTACTAGCCTACCATAGTTGAAAAATGGACCACATGATATAGTATATTTTTTTAGCAATAAATGGTCAGGTTATCCCTTACTATCTGAGTTCTGACATAAGTTGGTTATTTTTTTCTAGCATATATTTTATATAAGCTTTCTATACTAATTAAAGCAGATCTTAAGAGTTATCACATGTACACATAAGATACTATTGTTGTGTTGTTATTAGCCTTGCTAATATGAACAGGAGTTGTTGCATTTTCCATGATCTTCCATACAATAAATTTCAAAGAAGCATACACATAAGTTCTTATTGCATTATCCTATGGCCCCTAAAAGACATGTTTCCAGGATAGACCTATTGTTAATATTATACAGATCTCTCTTAGTACATTTAGTGTTGTGGTATAAGAAAAAATTACTAAAATATATGAAAAAATAACTCGATATATTCCAAGTGTTGTGATTAATCCATTGTATATAATATAATTGGAGAGGTCTGTATTATATATTGTATATAATATTATATATAATACTATATAACATTGTATTGTATACAGTCACCTTTCCATTTTTGCAGGGGATCCGTTCTGGACACCCCCTCCCCCATGAAAACGGAAAATCGCAGCTATTCAAGCTCCATTGGTGTGAATGGCTGTGCACTCTAGTGCATGCGCCATAGGCATGTGCGCCATTTTACCCAATGGGGCTTGCCAGTCCACAAAGGACTGAGACAGCAGACTTGAAGTCCATGAAAACAGAGGGGCAACTGTATTAAATATTGTAAAATGCTCACTTAAAAATTCTTACAGTGGATGCTTGCAATTTTATATCTGTTACACTACGTGAAATATAGAACATGACATGCTTGTTTGTTTATTTGTTTAGAAAATGTTCCTTTTTTTACATGCTACTATGCATCAAAGCGTACTTACCCAGGAAAAAAATCAGCAATTTAATATTTCATATTTCATGTGTTTTTGGCATTGGATTAACACAATTCAATAAACATAAACATTCTAAAAGCCATCTGTAGTTTCATTGGCTTAATCTCTGAACTTTAAAGACCTACATTTTATAAGCTTTCCTTGGGGTGGGTATTTTAGTGTTCTAAAAACAGGGTTATGGACTGTTAAATTAAGCACATGTTCTGCACTGGCATTTTAGTTCCAGCAGGTAATTTGGTGCCAAGCTTGACAATTTAGTATCTACCGCCCTATAGCATATGTTTATTGCCTTCTTCAAATACAAAGGGAGCTGAAAACAAGGTGCTGCATAAAAATGACATTTATTCTGAGAAACAGTTCTGAAAACAAAGGTCCAAAACATACTGCAGAAATAATCCAGTTTGAGACTACTTTAACCACCCTGGCTCAGTGCTAGGGAATACTGGGAACTGTAGTTTATTGTGACACTCAAGCTTTCTGACAGAAAAGGCTGAATGCCTCACAAAACTACAGTTCCCAGAATTCCCTAGCATTGAGCCAGGGCAGATAAAGCAGTCTCAACTGGATTATTTCTGCAGTGTGTTTTGGACCACAAAGAAAGGATATCACAGATAGATTTTTTCTATCAAGAACTGGAGCAAACCATCTGATAAACACACATATAACAAGTTATTGTTCTCAGGAAGAGAGTTAGAGACAAATCACACCAAAAACTAAATGTCTCTGTGTGTGTGTGAACAAAATATTGCTTAGCCAAAAATTTTACTTAAGGAAAAAGCATCACAGTATACTGTTAGCTATCACCTTTGTGAGGAAGTGCCTGAAAATATTATTTCACTATATATCCTGACTAGCATTCAGCAAATCCAATCATTGTATCAGCAATGGAAAGGGACATCCTGTGACCATTAGTTCTCCAAACTCATAATATTTTCAGAGGAAAAGAGTATACAGTAAAGAAATGATAGAGCCATAGTATTCAAATTGCAAAAGAAAGTGCCTGTTTGAAGAAAAAGTAGAGATGAAAGCAATACGGGAGCCTAAGGTTTTGATAGGCATATGTAATCCAGGAACTATAACTGCAGTATGTAGTACGAACAGGAATGGTATGGAAATGCATTCCCCAGCCCCCAAAGTGGATATTTCAATAGAACCATTTGGTTTTTAAATACCATATTTTAACATCTACATGTTTTTTCAGCTTTTTGTTTTGTTTTGTTTTGTTAGTTTTCCATTTTTCCAGCAATATTATTGGGACCAATACTCAATACAGTCCACACACTGTATCCATGGATTTTTATTCATGGATTCAACTATCCACATTGAAAATATTCAAAAAATATATAAATTCCAAAAGCAAGCCTTGATTTTGCCATTTTATATAAAATGGGACATCATTTTACTATGCCATTGTATTTCATGGAACTTGAGCAGCCACAGATTTTGGTATTGATGGAGGGTCCTAGATACCAAGGGTCCCCTGTATAGTCTCAGACAGTGCTTTCTTTGTAGCCCATCTCCTTTTACTTTTGTTTTTACACCAACATCTACCCATTGCTTTCAACATAGACAAGAAAGTCTTTTGACAATTTAAAGCAGGGGTCGGCAACCTCTGTTTCCAGGGGGCCGGGGGGGGGGGAATGGCTCAGGGGTCAGCTGGGCGTGCACTTGCGTGTGCGCATGCACTTGCTCCTCTGAGCACGCATGTGGGGGGCCCATTTTGGAAGGCCCCAGCCCACATGCTCTGGGCGAATTCACCCGGCACACATGCACTGGGGCCTTGCCAGGGCCTAGGGAAGGCCCCACGGTGGCTGTGCCGTGCAAATTCACATGGCGCAGCCACCGTGGGGCCTTCCAAAATGGTGTCCGCACTCGCGCGCAAGCTTGTGCAAACATGGGCACCATTTTGGATGCCTCTGGCTTAAGGTACTGCCTTCTGAGCCTTCTGCTCCACAGTTCCTAACTGCCTAACTCCCTAACTGACTATATCCCTCATTGCCTGAGCTATTTATCTCCTTACAGCTGCTCTCTCATTGGTTGATTTCAGCTGTCTCAGGATTGGTCAGCTGTCTTCTGGTCTTCACAGCTCCCTGTTGCCTTTCTCTTCATCACAATGACCACCAGTAAGAGTGCAGTGTAATATTTCTAAGTAGCACTAGCAATAGCAAGTACATTTCTATATCACTTATCAGTGAATCAACACTCCCTAAGCGGTTCACAATGTGTAAACTAATTATCCCCAATAATCTAGGTATTCCTTTAGTGACTTATGGAAGGATGCAAGGCTGAGTGGACCTTGGAGCCCTTGGGATCAAACTCACAACCTTGTTACTTGCTGTATAGGCATTTAACCACTGCACCACCAGGGTGCCATAAAATACAGCACACAATTTCCATAGTAGTTCATAGCTCAGGGATAGGCAACCATTTTGAGCTGGGGGCCAGGTTTCTGTCCCTCAGACAATTGGGGGGCCGAAGCACTAAAAATAAATAAATAAATAAATAAATAAAATATGTATGCACACTCTCTCAGCCCCAGAAAACTCATGGCAAAACCCCTGTGGAGATTTTGCCAAGAAAACCCCAAGAACAAGTAATATCAACAATAATAAATATCATCATGGTGGGTGGCAAGGGCAGCGGGGGGCCGCAGGCAGCGGCGGTGGCAGGACCGGCCTGGAGCCAGTCCAAAGGCCTCTGGGACTGCATCCGGGCCCTGGGCCTTAGGTTGTCTACCCCTGCCATAGCTGTTTCTTTTGGTAATCTCCCACATGCATATAATGTGGGCCCTTTGTATACATGGGGGATCTGTTCCAGACTCCGCTCCCCATGTATGGAAAAAAACTCAGGACCTCAAGCCCTGTTGATTCTAATGGTGGCATGCTCCTGTGGGTGAACATACCGTTTTGTCACCACAGGCTTGCCATCCACAGTGACCTCAAGTCCATGTATGGCAAGCCCACGTATGCGGCAGCTGGACTGTATTCTGTTTTCCATGGCAGTGATTGAATACCAGGTGCTGTAAGCTATATTTACCAGTTTACCAGCAACTGGTAAAACCACATCTGAGTATCCTTTGCCTAAGAAAACCCTATGAAATTCATTGGGTCACCATTGGTTGACAGCTGATTTGGAGTCACATGTGCGCACGCACACACAGATTTCACCTGGTAGCAATTAAGCCATTTTTTTCTATGCCAAGCATTCCCATCTCCTTTCATTGTCTTCTATCCATTCTTTTCTTTAATGGTTCAATCAGGTAGCCCTTGTTTCCAGTCACTCTGGAAACAACCATAACCCATAGGGAGGTTTCTGCATATCAAAGGAATCATGCACAGGTTTCTAAACTTTGTCACCCTCATGGGGGGGGGGGGGAGTCCAACAACAGGTTTGAGACATCTGTGCATTCAAATATGATATCTGCCTCATGACCTCTAACATTCTCTTTGCATGTGGAGAGGGATAGGAGGTGTACCCACATCATTTTCCATTTACCTAAGATGGGAAAACTAGGCCAGAACCATGCACAGTATTGGCAGAAAATTAGCAGAAAACAAAACAAAAACATGAATCCACCACACTGAATTTCCTTCTCTGACCAACATTCTTAATGTGAAATTCACAAAACATACATATTGGCTATATATTTCAGATAGCAATTATGATTGTTCTATTGGCAATAATGGGAATAGGGCAATAAGTAAGTACAGTTACTAATGAGTTATCAAATTGTTGTCTTTCATATTTGACAAAGTTCTCAAAATATTTTCTGATATTCATCATCCAAGTTTCATTTGAAAAACACCACCACTGCCCAGACAAAACTCACCATTTTGAAGCCCCTTGATTTTAATTGCAAAACTGAACACAGTTTAAATTCTTTTCTGATGAGATCAATGGGATTTAAATGTATTCCATCTTGGCTTGGTTGATGACTAATATCAGCACAATGGGAGGCCTTGAAGTGAGTTTATTCAGGTCCCAAATTAGGAATATTGTATCCACTACAGATAAGATTGTTAAATAATTTCCTTTGTGAATTGTATTAGTGATTATTTATAACCACTGTTTTCTAGAGCAGCAGTTCTCAACTATTAGTCCTCAAGTGTATTTTCTGGCGTATAAGTTGACTGG
>CM034701.1:56861420-56890169 GCA_020142125.1 Phrynosoma platyrhinos
AACACCCATTCATGTAAACAAGGATTACAATCCATGGTAATTTTGCATGTGTGTTTTCAAATATCTGTTCTGATATATTTCTGCATTAATCTGCTACTTTTAAAAATCCAAATGGAAATGTTTATTTAGACACATCTACTTCTGCACACTTATAAAATATATTTTATTACATGATTCTGTTCTTGAGAAGGACATGGCAAAAATCAGAGTTGTGCAAAATCAGAAAGCTAACTCCAGAAAGCCACCTAGTCCAGAGAGTGCAGACCAGATTAGACAAGATTGTCTGGTAATCCCCCGCCCCTGCCAGCCAGCTCCTTCACCAGCCATGGTGTGATGGAGGAGGGGTGCTGCTGCCTCCTGGAAGCCCCTTACATGTCTGCTAGCTGATCAGAAAAAGGAGTCATGGTGCTGCTGCCACCTGGCAGCCCCTTCCTGGGTGGCAGGGCTGCTGGTCAGGCAGGAAAGGGGAGTGATGGTAGCAGGAGTGGCCAAAGACTCCTTTCCTTTTCTAGAAGGGGAAGAGTCCAAGGCCACAGGTGGTGTCTCCTTTTCCTGGCCCAGCCACCAGCCTACCAGATCCGAAAGACCCCTATGGCAGCCAGAGGGGTCTTCAGAAGGCTGGTGAGCAACCACCCTACCAAATGATCACTTCCCACCCCCAAGGTGTCACCCAATGCTGTCTGAAGCCCCCACCCCACCCCTTTTAGTGACGTCCATGACACAGCTCTGCATCTGAAAAAAATTGATGACAATGGTGGTGGTGATGATGAAATCATCTTTATTTATACCCAGTCTTTTCCCAACTAGCTTTTTCAACTGGCTCTGACATACATCTCTAAGTTTTGGATATGAAAATCAGAAATGGTTGAAGTATATAAGAAATAATCTTAGGAACCACAACCTCCACCAAAAAAAAAGCATTCTGCAACAACTATTTCTGAGCAGTAGCTGTGTTCATGGGCAAAATATAAGCAAGAGGAGTAACCTCAGTCAGGTTCTGTCTTGAGCAATTCAAAATCTGTTTCATCCCATAGACAGACTCTGGCTCGGTCCACACAGGCCAGAATACTCTGGAAAAAGCCTGGAATATTCTGGCCCAGAGCTGCCCAATGTCCCCTCATTACCAGCGTACCTCCATTGTAACAGCTGTTCATACATGCATCCTACTGTGCTGCCGGCAAGGCCTCCACCGCACAGCATTCCCTTGAGCACAGGGCTGGGCACCTCATTCTGACCTCAGAGTGAGTGATTCGCCACAACTGTGGCTGATGTGGGTGGCACAGCAGGATGCATTGTAAAAAGCCACCTAGCATCAGGATTCTAGATCTTCTACAAATATCCACAGCAAAATGTCAGTTATTTTAAAATGTTTTAAGGAGGTATATGGCAGGTTCAGTGCAAGGAGGCCTAAGAAAGTATTCACAAACAGGGAATTCACTGCAACATTACACTCTATTTGAAAGTAACATGAAACCACTTACAATTTATTATTCAATGTAACTGTGGCCTAATTCGGTACATTATTCCTGTTATCCTTCATTCCTCTTTTTCTGACTCCATTTTGAAAGAAATCAGAATAAAGCAGTTTGCTTTGATCAGGTGATGCAATGTATTAAAAGTCAAAAGGAGAACCAGTATGGTATAGTGGTCTGAGCAGTAGCTTCACTGGGTGGGTGGGTGTGCAGGGTGTGTGAGCTGCACTGGGTGACACCTCAGAAGGGTGTGACCCTCAGGCATCTCCCTGCCCCCTGCAGGCGTTGTTTTTGGCCACGCAGGTGCTGCTCTGCTCCACAGGGGCTTCTCTGCTCTCAGCAGGAGCTCCTTGAGCCTTCATGGATGCTCCTCAAGCCATGCCAGCTCTTCCCGGGCCATTCCAGCACTCCCTAGGCTCAGACAGGCACAGCTGTGGCCCTCACGAATGTCCTTCCAGCCCCAGACATCTGGAAACCCCACCAGATATCTGGGGCCAGAACTCCTGCCCATCACAGAAGTCCCACCCCCCCCCACACACCAGGTATCACCAAATAAGGGGGTGCCACTGGTTCTGAGCACTGGTGTATGACCCTGGAGACCAGGGTTTGGACCCCTACTTGGCCATGGAAACCAGATGGATGACCTTTGGCAAGTCACACTCTCTCAGCGCCAGAGGAAGGCAAAGGCAAGCCCCCTCTGAACACATCCTGCCAAGACAATTTGGTGATAGATTCATCTTAGGGCTGAAAATGTTTTGAAGGCACACAACAACAAACTCAACAGAAACATACTGTCTGTCCACCAATACTACATCACTTACTCTTCCCAGTCTAGAATGCTGTCATGTTTTATAAAGGGAAAAAAATCAACTGAAAACCTGCAAGATAGTTGAACACAAATTGTCCTGCAATATCAAGACTGACAGCCTTATATTGACCCTAATGCTATAAGGATTTGTTTCATCTACCATACCACACTAGGAAAACCTCATTTCACTTTTTGATAATTTTACAAATATGTATTTTATAGTGGCTACTTTCACCTGATACATTGAAAAAGCAAATGACAGCTGCTACCAAAAATATAGAAAAAGAAAAAAATTGGAAGGCCAGCGCTGATAACATTTTGTGTCTGCTTTGCTCCCATATAATTTATTACTTTCCAAGTACAAGTGTTTCTGTTTCGAAAAGGCAGTGTATATAAAACATTATGAATCAATGTTGCACCAATTAGCTGGTACAATATTCTATGCCTATCTTGGCTTTTTAGTTTACCTTTGTATATGTCTAGTGTTTAAATGGAAGGGTGGGATTTCTGATTTGAGTTCTTTGAGATTTCATTATTGAGACAAAATCTCCAAGAACTCAGATCAGAAATCCCACTCTTCCATTTAAACACTAGACATATACAAAAATAAACTAAAAAGCAAACTTAGGTATAGAATATTATATCTTATATTTCATAAGATATGTGACAATTTCATCACTTTCAAACAATGCATGTTTTGTTTTAATCTGCAGCTTTGGCATTTAGTTCAGCCCCAAATTATAATACACATATGTCCCTGATTTGCAGATGTGGACAACCTAATAAAAATGCTATGCAAACACTTTGAAAATTACCTTGCTGATTAGATAGATTTTCTAGTAATATATCCTTATCCTTAAAAATCTTTAAAATGTTGATAGTGACATAAGGTATACAAATGTTCTGTCTGACTCAGTAGCAACAAATCATGGCTTAAGGAGGACATGCACACTGATCTCTGAGTGAAGGAAGAGCTAATTGGGAGCTAGATTTCATGTGATTATCTGCTTGTTTATGATAAGGGAGTACTCTTTTGAATGGGACTGTAAATTCATTCTTGATTATGGTGTTAAAACAGAGTTTATTTCCCTTTTTTTTTTTTTTGCTTGGTTGTGTATACAGTCTGTATACTGTTTCCCTCCCCCCAAGCAGATGACAGTGTCACATTATGATATGCTTAAGTCTCCAGAAACTGAATCAATTGTATCCGTCTGTTGTCAAATCTCACCTTTCCTTATGACAGTAAGCATGCATTTCATATGTTTACTGCTAGAAGAATGGATGTTAGTAAGTCTCCTACTGTCATTACGAATGTTAGATTGACTCAATTAATAAGAAATGTTTCAAAGTTGTTGGAATTGACCAAGCTGCAGAAACAAGCATTTGTTTGTGATTGTGGGCCAAAAGGACACAAAGATGGCATAGATATTTGTGGACCATCTAAATCCCAGATTCCAGAAAGGGAGGGAAGGGAGATAAATAGGGGAAGGGAGGGTGAATGTTAGCTGACTATCATGGGTCATGTTTTTTAATCCAGAGTATTGGACCTGTAACACAGCAGCAAGAGCTGATCATTTTGTTTAATCACCGTTTGGATCTTTGCCAGATGGTCTCTATTGAGAACGCTGCAAACAGAAAGAGATGAACTGCGTCTAACATGCCACTAGAGCTTTCCCGTAAATGTCTGAGAACTGAATCCAACAAGAATTTAGTCTCAGAGCAGAAAGGGATACATTTAAAAACTATGTGCATTAACTATACTTTTCCCCATAGAATCCTCACTTGGCATGAATAATTTACCCACTCTTATGCTAATGGGATCATGAAAGTATCCCTCTGTCTTTAGTGCAGCTATTCTCAGCTTTCAGTAATTACCCCACCCAGTGAAAATAACATGGCTTCTGCATTTGAACGTCCTACTACTACCTGACAATTAGAAGGATCATGGCTGACAGTGGTGCAGTCCCCAAAATGGACAGAACTCAACATGCTTGAGGGAACATTTTGGGAAAATTAGTTCCATTGTCAACATTTCTTTAGTTGCCTAGGATCACAACAATAAAAAGAAATAGCTTCTTTCTCTCTCTCTTTCTCTCTTTAAATGAAACAGTTAAATTTATTGGTAAAGTACTTTCTCAGGGAGGAAAATATTAATTATAAGAGCTTTAGAGTTCTGGCAGAAAACATTAAGACAGAATCAGATATAAAAATATAAATGCTAACATTGTTATTTTACAATTTAAGGGAATGAAGACTACTCTGGCACTGGAAGAATTTTAAAGGTTAAAAATCAGTCTGTTATAAAGGCCTAGTCTTTGACCTCTGTCCATAACACTACATGCTAGGTAGTTCACTATGTAAAAATTATCAGGCTGAAACATCTGGGAAAGAAAGCTATGAAACAGCAGGGAATGTGGCTGGTTTATTGTTTATCTTTTGTTTATGAGGCAGTATTCAAGTTTAATTACTACTCTAAATTAAACCCTAACAGGCATCAGGAGACATCCCTTTACACAAGTTAAGTTAAAAAAATATCCAGAGATTCAAACACTAGACTTTTCAAATAACTGAATATATACAGTATAATAAAATATTATTTAGATTCTAGCAACTCAGAAAAGCATTTCAACACTTGGATGTATGGTTTCATAATTCAGTTGCTGAATTATGGAAGAGATAATGTTCTAACCAGCTTGAATACTAGTACAACTAAACATACAGTTTTGAACACATGAAACAGATTACTATGTTGGAAGTTGGATCCTATATTCAAAAACAAATGTGCACACAGTAGTATCAAAGATCTTCCTAATTGCCCTCTCTTCACTAATATTGTTCAATTTTTTTCTTTTAAGAGGCCTTGTAGAAAAGCCAGAGGGAAAGAAATCCTTTAATAAGCAACTAATTTGGGAATAAATTTGCTGTTGGAAAAAAGCAAAGTTTAAAGCATCTTGCAAAAAATTATTGCAGATAGCATATGTCATATAGGGGGAAGGGAGAGTTTGTTGTTTAAAGAAAAACACCCACTACTCCAAAAATATTCCAGTGATGGAGATTAAAATAAAGCGTATTTCAAATGCATAGTAAATGCTATGTCAGAAGTTACTTGTGTGTGTGTATGTGAATATATGTATATAACATGCTATATTTGTACATAGCATATATAATATACATACATATGTGAGTGTGCATATATATATATATATGAGGGATAGGTGTAAACGTATGGGAGTCAGTTGTAAGTCTAGAAATGTATTATAATATTTTAAGAGCTCACTCACCTCTAAGCTTTAAATTCAATAAAAGATGGGAATCTGCAGTTTTCACCAGTATAATGACTAGAAAACTGGACAATAAATAAAAGAGATTTACTATGAAATTCTAGCCTCAGTGACTCATTAATAGAAAGGGTCACTTGCAGCAATAAAAATAATTTTAAAACAATCCTAAATGTGCCTCAGTTTAGGAGGATAAAAAGTGAACAGAGATGGATGATAAATGGTTAATATATTCAGCACATTTTGATCTGGCAATCTAACAGTTAATATGCATAGAGTGTGTGTAGTGTGAGCTCAGCAGTTACTGGGCCAACTGTTTCAGTATTTCTGGGAATTCTGCCTATTCACAGTGCAGAGATTGTTCAATTGCTGCAAAATATACAAAATGAATTTTACAAAAATAAATTGCAAGGAAACCCCATTACAATGATTCTACAGCAAAGATGTCAACATCAATTTTTCTCTCATGCATAACTAATGATTAAAACAGCATATTCCATTTGCTTAAGACAATTTATTTCATATTGGCATATCAAAATATTGAAACACAAAGTTATCACTATCCTTTTTTATCCATTGCTGCTAAAAACACAGTATTGTTCAAACCAGGAAAAAATAAATAAAAATAAAATAAGCTTGGCAAGAAATACTTAAACCAAAGATTCAGCAGCATTCTCCAGTTTGTCAACCACTTAGTTACAGAAATAGGAGGAAAGTGTGCAGTCTGTGTGTGCTTTAAAAAGTGGCATATCCTAGCTGTTTACAGCTCCCATCTACCATGCTAAAACAGATTATTCATACACATCAGACTGTAAAAAATGAGCATAAAAAGATGAAATTATAAAACTTGTTTTGTTGTTATGGCTTATTCTGCTGAAGATAAGCCATGTGTTCCTGATATGACACTGTATGTTAAAGGAGGTTTTTTTAAGATAGACATACTTATTGCAGGATGTGTGTACCCACAAAAGTGTGTCTGTCATGTGAATGGGACACCCTTGACTGCGCACATTGTGCCAGTTGCTGGCTTGGTTACATACATGCGCCCACTGATTACAAAGCAGCATTATCATCTGGTGAAGTGGGGGAAATATTATATTTCATCAAATACACATAATCATATGAATGAAATAAAGAAAATAGTTTAAAATTATTAATTAAAATAAAAATAATTAAGCATTTAATTGAACATGTATTTAATATTAATTCCATTAAGCTGTGGTTTTCAAGAGAGGCCAGGATTTAGCAAGAATGTAAAGTACTTTTTTCTTGACCTGACTTAGTATAATTTTGAAATCATTTTCCAGGGAATGATACCAGAGGGTGGTGGTGGCATTTGCTCCATTGTTTCATTACTAGACACAGAAGAAAAGGTGAAGAGCACATGGAAGAGGAAAAATACTAAACAGAATGGTTGGACAGAAAGGCACATGGAGAAGCAAGAAAATGAGCACATAAGAGGTAGGGAGAATGGAAAGATATGAAAAAGAGGGCTCAAAGCATCATAGAAAGACAGCAACAAGGAGATAAGCAGACAAGAGAAGACTAAGAGATGAAGAAGTATTTGAAGAGGACTCTAGATCTTGTTCTGATAATTTTGAATATTTTGAAAATATCTGAATATTTCTGATAATTCTTTTTGTTTGTTGATAGTGGAGTTGGGGTGGTTTAATCATTGTTGATGAGAGTTAGATATAGAGTAGGGAAAATCTAGTTTATAGATGACATTTATATTTTGATTCTTACATCCTTTCTGTGTGGTGTATTTGTTTTTAGCCTTACTCATTCCTTGTCAATGTCTGAGTGGTGAGAAATTTGATTTTCCAAAACTGATAGAACTATTTCCAAAAAAATTCGCAAAATTCATGTGGTGAGGTGTTAAGAGTGAAAGTACTCCTGGGAGCTTTCACCTTTGTTCCAATACACATTTTAATGCAGTTATTTAGCATAAATTTAAATGTCAAGTTAGAATCAACATAATTAAAATGAACAAAATATCCCCCTTTCAATGCAAACAGTCACCATGCACTGTTTAGCTTTTTAGTGTAAATGTAAAATACTGTTACTTTTTCACTAACTTTCTCATCACTGGGAAAAACCTTATCAAGATCTGCCTCCATGTATTTTCCAGCACTGGCACCCAAATATACCAGCAGGCTCAAAATTGGTAGTGCTGATGATCCAAATGGAAAATTTCAGGTTTTTTTAATGTAAACATTAATATAAACATTAATGTAAAAAAAAAAAAAGCACATATTTTAAGGAGCATTTTTCCTGTATCTGTATCAGCTTTAATTAAATTTGGAAGATAGTCATATTGGGTATTTCTCATGTGTTAATACTAATGATAAGAAAAGAACAGTTCTACATATTCAAATGCTTTTTACAGCTACTATGAACACAACCAAACTTTTCTAATGTATGTCAGGTCATGGGGAAAGGATGTGTGAGTTTTGGTCAATATCTCTGTTGACTTTGCCCTGGAACAGACAATTAATCTTTCTCACAGTAAATATTTTGGACAGGCCAATAAGATAAAACACTAGGCTCTCACTGTGTGTGGGGGGGGAGCTGTTTTAGATATTCACTGATAGAAATGTGCTTATGCTCCCTTCCAAACCAGTCACATACTTCACATAGGTGTATGTATTCTTGTTTGGATTCAGCAGAATTTGGCCCATATACTGATTTAAATTTTGGGGAAACTGTTCTTCTCAAGCTCACTATTTCTTCAGTTTAGACAGATCTCATTTTACTAGTCTCAGGATATTTCCATGCATGAGGAAAATCATAACAATGGCACTATCTATCTCATTATTCCCCAGAAGAATTGAAGAGTTCTAAAAGTTTGGAGTTCTTAGAACCTGAAGAGGGAAGCATTGCTAGGCATTAACTGTTTTGTAGATTTCTGCCTGAGATAGAAAATAAGAACAACAGAAAAAGTTTTCTGATCCCATCTGTAGAAGAGAATTACATATTTCAAAATCATATAGGCGTCTGAATAGCCCCTTCTCATCCCCAAACTAGTCAGTTCAAAGTCAAGAAATCCCAGGTCCTATATGAAAGCTATCCTCCATGGCTGCATGTTAGGAATCTGTCCTTTTATTTAAGAGTCAGCATCTCTTTATTGAATCTCATATAGCCACTAACTGTTAAGGTATATAATGGGTTGAAGGGCTTCTATATTTGCTCAAGAAATGTGTCAGCTACTGGTTCTCATGGCAACTGAGAACTATCTTAATGCTTTGACTCCTTTTTCCCATTCTGCTTTCTCTTCTTACCCCAGCCTTGGATATTTGTATCTGCTGAGTTGATGGGGATTCCTCATACATCAAAATCTTTCCATGAAAGATGCACAAACCAATATACACCAAGCTATACATCTGCTTCCACACTGGCTGTGTATATCTAAACCTACTTCTACATGTGGATTCTCTGCTTTCTCAATACCACCTCTGTCTGCCTGCTATAATGCCCTGTAGATTTTTGTTGTAGAATCCAAGTAGAACATCTACCCCCATTGGCTGAATGTTGAAGAAATAGTTCATTAGATGTTTTAATATTTGAATACCCTTCAGGATCAGGCGTCCTGAGTATAAAACTAGTATAGGAAAGACTATGTATGAAACCATTGTCTTATTAACTATGGAATAAGCATTCCTTGGTGGTTTTAAATGTTACATATGATTGATTTTATACTTTTTATGCATAGTACAGCACACACACTATCTGAAATACCCTTTAAATATAAAAGACTGAAAAGTCTGGAAAACCTATCCAGCACCATGGTATGGAACATCACAAAAGGTTAGCACTTTAAAGCACTGTTTTTTCAGTTGTACCTTTTTTAAAACTTTATTTTATACAGAGAAAACAAAATGTAGTTCCCCAGAAGGCTTACAGATTCTTTCACCAGACAAATGGTTGGATGATAAAACTGCACATACCTTTTAAAGTGCTGATTAGGGTTTTACACTTACACTGTCTGGCAAAACCCTAGAGTCTTCTTTCTCTCCTCCCCTTCTCTCACCCCCTTTCCTGCTATCTCTCTTGCCATAACTCAACTAACCCAACAGAACCAGTCAGTTTTAAATTTCAGTTGGGACCCCAGTGACCTGTTAATGAATCTACAGAGAGGAGGAAAAACTCACAGTGTTGAGTTATGCCTGGTGTTGCTAGCTGACTTGGAGTCAGAAATGCTTGAAGCGTTAACGTAATTGCAAGAATGTGAAAAATGAAGCGTTGGGCTCCTGAGCAAAGTGAAAGGTCAAAGCAAGCCTTACACAAAACAAGTCTCTGGAAGATGGCCTCATTAGACCATTAAATCGGCTTCTCCCTCACTTTCTCCCTTTATAAAATGTTTTAGTGTTTCATTTCTATTAACAGATTTACTTAGCCCTTCCTGTTGTTAAATAAATAAATAAAAACAAAAGAAACCCAAATGTATTTATTTTTTACTCTTCATTAGAATAATATTTTCTGACACAAATTTGCCTCAGTAGATCTGAATCACTGTTAAGATAGTAATTGCTCTGGAGCACACTAATACTTACACTAGTACAGTGTACAGTATAGTTTAGTTTTCTCTTGTACGAACAAGATGACATGCTAAAAACAACACTGAGCCCAGCTAATATAATTAGGATTATCTTTCACTGTACAGTGCCCAAAGGGTTTAACTCTTTCAGTGACAGAAATTCAATTCACTCATAACTGACTTCAGTAATACTTGTTAATGCTGTCATGATGCTGCACTGTCCTTCCACAAATTACTTCCTGAATCAAAGTGTTACTGATCAAACCCTGAGATTGATCCATTCCAGAAAGAACAAAAATTTAGGCATTGTTTTACATCTTTTTCTCAAGCTGATCAACTACCAATATGCATGCAAGTATACCAGGAATAATTGTAAAAGAACCAAGATATCAAAGATTTTCCACTTTAACCTTCCACTAATTCAACCATGGATATAACTAACTAAGCAAAACAGAAATAATACTGGTTTCTGTAAAGTATATGTAACAGACTAGTTTTTATCTTGCCAAACTCTATGGGGAATGCTATGAAGGGAAGAATGTTATGAAGGGAAGAAACCTACACAAGTCCTACAAAGAGATGGGAGAGAGTTCTAGAGAGAAATATGTATTGTGTGTGTGTTAACTTTATGTTACTACTATGTTATAGCCGCCATGAGTCGAGATCGACTCGAGGGCAGTTAACAACAAATTAACTTTATGAGAGAGTAAATCCAGACATCATTTTCCTTGTTACCAAAGCACAGTCATGGTGTCAGGAAGGAAGTGACTACAAATGTACATCTTTTTGTAATGTAAGAGGAATGAGAATCAGCTACGTTGTTAGGTCTCCTTAAAACTGTTATGAAAACCACAGCTGTCATACAGAAGTAATACTGAGGTGAAAACCTAAAGTGAGAGAAATATAGAGAAAGATGGAGCCAACTTCCATGTGCTTATCCATGGGATACTAATGTATCACTGTTTTATACATGCTTCCTTTCCAGGAGAAAATTTATTGAAATAGTGGAAATATAAGGAAACCAACAAATACACAGAGTGTTGTATTAAAATGCAAAATCAAAGTATTAGATGGTGGTTACAAGAGTAACACAGTGTTGATATAAAAGCACAAAAGATGGACAATGGTTAAGAGTTAGAAAGGCAAATTTTTATTTCTAGTTGGCTGGGAAGCTGCACAGTGAGATAGATCATTCTTGGCTACTAGATTGTGCCCAAGGAAGTTACCATCGATCTCCTCCTAAACCAGAGCCTAAAAGAAAAAGGGCAACAAAGACTAAAAGATTTGAAAGTAGTACCTAGAAATAATAACTATGCAGACCTTACTCTACCAGAGGGTTCTTATACTCTCGTTTCAAAAGGTTCCTGTAACTATTTGGTGATATTGCCCATTCGACAAAGTCTCTTTTAGAGCTGGCATTTCCTGAGAAGGGAAGAGAATTGTGACCATCAAGGCCTTCCCAGAGCGTTTTTCCCTAAGCATAGAATGGATGTCAACTTTTAAGGTGCCACCACAATGTCAAAACACATATGGGAAACTAGCGCTTCGAAACATTGGATGTCAGATATACAGAGATTCTTGCTTTTCTATATTAAATAACATCAAAGGTGATTAACTGGGCTTACAGGAATACACTGATTGGCTAAACAAATTTGTCCATGAACATAATGTAAACATTGTTGAGCCGTCTACAAGTCTGACCTTTAAGGCCCATGAGAGCTTTAATGAAATAGTGACATCCTCCAAACAGTCACATTTTGAGCATTTTACATTTCCTATATTTAGGGCTCTGAGTCCCTATTTAAGTTGATGACTGAGAATTGGAGTGTTGCACATCTCTGACTATGAAGAACACAGTCTTGCTGTTTAAGAAAGTTAATATTTTTAACTCTAGCAGAATAAATGATTTGTGAAAGATGGATTATTGATTTTAATAATAACTTCCCAGCCCAATCAGAGCGACTGCCACCCCTCTCCCTTGTATTGTTGCTGCTTCCTGAATTTATATATTTTTATATTTTATTGTACTATTGTATTTTAATCTTTGCTTGTTTAATTCAGTTTTAAGGGGGGTGGGTTGGGGAGAGGGTTGAGGGAGTGTTTTTAACTGTTGCCTGTTTTAATATGTTGTACCCCACCCCAGTTGCCTTTTTTAACTTTTTAAAAACTAATTTTACTAGTTGCTGCCACTGGTTACTTGTCTGAGAAAATGTTCAGAAATTTGAATGAGACATTGTTTGAACACTGTGCTATAAACAATCTACATCCAATACTCCAGATGAAAATATGTAACGATTATAGAATTACTGAAGTAGGAGTAAATATAATACAAGGAATGTGATCCATAGACACTTTTTATAGCCATATAAGGACTTGGCACAGCCAGTGAGCTAGTTGTTTTCCTTTCTTTCTCTGGAATTCCTTATGCTGTGAAGATGTTTGTGAAGCTACCCTGAATTTCTAGAGCAGTTTGCAGAGCAGCAGAGTTGTTGGGAGCATGGGACTGTAGAGTCCCTCTTTGCATGCATAGTAGCATATGCAGTTTTTTGGGCAAGCTGTTATGTCATGATCCAGTGAGCTGTTTTTCAGAGGGAAAAAGGACTTTTCAGTACATTGTTCAGCAGCAAACCCAAATTTACCACTGAGTATTAATTGAGAAAGCAGCTGAACCAGATTCGACTCTTTTATATAACTGTGTATAAGACAGTATATAAGGTTTAATTATATGATACACGTTTGTCTAAACATATCCTTGTCTCTAAAAATGTGTGTTACCTATTGTATAAGTGTGTGTGGGGGGAGTGGGTAGGATATACTTTTCCCCACACCATGGCCCCAAGCCATGTTATTTCCCCAAACCGCTGTAGATTCAGAGGAGATATACTTTCTTCATCATCATTAACCACAGCTTCTGATGTCTGAATTAGAGCCATGGTGAGTTAAATGCACCACACAATGCCCCCAATCAATATCAGGCCTCCATTCAGTGGTTTTTGTAATTAAAAAAAATATCAGGAGTTCTAATCATGGTATTCAAATCTCATGTGTAGTTGGATTCCTTCATTTCTATGAACTTCCCTACAGTTTAAGGTCTTGAAAAGAAACATAAATAATCACAGAGCATGTATTAATTGTGTTCCCACTGTCAGAAGAAGTATTAATCTGGTTTAATTACTACATAGTTTATTGCTATTGCAAAAATATGTGCAAATCCATCACATAATACGAGCCCATCTATTACAACAAGTACAAGTCACCCTAACACCTTCAACTGAACAACCTGCTTTTTTAAAAAAATCTTTTCAACAAATTACTAAAAACAGACACAAACACCCCCAAACACACACTTCCTCAGACAAGGGACAGCCACACCTGATCTCCACACATCTGAAGTGTCATTCTTTACAGATCAGTGCAACAGGCTTCCATATTATATTATTGTAAAGACAATTTACAGTACTATGAAAATGGACTGTGAAAACCATTTTGTGATATATTATAAATGTCTATCAGTATTGGAAGATTGTGGAAAATTCCATTTAAAATATTTTAAAGGTGTACATGTACAGGGTTCGAGAAGATTTTTTTTATAACTGCTAACATCTGATAAGTTATCTATTTTTGCAGTGTTAGTGACACTGAAATCAGTGATATTAATAGCCCTGTTTCAGGCTGTGCCCATTTGCCCATGAATAAGTCCCCTTGAAACAACAATGAGACTTAGGGCCTAAGCAGACTGCCAGAAATAGTGCACATTAAACTGAGGCACTGCCCTGGCTCAGTGCTAGGGAATCATGGGAACTGTAATTTATTGTGGCACAAGAGCTCTCTCACAGAGAAGGCTCAATGTCCCAGAAAAAAAATACAGTTCCCATGATCCCCTAGCACTGAGCCAGGGCAGGGCCTCAATTTAATGTGCACTATTTCTGGCAGTCTGCTTAGGCCTTTACTTTTGAGGAGATATATTTAGGATTACATTGTTAATCATATAAAAAATACTAAGCCAGACATCTCCAACCTGATGCCTTCCAGATATTCTGGATTTCTATCATCATCATCATCATCATCATCATCAGGTACTCAAGGTGGTGATTTCAACTTACATCATGCCCAGCCATCATGGCCAATGTCATGATAGTTGGGAAAAGTAATCCAAAACTACTATGAAGTACAATGCCATTGTTTGTAGTGGGAATTACAACTGAAACCTATATTCTACTCAGAAGTAAGCACCATTGATTTTAATGGGATTTATTCCCCTGTAAGTATATATATGATTCACTTCCTCATTAACATGTTTAGAAATGTGCTGTAACTGTGGTGGGTAGACAGGAATACCACTTTTGTCCTACATCACAATCCTGAAAACATCAGTGAGAATAAAAATCTCAATGATTTAAATAGTAGTTATTGATACAGTATAGGTAGCAATGAACAAGCAAAAGTGTCTTATTATCTTAACAGGGCTACTTTGAAGTGAAATGTGCTATGGATTGTAGCCCAGACAATATCTGCATGTATGTGTGTATCGGTGTGTTCACATGTGAGTTAAAATGTCTTTTCTTTCTTTTGTGAGTTAAAAGCATTTCAACTGGCTATTGGAGACCTTTTTTAATCTGACAGTACAAATTAAATTTTGTATTTAGAGAGCAGTATGAATTGCTGCATCACAGCTGGGTTGTATGTCTGCCATGATGTTCACTTATACCACACAAAAATAAACTGTAGATAACCAAATTTGTAAAGGAATTGGCAGAACTAATCAATTGTTATTGCAAAGCTTGTTTGAAGATTAGTTATTTAGCTTTGAAATAATAATAAAATACAGCTAAGTAGGTTGAGTAAAGGAAACAAGTGTCTCCCTAAGTTACAGCTGATTACACTGCAAGCCTGCCACTCTGTGTTTACACTAAGGCAGATGTACTGATATAATAAAAGACACTGGAGTTATTTTAGTCATGCCTACTTTGCACAAGGGAAAAAAAGCTTGACCTTTTACCTTGCTCACTGCTGTTGTCTCCACTCTGGGAAGCATGGCCCCCACTGGAAGGCCCCGGTGTCCCTGCTGAGTGCGTTGAGGTTGCATCATCATGGTCTCTCCAAGAGGAAGGATTCTGGTGTCAGAGTGTTGGATTTGTTTTCATCACAGTTATCATTCCAATAGCAAATACAGGAATTCAGGAAGAGGGGGTGGGAAGCAGAAAAAAGTAGGCACATTAGCATTTGCAAAAATTCCTCAAATACAGATACCATTTACAAACTGAGAACACACTAAAGCTGTAATCCCGTAGTGATTACCTTTGGGTAAGCCCCACTGAATTTAGTGGGACTTACACGTATAAGATTGCACTATAACATACATATCAATTAATATATTTCAACAACATTAACTTCAGCATAGTTTACTCCCAAATTAAGTGTGCTTCACAAAGATTCAAAGATTTCCTCCTGCCTATAAAATAAGTCCCCAAAGCTTTGGCTTTTTACATACTCAGCACCAATCTGCTTTAAACTCTTAATAATACACTAGGAAATATTCTTGTTTTCAATTTTAGTATATGTGCTGCTGAAGCGAGCACGAAATATTCTTGTTTTAAACTTTTTTTATTTTGTGTAAGCTAAGAAGAAAATTATACACTGAACAATAGACAATATTTTGATACATTTGTAGTAATATTTTACCTCTCTACACTATGAGTGATACAATTCAGTCCTGTACTTATCTACTCGGAAATAAACTCTACAAAGTTCACTGGGACTTGTGTCAAAGTAAATAAATATGGAATTGCAAATATAAGTCTAATAATTAAATAAAAAATATTATGAATATGCTCACATTAGCAGCTGTGTCATTGTCTCTTCTTCTGCCTCACAGTTTCCATTATCCCACCTTCCCCCCAACTCTTTGCCTCAATAATCCAAAGTGAAATTAATTGATAATTATGCCTACAAATGCTTGCATCCCTGTTATATGCTTGCAAAAAAACCCAATAATCTTTTAAACAAATGCACACATAATAAGGAAAATGGGAAATAATCTTAGGTTTTGAAAAAAAAATGACATGTTTAAAAGTTTTCTAGATATCCAAGAACATCCACAGTAACCACAAGCTAATTAACCTGATTATTTAAGTGGCAGCATTATTATTCTTGAAATATAATAAAAGAGTGTAAGGGATCAGAAACTTTAGCAAAACTTTAATAAGTTCATTCACATAATTCCTACTGTTTTTTAATTTACTGAGTACAGTATTACATTTTTTTGGAAAGTAAAACTGCTGTTTTTAAAAAGTGAAGTAAACTGAAAGTTACAGCTAAGTGCTACTTTGCGAAGTATATTCTCCTCCTAGTCCTCCTCCCCTTTCCTGATCATTCCCAATACCCTGCTGCTGCTTAAAGGAAAACAGGAATTCTACTGTACAGGAAAAGCTTTATCAGCACCACATGAAGGCAGGCAAGAGATGGAATTTCCTCTGGCAGAAAAGGAGAGTAAGAACACATGCAACAGATCAGACTTGGGGCTGGACCTGTATTGCTTCTCACCTATATATGACAACTTAAATTAAACATATCCTAACAAGAAACATTTTTGCAGAATAATCTGTAACAAGAAACTAACATAGGTTCCAAGCTGTTTCAACATAAATAGCATGCATGATGATTTACATGTGTGTGCATATGTTATGTGTTGTGTATAGATAGGAAATCATCATCATCATCATCACACAGAGAGATCCCTTATTACACAAACCAGTAGTTGTCAGTCATAAATCCATTAAAGTCAACAGGGTGTAGAGAGCAGTCAGAATCAGGATGTGTCAGTACTCACGCAAAATGTTTTAGTGCCTCAAGTGGAGAAGCCAAAGAGCACATCCCATAAAACAAAACTATAGGTGAGCAAGTGCCCACTTCCAAATGGAAATAGAGGTGGGCAAATCCCCCTTGACCCACATATCAATTACATGTTTTCCTCCTTTTAATGGTATCCAAAATGTTGCAGCCTAAAGCAAACAACCTCATCTTGGCTAGTATACTGACACTATCTTGTGCTATCATCTACAAACATCTAATAAATGCTACTAGTCTTACAACAATATTAAGTTAAGCTGCATAATAACATTCTACAATCAAACCCAAACTAAATTAAATGAGTCCATAGCAAGAAAAGACTGCCTTCCACTGAACAGCATAAGAACTATATAAAATGGACACAGAAAAAATAGCCTGTGAATAATAATCACACAAACTTCTCACTTAGTTCAATGGAACAGTCTATCAAATCAAATCTACAATAAAACATTTAAAACACAAATTTCAGGCTAGCTAACTGATACATTTATGTGTGAAGCAATTTCAACATGACTGAGAATGACAGTAAAGCAATAACAATAAAGCATTGCTAAGATCAGTACTTCAAGTAAAACTACAAGTTAATTATTCTTCTCCCAGCAATGTACAAAAAAATAATACCATCACGCTGCAATGTCAAGTGGATATGGAACAAAAGGAAACAAGAAAAAGTAGAATAAAACCAAAAAATATATGCTATCAAATCAGTACAGAAGATGAGATTTTAGGAAGTCTCATATGGAAATAAAATGCCATGATCAAGCAAGTTTCTGCACAGTCTCGATTAAACGGATTGTGCCTATGAGCTTCTCTTTTTATCTCTGAGTTAGGAAACCACTCAAATAGCTTCAAGCTGAAGGCAAACAGCAGACAGGAGCACTTCAGCCCTCTGCAGCCTCTTAGCGTCAGCTGTTTGCCGGATGGTAATCAGATAAAGAGCTAGAAGAATACATGAAAAGGGCAAGAAACAAAAGCATGGCACGAGTTTAGCCCTCCAACATCATGCTGGAACCTACTTTTATAAAATCTAATAATTACAACAAGTACACCTAGGCTAAACTTTTCAGAATGTTTAACAAGTGCACAGAAGGGTCTCTTATGCTGATTGTTGTTAAAGCCCCTTAGTTCATATATGAAAATTTCAGTATCAACCACTAGCACCTTAACTACATTTTGAAGTAAATGTCAACCAAAATCTGTCATACAATATTTCTAAAGTTAGGCAGCCTTTTTGTTTCCAAATCATAAATGGCATGGAATGGATCTAAGTGAGGTTTCATGAAGATGAAAAAACTTGGGTTCTTTAACACTTCGCCTCAATTGCCAGTTCTAGGATAGTTTACAATTGCTTCAGTATAGTATTGCTTCTTTTCTTAAGAAGGATAACCTAGTAACATTTTCTTGGAAAATAAAATAATAGCCAGAGATGTTGCCCAAAATGCATCACAATGTGGACAAGGTAAGAATGTGGAATCAACCACTCATTGAAACCATAAAGGCTATTACACATACCCAATTATATACACTCTGACAACCTGTTGCTATGAAAATTGGGCCCTGTGTACCTGAAAGACTGCATCCAATCTTTTGTTCTATCATGATTTCAGAGTGAACAGGGGAAGTTCACTCTTGACTGCTTTATCTAGGAACCAAGTCAATAGTACCCAAAATTATGCAATGCTGTTCTCCTGGAAACAGTAACCTAATAGGCATTGCTATCTATGCATGTTGGAATGTTGCATTTAAATTTTATGCTGACTGTCTTCTGGGAGGTTCACGACACTGTGTATCCTGCATATCATGACACAGCACATCCTGGCTGAACCCACTTTTTAAAATTACATTTCTTGGGTCTCAAAGCTAATTCGCAAAAAACTATTCAAGACCATATCTGCCATATTTTTTCAGTCAACCTGTGATGCTTTCCTGTCATTAAATTTTACCATACAGCTGCTGAATGTATCTGAAATCTGCTTTTCTTTTGCCTCCATATTTATACTGCAGTGTTGTGCCAAACGCATGGCTGCATTCAGCATGACAAAAAAAAAACATACAGAGGGGGGGTTGCAGACTGCCAGAAATAGTGCAAATTGAGTCCACTTTTAGGGTTAGGACTAGTGCTAGGGAATCATGGGAATTGTTGTTTTTTTCTGAGACATTGAGCTTTCTCTGTCAGAGAGCTCTTGTGCCACAATAAAATACAGTTCCCATGATTCCCTAACCCTAACCCCTAACCCTAAAAGTTGACTCAATTTGCACTATTTCTGGCAGTCTGCAACAACCCATACTTTTGGATGGGTTAAATGAGAGGGAAGGGAATCTCTGACTATCAGAGAAATAAACATGATTTAATTTGTTATTTATGTTATGTTTATATTTTATGAGAAGATGTCCTCCAGGTAGACACATGTTGCATCATATATACAATAATTTCTATGTATACAGATCTGCTGAAAATATGAATCTACATTAACTTCAGCCCATAAATACTTACAGAAATCAGACCTTTAGTGATGATATAGGCTTGCCAAAACTATTTTTTTTCTGGGGATTTTTTACATTAATATTTGCTTTTAAAATGTTGTCTACCCTAGGCAATAACAGTGGAGTAGGATAGAAAAATGCATTAATTACATGCAACACAACAACAACATATTCCTTAACTTTGCATACACATTACTACTTATGCATAAACAATAAAACATATGAAGATGTTGTATTTAATCATCAGCTAAAGTGCTGCACTATGCAAGGCAGAGTGCACATGTATCTATTCCCTGTAGTTTTAATAATTGGGAGTCAAATATGGCGTTCCTCTTGCTCTTACCTAATTGTGTTAAAGAGCAGTGTTACCAGGAGAAAAGCAGTGAATACTGAGTGGCGCACAATAGAAGGAGATGGAAAATAGATACAAGAAGCTAAGTCTCCAGGGGCAGTATTTTCTATTTGCTGGGCTACAGACTCACAGCTGATAATGCAAGTTGTAATTAATATAAAAGCAGGAGACAATATGGGAAAGGCTTGTACTAGCAGGGCCACAAGAGATCACTCTGCAGCTATCCACTGTTTCTCATTTATGCACACAGCCTTCCAGAGAAACACAATTTTGCTAGTGTTTTTCCCTTGAAAGTTAAAAAAAATTGATTTATCACCATCATTGAATTTTGCTAAATCTAGAGGAGAGCATGAAAAGGACAAGAGGCTCAAGGTATATGAAGCAAATCTGCTGTGTTGCCATTTTCCTGTTACAAATCTAGTGGAAGTTTCAAGTATTTTAACTACTACAGGATTTGGTGGGTTATTTCTAAAAGAACTACTTCCAAGGTATACATGTTTTAATAACTATTTGTTAAATTTACATAGGTATGTGATTTCTTATGTGCTAAGTACTGGTCACTGAACATATATAGGGCAAAGTACAAGAGTTTAACAGGCTTCAGAATTCTGTGTAAATGACAGCTTACACAGATACAGATGGATTAACACTATATTCCTTATGCAACCCAGACTTCCACTGGGCCAAATCACTTTAATTATGCAAGGGCCTCTTCTGGGAATGATTCTGATCTGATACTACTTTTATAGTGCTTCAACTCTATTAATTTTGATGAAGTTACTTGTATTCATAGTAATATGAGCAAGATCAAAATAACAGTATCTACGCACTTTAGTGAGACTGATGAATAAAATGATGACTATAATAGCCATTGATTATAATGGATATTTCAAATGTATACAAAATTCAAAAGCAGGACCTTTCCATAACTATTGAATACATAAAACATTATTTTTCATTAATAGAAAGAAAGGAATTTCCACCTCCGGATTCCTATTAAGAAGATGTATAGCACGTCCTATGCACAAGATAAAATGTAGTTTTTATCAATAAGTTTCACATGTGTGATCATGGAAAATCTGGCATGGCACAATGGCTATAGACCAAGTCCATCTCATTTCACCTCATCTCATTTCATCTCATCTGTGGCATAGCCATAAAGCAGATGAGATCTTAAGTCATCCACGTAGTACTGTGGCAACCAGATAAGCTACTCATATTGTATCTAAAAGTTGGTCCTCTGTTCTAATATATTATAAGATGCAACATATTGTACCAGATGAAAACATAATCTATGCCTAAACTTCAGTACTGTAAAGCAATTCAGTATATGAAAATCTAAAGATGACTGGTTTGAACAACATATAAAAAGAAATGCTAGTAAGTTAATGTATATATCAGTTGTACACAAACACTAATTTGACTTTATAGATAATATGTTTATTAAAAATAAGATTATAGCACTGGTTTGCCTTATATTCATCTGAAACACACGGCAGTTAATAATGTGTATGTATCGAAAATTATATTATAAGAATTCAATAAAGTTTGTCTATTGTGTACATAGCATTCAGCCAATAAAACAACAAAAGTTGGGGTGGTAGTAAAGAAAAAGAATTTGATTATTTTGCTACCCCCTTCCAACCAACATGTTTTCAATATTATTAAATGGCTGAATTATTCATTACATAACAACCCTCCGTCGTTCAGTTTAAGATATTATATTTGCCTTTTTGTGCTGTGAACAGTTAACAACAAAATTAATTTAATGTGCAAACCACCTGTTGGTATAAAATTAACAAGGTTCCTCTTTTTATCTCTGTACAACCATTCCTCTTATGCACTAATATTATGCCTTTAAATTGTTACTGTATAGTATTCTGAAGGATATGTGCAGCACTAAAAACTCATATCTACACCATAAAAAAGGTATAAAGGGGAAAAAACAAGCCCACAGATGAATGCTAATACGACTGCCCATTTGACTTAAACTGATAAAAGGTTACCCAATAAGACAATTCAGGAACCATGAGTGAAATCTTAATCTCATTTAAAACAATGACTACCTTCCCAGTGATATGTTTGGAATCAACGTGGAACAACATTATTATGTCCAATATAATGAATATAGTGGACATAAGCAACATTTTAAAAATCAAGTAACATTTCAGCAAAGATTATCAGGGGAAAATCACAAATAAAATCAGTTATTCCTCGGTACGACTAACACCTGGTGCTAACTCTGAAAATTGTAAAGGTTTAAAACAAAAAGTATGGAATTTAGCATCAGACTATCACTGTTACTATGATAACAAGTTACCTTCCTTTTGGATATTTCATACAGTATGACCACAAAGAAATAGCAGTCATAGTCCAGAGCAACCTTGTTATAAGCAGCCCTACTGAAATTGATATTACATTCAAGTAATCCCCACTCCCACTCCCACTTCATGCACACAAGGATTTGTAATGGTATGGTAAATGTCACTGCAACACAAGCTGCCTACTGCATAAAGCAGACTACATTCATATAGGTAATGCCATGTGTGAATTGGTCCACAATCCAGAATTCTACAAAAAGTCTTTATGGGTTTATCTTGGATTCCTGGAAAGTCTAAAATTCCGCAGAACACATTATCTATTGTGAATAAAACCTTATAAAGAAAATTGTCATTCATGTATTAGTTATAAAAGAGCTCAGGACAAAACTGATCAATTGGGAGAAGTATGTGTCCCCACTTGAAATGACATACAGATCAGACGAAAGACTAGTACATGTTTTCTTAAAATCATTTATGAAGAAATAGCAACATCAGCTTCAATACTGTCAGCAGTTAGATGCACACAGTTTCATGCCTGTTGAAATCAACAGGGTCTCCCCACAAATAATTCTGTGTAAATGCTGGACTATGCATAGTAAAAACTCAAAATTACAATTTACTTTTTAAATAACTAGAAATATATTTTATACTATAGAGAAAATGCCAGGATTGTATATTAAGAGATATGAGACAGCAATAAATTGTCATTCTTAAGAAGCACAACTTTAACTGCACTTGTGTACTTTTTAGCTGGTCTGCTTTAGCCAAGGCATGGCTGTAATTACCTTCTACCCATATGAAGCTAATACCTTATTGCAATAAAAATATATGAGAATGTTAAAAATTCAAATGCTAATTAATTTACTAAATGTAGCAGAGTATATAACAAGCTTTTCACTAGCTAGCATTATTCTAACTCATTTACAAAGTTCTTGGCCAACTTACTCTTGCTGTATTATGTAAGAGTTAATGGTACAATAAAATAAAATTCAATATATATATTTATTGTCATCAGTTGTAGCAGCAGTGTCTGGCTTTTCTAGCAAAAGATTGGTTTTGCAGAGGCCAAACCCTTTTTCCTACCAAATTAAGTTATTTAAAAAAATCTCACCAGTGTAGTTTTGCAAAGAAAATATAAAGTATTTGATTATGAGGAATCCTATTGTAAGTATCAGCTGTTGGTACATTTCTTCAGCTACTTTGCTTCAACTCTCTTTTCAAGTTATGTAAAAATTTAAAACTGAAAGCTATATTAGGACTTAATTTATTGTTGCTACCATTGCTACCACTGCAGTGGGCCCAGACCAGAAACATACACAAGGACATTCAACAGAGGTTTAGAAATTTGAGGATGTCAAGTCTCTGTCAAGTATTGTCATTTCCTCAGGAGAAGCCTTGGCACAGAACAAAATAAATTACACTGCTTTTTAAAGCTGTCATTAATTCATAGCTAATCACTTGAAATAGTCTCAGTATTTCAAATGCAAAAAGAGAAAGAGAAGGATCTATGGATCTGATTAGTGAGCCAAGAGATAAAACAGAGGAAACAACATGCTGCCTGTGTCCTTCTGAAGTGGTTCATCATCACCCCTGAACCAACTTTCACCAAATGAGATTTAGCCTGGGGCTGTATTTTAAATATGCATATCAAAGCAAATGTGGCAGGGGTTAGGGTGCGGGTGGGGTGGGGTGGGGTGGGGTGGGGTGGAATAAACCTTGGAAATCAAACTAGAGAAGTTTTCATGTTTGACTATTCTAACTGTCAGGTTGACATTCACAAATGAATTATTTCATTTTAGTCTTTGTATCTGTATATTAAAATTACACAAGACATCATTATTACCAATGATGACTATTACTACAGTAGTGTAAAAATAACAGACAAACTAATGATAATTATTTGGATAGATATATATGTACACAATCTACATCTGTATCCAGCAACATTACAGTTATATGCAGGATGATGATGTTAAAAAATGTGCATAATAAGACAAAATTCCTTAGACACAATAATGTAATATATTTCTTCATTTCCCAGCCAGTATTCTTGTTACACAAACTATGATTTCCTTTCAAAACAAATGGGGAGGGGGGGGGTTAAAGTAAAAGTTGTAGTTCTAACATCCAAGAAGTAAAAAGATTTAAAATTATTATACATAATGAAATGATAAAGCCTTAAAGATGTAACAATTCCTTTAGATTATTGTTTTGGAGTTTCCGTGTAGACATTACAAAATACTAGCCCTCTGAAATCTTGTCCTATCATGGTAGGTGAATCTGAATATTATAATGGACCACTTCAAATTGGTTTCAACATTTGCCATCTGTTAGAGCCCAACCAGGCTAGTTTATCTAATCTCTTCAGTATAAACATCAGCATGCTCCATTTTCACACTTCTACAAGAAACAAACTCTTAGATTGAGACTGTTCTAAGAGCACATACTGTCTTATTTCAATATTTTGTACTTTGGATACTGATATTTCTGGATGCCTGACATTTCAGCTTTTGCTCTAATGCCCCATTGAGTCATGTACACACTAATTCAAGATGTTAAATTGCCTATGATAAATATTTAAGAAACTATTGTTATATTCCACAGATCCTGTTAGCTACAAGTGACATACATAACAGAGTGACAAGGAAATCTTTAGTACCTTCAGATTATATATTTTTTCTTAAGGTTAATAATCATGAAGTATTAAATATCATGAATATTTGGGGCTGTTGTGATATCAAAAGAAGCAAGCATTAACATCTGTATTAGAAAAAGAAACAAATTCTCAAACCTAACTGATGAGCCTCACCTTGACAACTACTGCTTGCTCCTAGGATAGTTTTGTGAAGAAATGTAACACATAACAAAGGCAAATATTGAACTACCCTTTCAAAAGCAAAGGAAAAATCAAACAAGTATTTGGGAGTCACCCTTATACCAACTTTTCATCTTTACTATTGTATCTTATTTTCATAGCACACTAATGACTACTACTAGATGCCTGCACACAGCATAGGAATCCTTGTGCCCTACATGTGAACATCATGTTCCTACTATTTTATTCTCTGTCTGCCATTTGTTTTAAGAGTTCATTGAGAAAACCCATATAAACTCTTCTTTCCTCTCTAACATTCTTGCAAATAAGGTCTAGTTCAAATTTAAACATGTTCTATTTCTGTGCTCCATTTTTGTTTCTTTCCTAAGGTAAATAACTTATCCATCTTATCCATGTTAAATTTCCATAAGCTCTTCTCTGAAGCATACTACCAACTAATGTAGAAATACTACCTCAAGCCACACAATTCTACCTGTCCACATTCAACAAAACAACTTATCTACAACTACTAGTGTTTAAAACAACTGCTAACCTGTAGTTACTCAGTCATAATTCTTCCCAGCTTCCATAATACATTGTTAATAACTGGCTCATCAAAATTATTACAATCTATTATGAGGATGCTTCAGACACTTGGCAATAATTTCATATTCTTACAATGAGGTGCAACAGAGAGAAAAAATCTGAAACTATAACTTTTGCTTTAATGCAACATACAACTGCTAATAATTGTCAGCATTTGCCATATCAACATGGAAAACAAACTTTTCATTGAACAAAATCACTTCTGGTTTCCTACTTTCCTGTAACACTGTTCACAAAGATGGCAAAGCAGAAAAGGATGCTTTTCCCTATTGGACAATTTGCCAACTTGTGCTTTAGTCAGGATCATTAACCTTTCAAACAATAAGTTAACACACAATAACTGAATGCAAAGCATAAAATTCCCATCCCAAATGTCAATGACAAAAATAATTTTAAAATATGCTAGATAATTACAGTGGTTGCACTGGAGAAATACTGATGTAACAATGGAGGGATGTACTGAATGGGTTAGAACCGTTGAACCGTTGTAAATTACTAAAAGGACTTACATGATCTGCTAAATTTGTAGATGATCCTGAGAGTTCTTCATGGTCAGATTTGGAGCTGCCATCTCTTTCATCAATAACTAGGTCTATTGGCATTTTGCCTTTCAAACAGCTAATGTACCGGTGGCAGAAATTATCACACAACTCATGAACCTAAATATAACATTTAAATAAAGAGAAGGGAAAGGAGAATTTGTTTTTAAAAAATAGAGGGTGGGAGAAACAAAAAGATCAGATTACAACTTGATAGAGTCCACCACCCCCATCCCAGTTGCAAAGAAACACTGTGATCTATTCCAAGAGAAACTCTAATTAAGGGGCATAATAGTTGAAGGTAAGGAAACAATAGAGAAATTGTTACAGCAACATTATTCCCTAGAGGCTTGCCTGAGCAACAGGTCTGAAAGAGAATGGAGGTGGGGGAGAGATAACTGAGCTATAGCCCTCTCCATAGATAGAAGAAAATCCGATTTGGGGATAATATGAAAGGCCCTGAAATCTGGACTAAGGTATATAAAATCTGGGACCATAGGCAGTTCAGCAATGAAGAGTAAATGGAAAGTATAGGGACAGAATAATGCACACATTGAAAGGTCTGTAAGAGAGTGTTTTCCTTTATAATAATAATAAGAATTTCAAAAGAATTTCCTTCTAGCATCTCAGATTTTTCCACTGGAACAGTCTCTCCCTCATCTTAATGTTTTGCTCTAAGACAATGGCTATACTGAATGAGACATTATTTCATTTTAAATCACGGTCCCCGGCTCAAGGTAAAACTAGAGGTTATGAAGATAAAGAAGGGGAAGGAAACAATGGATCAGGAAAAGATGACTCCATACAATAGAGAAGTTCTGGAAAGGGGGTGCGGTAGGAAGAGGGAGGACAGTGCATGTTTTGTGGTGTCAACTGGTGCTTTGTTGTACTTGGTACAATGTCCAGCTCAGCCAAGGTTTAGCAAAGAATTAGGGTTGGGGTGGGGATAAAAAGAGTAGGTAATGCCTCTCTTGCTCTTACCTTTTCTAATTCCAAAAGGTGAAACCTTAAGACTTGTATTGCTTGGATCATCTGAAAGAAAATTGGGAGCAAAGGAGTTGTCATTTAGAAGACGGAAGAAACCAGGCAGGGAGCGGCAGATTGTCAGGGCGTACCCTCATTATCCAGGATTTTAGCTCATTGGACACGCTTGGGCAATTTTGATCATCAACTTTAACCTAAAGCACTTCATTCTTTTTTCTTTTCTTTTTCTTTTTTTAAAAAAATCTCTCTCTCTCTCTCTCTTACACACACACACTTTTAAAGAGACACACAGTGGTTAAGTGGTTTGTAGAAATGGCCTTTTCCCCCAGTGGCTTCTCTGAAGGTCCGCAGAGCAAACCAACACCTCAAACATCCACTCACCACTTCTTTTCTTTAAAAAAAAAAAGAATGAGAAAAGAAGGTGACTTGCTCCAGATGAATGGCTTGCCGTCACCTCTTTCTTCCAGCAGTATTTCTAGCACACTTTTAATATTGAAATTGGCCCCCATTAGCAAAAGAATCTGAGCTGGGCAGCTCCTAACTCTTTTCTCTTCTGAAGCTGAGATTTCTTTCCCTTTTACTTCAACCCAGTTTCGCAATGCTTTAAAGAACTCCAAGAGTTGTGGTCCTCCTTTTGCCATGCTAAAAAGGTGCCCTTTTTTTAAGCCTCTGGGTCAGGATCATTTCTTCTTTCCCCAGTTCTTGAGTTTCTAGAAGCGTCTCCAGCCTTCCTTCCTTCCTTCCTTCCTTCCTTCCTTCCTTCCTTCCTTCCTTCCTTTTTCACAACCACCCAGTCACCTCCCCAGGCCATATTTAAACCTTATTTTTCAAAGTGGTAGAATTCAAATATATAGCCAGGTCAGTCTGTAGAATCAGTATGTTTGAGAGATCTTGTAGCACCTTTGAGACTCACTGAAAGAAAGAAGTTGGCTATTTCAGTGAGTCTCAAAGGTGCTGCAAGATCTCTCTACATGGTGATTTTTCAAAGAAAGGGCAGAAACAAGGTTTCCTATAGACAAGGGTCCAAGTCAAAAGGAAGGGAGCGAACCTTACCAAATTGTCCAACTCGGGGTTTGAAGAAAAAAGTGGCTTTTCCGCCCGAACCTACACGTAGAAGAAGGAGAAGGAGAAGAAACAGGGGGCAAGGAAATGAATCAGGGCAAATCTCAGTGGTCTTGGAAGCCCCCTCCTCACCCCCATCTCCCCCCCAAACACACACACACACACCTTTAGTCCAAACTGAATCAAAAGAAATGTGGGAACTCCTTGCAAGGCAGTGTGTTATGTTACAAGAGGGAGCCCCAAAAATGTTGTAAAAGGGCAGTGAGCCCACCTCCTCTGACCCACCTCAGGCCCTTTTACACACACTCTCACACCATTTCTCTCACATACACATTCACGCCCTCTCAGAGCAGGCTGAGGAAGGGCTTTTCCACCTTCCCACAACATTTGAACCTCCATCCCAGCACCTCTTTCCTTGTTAGCTAGGAATGACAAATAAAGGTTTCAAAGGGGGTGCAGCCTCACTGCTGAAACAATCCGTTTTGAGCCCCCTTTAACTGCCTCTGCCTCCATGCTATGGAATTCAGGGCTCTGCTCTGGGCCCACAACAAACTGCAATTCCCAGAATTCCACAGCATGGAGATTTAGGGCAAAACAGACTGCAGAAATAATGCAGCTTGAGGCCACTTTAACTGCCCTGGC
>CM034701.1:56901510-56914267 GCA_020142125.1 Phrynosoma platyrhinos
GGGGGGGGGGGGGAAGAGGGGATTGTAACCATTTCTGAGGGGCTTAGAGAAAAATCCTCTCTTGCAGGGAAACACACTGGAGGGAGGAATTAAGTCAGTCATTATGCCATTGCTAAGGTCTGGGATGATCTGGTGGGGTCCTGCTGCCAGGGAAATGGGATAGCATCCCCTGTGTCTGTATGTCTATCTCCTTTGCAAAACACATTTGAATTGGAAACAGGTTGCATTTCTTTCAAGGGGAATTATTCCTGCATAGGTGTGGATGAAAGTAGTTCTCCTCTGACTGCTTTAAATCAAACTGGTCCCATTTCGTAGATTTATATACACATTAATTCCTCTGCAATGCTGAACATAGTCGTCTAGCTCAAATCCCATTGACTCCAGGGAAATGTAAGCAGCCCCACAATATAATAATAATAATAATAATAATAATAATATCATTATCATCATTATCATCATCATCATAATCATCACCATGATGGGACTGCTTACATTTCCTCGGAGCTGGAATTATTATTATTATTATTATTATTATTATTATTATTATTATTATTATTTCTTACCCACCTCTCCCCAACAACAATTAACAGATAAACATTAGTTAAAAAGACATTAGTGAAAACACACATCAATTAAAAGAAGAAACAAGATGCAAACATATCAAAACAATCTACAGGTTACAGCCACATATGAATTTCATGTCTTGCTGTATTGGATTGGCAAAGGAAAGAATATGAAATGAATCCTTTCACAGGAACACAAGAAGAAGAAAAAACTTTACCAGATGTGCATAGGGACACAGCTGGCATGCTTAATGAGACTCCCATGTTCCTTAGACCAGTGGCAATGTGGCATGCTCTTATTCAAGAACTAGCCTCCAAGGAAATGTGATACATCACCCAGCTCTTTTTCTGACTCAGCACTTAGTGCTATGTAAACTGTCTAATGACTTCTGGATGGAAGGATTATGCCCTCAGATAAAAGAGGTGCAGTCATGGGCATTTGTTGCATGTGTGTGGGTGGTAAAAGGTAAAAGGTAAAAAAAAAAAAAAATCACCATACAGAGTATCACAAGTGGCTAAACGGGAATAACATTTCCACATTGTTAACATCATTTGGGAACATACACACTCCACAGAGTAAACTCTGGAAACAATGAACTCGTTGCTAAACTAGGTTTGGATTATGATTATTAAATATTTATTTGCAGCATTTCAGTGTGCAGTTGGCTTTAATTCTTTATTGCATGCATCCCTAAAAAAATCCTGTCTAGTCAGACACTGCAATTCTCATTTTACAGGAAGAGAGATTTAAATCTGTGACTTGGGCCAGAGCCATTTGGTGAATCCTTGGCAGAAGTAGAACATTGGGCAAGAATCCTGTAGTTATACTACATCAAGGTAACACCACTGTCACAGTGAGTCCCATTCACCAAACTCCTTTTTTCAAGTGACAACACAATGGGTTTCACTATCCCACTGCTGCCACCAATTTTGTGACAGACACTTTTCACTTTCTCTTATTCTGGCAGTCCTGTGCTACACCAAGTATTCTGCTTATGTGGTTTCTTAAACTATGTTTCTTTTTAAAGCTGTTTCCTTGTGAAACCCCAATTTATGGCTGTAGCTGCTTCACTTTATGCACCTCTTAGTACCATGGATATTTATTCCAGGTTCAGACAAGCTTTCAATTAAATACCAATGTGAATGATGGTTAACTATATTTCACTTGTTCAGTTGTTATGTCATATATGTTATATATGCTCTTGTTATAATTTGTTACACAACTCTCTGTCTAAAGCACACCACTTACTCTCACTTAGGACTCCCACATAGTCCTAAACTTTGGATATCTTCTCAAACTTCTTCCTTTACTAGCCACCCAGGCTAACTATATCTTTCAGGATATCAAATACCAGAAACTCCCTCACTTGAAGTTCTGTACTAGAGATGAGTCCCTCCGTTCTGAACTTTAATCCTCACACTCCCTTTCTTCTGAACTGTTACCCATCCAGACCTAGTCTGACTCCAATGTCAGCAACCGATTTCTTTATCACCTACAGTCCACAATTCTATTGGTTGTCACCAGCTGACTCCTGATTGGCTGTTTATCAGCTGGCCCAACTCTACCTTCTCTTCACAACCACCAGCCTAGATGATGGTGACAGTACAGCAACTGTGAAGGAAGTTCCCCTGAAGGAACAGGTTGCTCAGATAGGGCAGGCTTTGGGCTGATGCAGACCAGCCTGGGGGTGGATTTGGGGCAGGGCAACCGCACGCTGGCCACCCCGACTCTGCCCCAACACCGCCATCATGCCACATGCCTGACCACATGGCATGCTGTGTCAGGGCACCCCGTTGGCGCAGTGTGCACACATGCTGCACCAAAGGGGTACAAAAGAGCTGTGGTGGTGGCTCTAAGGGTGGCTTTTTGCCACCCCCAAAAGGAGCAGCATTTGACAGCTCTTTTTGGAGTGGCAAAAAGGAGGATTGGGGCCACAGTGTGTGGTTGCCACAGCCCCAATCTGGCGCTCCCAGGGGGGGCACAGAGCTGCCCCTCAGGGGCTGTCTACATAAGCATTTTGTCTGCCTTCTCTCACCACCATGGCATGACTCTGGGAAAAGTGCACCTACTAGCATAGGCTTACAACAGGATTCTGCCCAGATGTCCAAGTCCAATAGTTGATCTGTTAACCAGTTCATACATATGTATTCCATTCATGTTGGATTCTGAAGGTACCTTGCCTGTAGGTGGATGGTACTCTTGCATTCATATGAATCTCTCCATCCTATATGTACCTACTCCAAATTAAATGCCAAGGAGTTTCAATGAGATATGTGTGCATCATAATATTTTTGCTCTGAACATAACCTGAGTAGAACAGCAAACTATATAAAAACAATGTAGCGGAAAAATCTTTGAAAAGTATTTGTCCTATGCTCTCACCTTGAGGGTATTTTGCAACCATAAGGCAACATATCTAGGGATGTGTCATACTGAATAATACCGTTCATTGGGTGGTAAGGTCACTTGGCACAAACCTTTGCTTTACAGCTGCTGAGGTGTGCAGTTTAGCAGCTGGATTTGTGATACGTTGTAAAATTAACATTACACATAAATAGAACAATATTCATACCTTTTAATGAATAAGTACACATTTTATTTCTCTTACACACTTGCAAAGCTTCAAAAGCAGGTCAGAAAATTGGGAATGACTGATCTAATCAAAGCTAAGTTTATTTTTAAGTCTTCTCGATTCAAAGGGGAGATTTAAAGCACATGACTAAATGGATTTTAAAATGTCTATCTATCTATCTATGAATGAATTACAGTTCATACAGTATGCTTTTCCATTAGTCATCAGTTTGACATAACTATCTGGGACAGGTTGCACACTTTTGATTTCACTTGATTTTCCACAGGGGAAAAGAAAACATAGGCATAAGTAATTGAAATCAGTGGGAGTCAAAATACTTGCATTTGACGTTTGGTTATTATTTAGGGTTTTTTTTATTACCATAGTACAGTTGATCCTCCAGATCCATGGATTTCACAGCCCACAGCTTGAAAATATTTTTAAAAATCCAAAAGGCAAACCTTGATGTTACAATTTTTTAAATAACGGACACAATTTTACTGTACTATTGTATATAATGGAACTTGAGCATCCACTGATTTTAGGGTTCCTGGAATCAAATCTCAGCAGATTCCAAGGGTCCACTGTATTTAGATACCATATCAAATGCTAGTAACCAAAATCCTTCATACCTGTTATTTCCACTGTCTTTCAAATTTTGGAATCTTGAAAAACTAATTATAAAAAGAAATAGTTTACTTCCTACCTTTCTTGCAAAATATTTATCTTGAATATCCAGTGATCATGATTTATAGTGTTGACCTATTTGCTTAACTCTATGTTATTATTATATTATTTGGATGGTTGCTTAGAAGCAGATTAAAATAAATGGGGACACATACCTCTTTTATTTACACACAAAGATGTATATATGCTTTTATCTTTGCCAGACTTAACTATTGTTCTTTTTATATTGAGCAGGTTTCTAATTTTGGGACGGCAAGAAACTCCTCCATATCTAGAAGCATGGCTGCTATTGTTCATGATATGGAATACCATATACATCTATTATTGTGTCTAAGCATTGAAGAATGGAGTTCAGCATAGGGAATTTTGTATACAATATATCCATAAGAAACATAGATAATTATGCCAAAATAAACTCCCAAGTAATATATACACATTTTAGAGCCCTTCCTTCCTTCTTCAGATTTGAGGCAAGAAAGATATGGTCTTCTGGAAGTTGTTGGGCTAAAACCTCCATCATTGGATCAGAAACTGTAATAATGTCTGGATGCCCACATGTTCTTCACCCTGCTTTAGACACCTGACCACAACATTCAAATTATTGTTCTCTGACCCTAACACATATTTTGTGATGGTAAGTAGATGCTGAAACAGACCAAACAGTTACTCAGAGCAAAAACATCCATTCCAGATGATTGGATTGCATCCAGGCCTAAGTCTAAGGCAGTATCCACATCTGCGGCAGAATCAAGTAAAAGAATCCAGAAATGGAGGATTTTATTGCACCGCTTTTAAAATTTATTTACCTCTCCCAATTTAAATTTTAATTCAGGTGGCATCCTGATGTTATCAGAAGGATTTTACACCAAATCTGCCACCCAAATACAGTCCAAGTCCATCCCTACTCACAGGGGCACTCAGCGTGCCTCTTTTTGAAGCCGGAAAACTTCTGGCTTAAGAAAATGGCCACTGGAGTGCCCCTGTGAGTGGGGATGGACCCAGGCTGTATTCAGGTGGCAAATTCAGCAGCAAAATCCTTCTGATAACATCAGGATGCCATGTGAATTAAAATTTAAATTGGAAGAGGTAAGTCGATTTAAAAAACAGTGCAATAAAGTCCGAAGATTCTACCAAATCAGAATGCAAGTGCAGGTTACAATCTGGGCACAGTTCCCTTTTGTTGTTATCTTTAAACAACTCCCTGTGGAGAAAGGAGAAAAGAAGTTAGTGCATTAGGGGAAATTAAAAGCTCTTAATTTAGAAAGGTCCTAACCTAGCCAATTCCCTACTGTACTGGTAGCAGGGACAAATGTAGGGCAGGGGTAGGCAACCTTTCCCCTTTAAGGGCCGAGGGACTTCAGCTCCCAGAACCCCAGGAGCTATTGGCCAACATGGGACTATTGGCTAACATGGCTGAGGTTTCTGGAGCTGAGGTCCCTCGGCCCTGAAAGGGGAAAGGTTGCCTACCCCTGATGTAGGGCATCATTCAAAATTTCCTTCTCCACTTGCAGACCAAAGTGATACCATCTATTTTGCCATCTCTCATTCTCTGTCTTATTCTGTGGCATGTGAGAATGGAATGAGGTGATTGACTAGAGTAGTAGAATTCTGAACTGTACCTTTTTATAGCATGTGTGCACATACCATGTTTTTGATCCTTCCCTCATGTAAAAAGCATCCTGTACAGAATAAAGTACCTCAATCACAGACAGGGCTATTCTTCTTCTTGATATGCTGCTACAGCTCAGAGTACTACCACACTGACTACTATAATATTATGTAGAATGCATAGCTTTCCATGGGCATTCAGTCCTACTCATGCCTTTAGAATCTATTGAAGAGCATCTGGAGGACTGTGCTTGCAGGCCTTGTCCCTTTTGCAGCATATACATAGTGACAGAGTTAGGTGGTAGGGATGTGATGGAGGAGACCTGGTCCAAGATCAGACCTTGCTTTTGCCCTCATGCTTTTCTAATCATTTGGGAACTGAAGCCTCAAATCAGGCTGAAAGATTGGCATAATCACAGGTCAATCAAGGATTTGATCCTAGGAAAATTAAACTGGCACCATTATGACTTTTGTAGGCTATAATAGAAGCCATTTTTGGTAGGTTCCAGAAAATGTATAAGACCATATCAGTTTCCCATGCTCACACTCAAATTGAACTTGTGTTCCCCTATCTCATTGGGTTGCTTGAAGGAAAAAGAAGAATAAATTTTAAAAAGCCTTAACGGTATCATCATTTATACTGTCAGCCTTTAACCTATTCATACTAAACTGGAAATAATGCTAATTAAAGCACCAATCCTAAAGATGCTTAGGTGGAAGTAAGTTCAGCTGAAATCCACAGAATTAATTGCTTTAATGTAATAATGTTTAAGATCAGAGTGATAGCTTGCTTGGCTGAGTCAATCACTTGTGTTTTGATGCATGTATAAGCAGAAAAACTCACAAATGGAACCAAGACAACTTCTGGTTGTGATGTATTGCTGAATTTTGTTTATTTGTTTACTTTGTAAACACACAAAGAGGCAAATGTGGAGACTTAGCACAAATTAACATGAATGCAAAAAAGCAAGTGCAAATTAGAGTTGAATATTTATGAGTTACAAACCATTGACAGTCTGAAATAATCTGAAATTGCTTTATGAATGAGGTTAAAGCAAGATAACATCAAAGCAAAGCAAATCAATGGCAATTTTATTGGACATACACATGAAAATTGTGGTTAGAATTTTTGTGACACAAATGAAAAATTCTGTATCTGAGGTGAATAAAAAAATGATCCATTTTGTTTTCCTTTCAGTTCAGCCTGTGGTTGGCAACCTTCCCTCTTATCCAATATAACTTTTAAAAATCATTTTAAAACACCCTCTACAGTTCTCTCTCTTCTTCTGTGATCTACCAGAGGCTAGATCTAGTCCTCTGCATGGAAGAATTTCTATAGGAATAACAGACCCATGTATTTACCTTCTCCAACAAACATTCTATGTGTCAGGTTATTACAGTGAAAGGGGGTTTCCTATCCAGGCAACCTTTCTCTTTTTACTCAGGAATTTATCACACAAGCTCAGTTCTTGCTGAGATAGCATTAGTAAAAGGAATCATATGCCTTCCGTATCACATGTCTCTTCAATTTTGTGACTGAACCCTTGTGCTGTCTTCTGTACTCCTCCCTAACCCCAATTTCCTGCCCAATGCCGTACCCAGGATGGCTTTCAGGTATTATTATTATTTAATTTTTAACATAATTCCGGAGATATGCTAATGTGATTTTAAAAAATAAAAATAAATATAAGAATGTTATTTTAAAATAATGGAAAATAGCTTGCTTGCAGCCTGTAAAGAGGAGTGGAGATAGGGGGAGAGGAGGAGACATTGACACCATATGACTGCCCAGTACCAAAACTGTCCTGGACATACTTAATGTACCTGAGGACTAATGGTGCAGCAGTGTGTTTGTGAGCTTGTAGACAGGTTTTCCCCATCAATGACAAGGTGGACTTTAACAACACTTTGAAGGCAGGGCAGTGACAAAACAGAGATGGTACCATGCAATAAATATCACCAAAGAAGATATTTCCAACTTTAAATGGCAGTTTAAAAGCCACACGTCAGAAATTCCTCAATCTAGGATGCTATGCCTTTGGGTGTGGTGCCCACATTATAATGTAGAATATAATGTTATTGCATACTGTTTATACAAGAATCCTTTTTAGCATGACTTCAGTAGTTCAATCACATACTGATCAAGATATAGCCTTAAAATAATTTCTACTGAAAACTATCCATGTGATATTTTTGAGAGAATCTTAATCACTGATTTGAAGGTATTTCCTGCAGCTTGTTGGAGTACAGGATGATGAACTGGAAGACAGCCAAAATATAAATTTAAATCAAACTATTTCATCTTGGGAACTTTTAAGCACAAATAAAACATTGACATTTATTTATTATTTGTGAGTTGTGCTGGATTTTTTCAAATAGAAGAATATGAAACCCTGATGAGCCACATAATCAGAAATGCATGCTGCTTCTACTAATTACACACTGGATTTAGTTTTGCTAGATTTTATTATTTTAGTCTGTACAAACAACACACTGTAACACATTTGCCTTGTTTTTTTATCAGTTCCTTTTCTTGCCAGAACAATCCTGATGAAGTATTTCTACTGGGTCAAATAAAATCATCTCATACACAGACACTGACATCAAAACCAAAGTAAATTGGAGTGGTAGTTGGTTCTTTGAGCAAAAGAATCATACAACTGCTTGTAGCATTGTGCTTAACAGCATCCACCCACGTGAGTGAGACTGACAATTAACCCATGTCAAAATATTGCAAAAGGGGAAACCTGGATGTCAAATAACTTTGGAAAAGGATAACCTTGTGTCCTCACCAATCCCCAAGATGGGCCTGTCAAAAGCTGAAATGTCTCTTGTGCTTTGATAATACTGAAAGATACTTCTGTGCACCATTTTAAGATTCCAAACAGATATCTTTGAAAAAGCATTTCTATTTGTAAATCCTGGACTGAGACCATACAAAAGGCAATTCTTTTCTAAAAAAGAAAAGATGCCAGAAAGCACAAGAAATTTTACTCATATCTTGAGAGTCAGGGAAGAAATTGATTTTCACAACTGTTTGATGAAACATTATGGAATATCTTGGCACACTAATGGATTTATATTACTAGTTCTAACCTGACAAGAAAGTACAAAGGTTGCTTTCCAACTTTGTTTTATCATTCACAGGACAGATATTTCCAGTCAAAAGGCTGTGAAGGGAGAAGAAAGTAGTGTGCCAGAATAAACAGAGAATAACTACAACATGGTGATGAAACAGAAGCAAAGCAGTTTACTACTAGAATAATAGTGGTGGGAAAATATAAAATATTTGAACTATAGGTGTCCTGTCCACTTGGCATGGACTAAGCAAAGTAGAATAAGCAGATTGCTGACCTGGGGAAACAAAACAAAGCAAAACAAAACAAAACAAAATGCTTATTTTTAACCAGGTTAAAGATGTGGAAGGGCTTTCCTTGAAAATAGACTTGTTTCAGCAATAGTGTCTCAAGTAAGTAGTGTCACAATTACATTTACTGCAACAGTTTTAAAAATGACCCATAGGTCAGGCTTACTAGGACTGGCTTTACCATGAGACAGATTGAGGCAGCTGCCTCAAGCAGTTGATTTTGGATGTCATGAAAAAGAAACAAAATTGTTAATTTATTTTATTATTAATAGAATTTAATGGCCAAGGAGAGGGAGAAGAACTTGTAGGATTTTCTGTCTTGCCATAATGACATGGTTGATTTAGGACTATATCTTGCTTTGGGAGAGGGGTGTCATTTGCTGCTGCACCTCAGTGTCAGTTAATTGATCTCTCTCTTCTATCAATCTATCATGTCTATGGGAGGTGTGCTGATCTACCCAATTTGAATTAGGTCTGAATCCAAACAACGGCATCACTAGGGTTGTTGCAGTAACTCATGCTGTTACTCCCAGGGTGCCTGGCATCCTCCCCCCCCCCACCCCCAGCCAGGCCAGTGGTCCCATAGGAGTAGATAGGATGCTGTGGGAGAGAGAGGTTCTGGTCTACTTGCCACTGAGGGCTGATGGACAAGAGGGATTGTTTATGTCCTGGACTGTCCTAGTCTACCTGCCTTTTTCACAAGTTCTGATGGAGTCCAGTGCCATCTGGCAATGAGAGAGGCCTCCAGGTAGGTGCAGAGCTTTTGGCAGAAGGGGAGTGTTCAATTGTTTTTTGAGTAGGGATGATTGCTTCCTTTAATTGCTCTTCATTTTGAGGGATAATTTGCATGGAATTGGCCCTAAGCTAGAAAACCATAAAATGTCAGAAGGATAGATGGTCAGGCTGGGATATCATGATAAATGGAAACCAGGTTAAGACCTACTTTTTTAAAAAAACAACCCTGTACCATTGGCATCAGAGTCCCAGAATATACAATAGGACAGAGGTGGAGGATAACTATGGAACATATAGTGTCACAGGGGAAAGAATGACAACATATATACATGCATACCCAGTGGTAACCTATTTAAACACCAAGGTTTACTCTCAGTATTTTTGAAAACAGCAGTCTATAACCCATGTTGTTATGTGCCTTCAAGTTAAATCTCATTTATGATTATCCTATCCTAGAATTTTCTTGGCAAGGTTTATTTGAAGGAGGTTTTAAGGCATTTTAAAAGTTAAAAACTTTTACTAACTACTGAAGCCTATGGCTGTTCCTTCTGTGATATGAACTTTCAGTAGTCTAAGTAAGGGCCTCGGCAGACGGCTTAATTGAGCCGTCTCCGAGGCCAGGAAGAGGAGGGGCCACCGCACGCGCGGTGGCCCTTCCTCTTCCTGAGGTCGCCCTGAACGCTTCCGGGCCACCGGACGTCCGGCGCGTTCAGGGCGACCTCCTCCCTCAGTGTCCGGACGCGCTGCGGGGGATAAGTCAGAGAAAGGGCGCCCGCCGCTTTTAGGGCGCCCTTTCTCTGACTTATGAAAGGAGTGCCTTTTTGGTGCTCCTTTCAGGGTCGCTCTAGGAGCGCCGCGGTGGGGCTGCCATAGCCCCGCGGCACTCCGGACCAGGGCGTCCCAAACGCCCTGGTCTGCAGAGGGGGTAAGATGCAAGACAATGGGCCTTTGCAGACAGCTAGAAATAGTGCAAATTGAGTCCACTTTAACTGCCCTGGCTCAGTGCTAGGGAATCATGGGAACTGTAGTTTATTGTGGCACCAGAGCTCTCTGACAGAGAAGGCTCAATGTCTCAGAAAAGCATACAGTTCCCATGATTCCCTAGCACTGAGTCAGGGCAGTTAAAGTGGACTCAATTTGCACTATTTCTGGCAGTCTGCAAAGGCCCAATGAGAACTGGGGAAAAATTTGCAGGATGATATACTTTACAGCATACATTTTGACCTCAATGTGAAACAAGTTAAGTAAGACTTAAGTTAATCAGTCATAGCATACTTATTTATACCACTGTTGTTTATCCCACCATTGGTGGTGAGACTGAGAGAAAGGCACTTCATAAAAAATTTAAGACCCCGGCAAGTTTGTATGGGGAGAAATGATCCTATAGAACAGGGGTAGGCAACCTTTCCCCTTTAAGGGCTGAGGGACTTCAGCTCCCAGAAGCCTCAGCCATGTTGGCCAATAGTCCTATGTTGGCCAATAGCTCCTGGGATTCTGGGAGCTGAAGTCCCTTGGCCCTTAAAGGGGAAAGGTTGCCTACCCCTGCTTTAGAAAGTCTGAACCAAAGCCACAGGGGGCTTTATAGGTCATAACCTGCACTTTGAATTATTCTTGGAAATGAACTGGCAGCCAGTGAAACTGTTTCAACACGGTAGTTTTATATACTCTGTCTAACATGCCCCACTCAGCATTCTGGCTGCAAAAGTTTTACCTGTTGAAGTTTCTAAACAGTGTCCAAAGGCAGAACACATTTCAGTAGCCCAAATTGGATGTAATCATGGTATGTGTTAGCATACCCAGAGCTAACTTTTTAAGGAATGGGTACAGCTGTTGTTGTGGTTAACTGCCCTTGAGTCAACCCTGACATGTGACAACCCTGTGGATGAGACATCACTAAGACCCCCCATCTTCCACTGCTTTGCTTAGGTTCTGTAGATTCAGGCCCATGGCCTCCCTGATTGAGTCTATCCATCTGGTGTGCAGTCTTCCTTCCTTCCTTCTACCTTCGGTCTTTCCCAGATTCATTGTCTTTTCTCATGAGTCATGCCCTCTAATGATGTGGCCAAAGAATTACAGCCTCCCACCTGTACCAAAGTGGTATGTATCTATGTACTTGCATTTGCATGCTTTCAAACTGCTAGGTTGGAAGAAGCTGGGACTAGTGACAGGAGCTTACCCCATCATGCAGCACTTAGGCCTTGAACTGCCAAACTTTCAATCTCCCGATCATCAGAATTGACATCTTAACCACTAAGTCACTGCATCTACGTTGATTATTATAGCAGTCCTCTTTATCCTTGCACATAGATTCATTGAAAAATTGCATTCATGGTATTGGTTTTCTTCCTATACTGTTTCTTCTCTTTCTTTTTGACCACTGATAGTGTCTTTCTGCATTCTTCCTTGATTATGTCCTTGGCTTCTGATCACTGTTCTTCTGGTTCCTGGTTAATGGGAATTGTAGTTTGTTATGGCATCAGAACTCTCTGACAGAGAAGGCTAAATGTTTCATGAAACTAGAAATCCCAGAATTCCATAGCATTGAGCCATGGCAGTTAAAGTGGTGTGAAGTTGGATTTTTCTGAAGTGTGGTTGCAGCCACAGTGTTTGAGAAGTACTGCTGTTTTATTTGTTACAATGCAATGAAAGTAACTCATTGCATTACTTGTTATTGTTCCATTATTTTAAAAAAAAAAATTAAAATGGATGATGATAGTGTAAAACTTTAAAAAATCCTTTCAAAATATATCCAAAATGCCCTTTAAATAACTAAAAAGTAACTATAAAATGTTATTCTTTACATGAATAAGGTCAGTTTATTCCTACTCATTATACTGGTTTTGAAATATCATTTTGTTACATTCCTAGGTGGCTCAAGTGGTTATGACGTTGACTCTGTTGATTGCAAGATCAGCAGGGTTGACAGTTTGAGACCTGGGTGCTGCATGATATGGTGAGCTCCCATCATTAGTCCCAGCTTCTGCCAACCTAGCAGTTTGAAAGCATGAAAATGCGAGTAGAAAAATAGGCACCACTTCGGTGGGATGATAAACAGCATTTCGTGCAATCATGCTGGCCAGTGATCACAGAGTAGTCTCTAAAAATGTTGGCTCTTCGGATTAGTAACAGAGGGGGGAAGCAGACGGGTGGCCCTGGGTCACCCCGGGAAGCTGCGTCATGGGGCCGAGGCATCCCCACACCTTGGCCCCGCAGCGCAGCTTCGC
>CM034701.1:56914367-56934549 GCA_020142125.1 Phrynosoma platyrhinos
TTAATTCACAAAGCACATCTATACAATAAACAAAGGCATTCTAAATAGGGAAGGGGTTGGGGTGCCCACCGTGCAGCTGCCCCTCCTCTTCCTTGCCCCCAAAACAGCCCTTTGCGCCATCTGCTTCCCCCCAGAGATGAGCACCGCCCCCTATGGTCAAACACGACTTGAAAATTCTCTTGTCAGCAGGGAATTCTTTTACCTTTTACCTTCCTAATCTAAAAATAACAATAAAAAAGCACAATTTAAGAATATGGCCACTATTAGTATAATGTCAAAGCTGTTAAAATAGAATACATGAATTGGATTATATTACTTTAAATATAGGCTTTCTAGATTAGTTTCTTGATTATGTGCATGACTCACATGTCATAATATAATGTCTTTTCTTCACATTTATTTTTGTTTTTCTACATAAAGCAGATCTATACATAATCTTCACATCATGCTAGAAATAAACTACACTCGTCCCTCCTGATTCACGGGGGATCCATTCTGGACCCCTCTCCCTGCGAATCAGAAATATTGATGTTCAATAGGATATAATGGCCACATGCTCCAACACGCGTGCCATTTCATTCCTCTGCGCTTGCTGTCCATGAAAGACCAAAGGACACGAATGGCAAGTCTATGAATGGTGAGGGACAAATGTACTTTGCTTAACTGTTGGATGTTTAAAGAATCTAAATGCCCAAACATATTGCCTACATAAGACCCCACATGCCTGTTTTAACATGGCTTTCAAATGCATGAGGATCAAATACTGTGTTCTTTATTTCTGTACATAAATTATTATGTTCTGCAAGTGACATCTACTGGAGAAAATAGAGTTTAAAGCCTACAGACTGAACTCTTTCCTACTATAAGCCAGAGAATGTAATGAACACAGCAAAATACATTAACAACAATAGAAAAACAAACACAGTCTTGAATATATTTCTATAAATATGAAACAATACCAAGGCATCTTTAGAAGGCAAAAGCAAGATTGAGAAATTATTCTTTTCATATTAAATAAGATTCCTCAGGTTAGAGAAAATAATGTAGTTGTCATTCCAGAATTATTCTAGATTTAAAATACAAAGCCCTTTAAAGTGCAGTCGAATTAGTTGCCTGAATGCTCTTCAGATTCATTCTTGCTCACATACAATTATTAAGGCATCTTTTGGAGTACTCTGTAAGGGGAAAAGTGCATTTCCTAGGAGTACCTTAAAAGGCTGAACTGAAATTTTCTTGAAAGTGCAGAACTTTGTGTTTCCAGTGCTTTTCACCTGTGGAAACTTAACAATAAAATAATACTTTGAATATGTTTAGATATAAAATATTGCATTTCATTGATGTATTAACATAGTCCATATTTCATTACACTTGGTGTAGGCGTCTCAGAATTCTCCCAAACAAACCCAACCCTAATAATAATAATAATAATTCTTACCCACCTTTCCCAAGGCATGAGGCAGAATACAACACAGATTAAAATACAATATATAATTAAATACATAAAACCATTTAAATACATAGGTTTAAACACATAAATATAGGATTACGATGAAGATTGCACATTAAAATCATCCAGACATAAAATTTTAAATATACAAATTTAAAATTCATAGTTTAAAATTGTCTGGGTGGACCTGCTGGAAGAAATAGAGTTTTAATATTGTTTTAGATTCAGACAGTATGTTTTGCTTCAGTATCTCTCCTGGCAGGTCATTCCATGGTTTAGGGGTGACAGATGAAAAGGTCCTCTAGGTTACAGTTGCCAGTCTAGTTCTGGCTGATTGATGTAAATGTCCCTTAGAGAACCTGAGTTTTTGGGCTGGACTATATGGAAGAAGACAGTCCATAGGTAATATGAACCCAAATCATGTAGGTCTTTACAGGAAATAATCAACACTTTGCACTTTGCCTGGAACTAAGTTCATGCTTTTATTTTCATGTTAGCACCACATATTATATCCCAGAATCTGGTGTGTGTGTGTGTGTGTGTGTGTAATAAACAAGCAAAGAAATCCTTACCATTGGAAACATGAATAAAGTGAATATATCTTATCTTAAATGGAAACTCAAATTTATTTAGTTCATAATTAGTTAGGCTTTCATTTTTTAATAGTATAATCCTAGTGACAGTACACACAGTGACAATGGCACAGTGGAATGATAAATGTTGCGTGCCAAAGATTCGAGCATCAGCATAAATATTTCTGGGGAAGATTCCTGCCTGAAACACTGGACAGCAGCTGCCAGTCAGTGTAGACAATCGTGGGCTAAACAGAACAATATGATATAGTGCAAGCAGATCCAATGTTGACAAGCTCTAGGGACATGTCTGCTCAGCCCTTTTAGTTTAATTAAATTCTTTTGAGTTCAGTTTGACATCCTAAAACATTTTAAACTGGTTTGAAATTATGGGATGTCATTGATTGACATGGAGGAGTTACTTTGGGTTCATGGAAGTAGTATTACAAACTTTGGATCCTAGTTTTTATCTATCTATCCATTCATTTTGGATAACACTATTATTCCACACTCTCATTAGGTGCTCACAGGAGCATATCCAGTCAGCTTCCTCACAATAACTGTGTGTACTACTAGTAGGTTGACATGCCAGTGAACAAAATTATCCAGACAACTTCATTTATATTTACATAAGATACAGAATTCCACGCAATTTTTTGTGAATGTTTCCAAATGCAGAGAGTTACCATGCAGTTAAAATATATGACTGTTTATATACACATGTAATAAAGAAACACTGACACACTTGCATGATACACTTAAACTTTAACTATCACTAGTTTCTTGTTCTTTGACATTAAATATATAATACAGCTTCCTGGAATCTAGTGTCTTCCAGATATGCTGGACTGCAGGTGACAAACATGTAGCCCAATGCATTTGCAGTGGATTAGGGAAAAGTGCTGTAATATATAGTTTGATGATATGATCTGCCAATATGATAGTTTGTGATGTTGCAATATGTTTGATCATGCTTTGCTTCTGCATCCATACAGCCACTATGATGTTCTGGATTGCTCCTGGCCTTCTGACCTTTACATTCACAGACTTTTCTGTGCATGCGTCTGTGAAGATATTCATATCCATCCATCTGTCAAGTGTCTCTGAATCTAAGGTGGCTGCTATGAATAAGGTGCTCTACCTGAAGGGCACAATATGTTTTCTGCCTAGCAAAGTTTTCATCACAATAAATTGTTACATAATATTCTGTACACAAAGTAGACCAAAAGGTTTCTTCCTGAACAAGCATAATGCTCCTGGAAGCTCTTGGGTTAGTTTAGTTTTAAAAACTACCTGCCAAGAACTCAAATCTTTATTTGGAATAAGCAGCACCAGATATTGGGAAATGCATTTATTTGGACTATAGTTCACAGAATCCTGCTCCCAGTATGTCAAATGACCATATTGGCTGAAGAATGCTAAGAAATATAGTCCAAGACATTAATTTTCCCAGACTTTGGAAGTCTACGGAGGCCAGAGGTCTTCATCACCCCCTCACACATAGAGCAAGATATTCCTGATATTGTACCTTTTTATAGATTTTATAGAATCTCCACCACCCCCACCCCCACTGGAAGACAGTCTTGGTGAAAATTAGGGTAAAAAAAATAAAATGAAGGCATCAATGGCCCACAACAGCTCTATTCAGAGTTGCAGGGAGTTTTAGTTTCAAAAAGTTAAAAAGCTCTGGAACTGGCTGTAAGTTATGAGAATTAAACTAAACCTTTATATTTGGATTATACTGTGACACGACATTTGGGACAATTTAAAACCAATATTTTCTGCCTAGAATTTTTGGAAAACAAAACTGATCCCAAGATGAAAGGAACGGAGTGTGAAACAATAGAATTTTGCCATTTTAAGCAAACTGGACTATTCCTATTTGCCTGGAATTGTATACTAACAGCACATTTAAAGATGGCTGAGAATGTTTAAACTATGCTGGGAAATTGAATTGGATGAATCACAATTCTTTTTCTTTATGGTACCAGGAAGTTGGTTAGTATTTATTGTTTATTGCTCACATAACACATTCAATATTTGTTTAATTAAAATTTGTCTTATATCCAGCTTCTAATCATACTTACCACAATTCAGAAAAAATAGTCATGGTCAAGTCTCATTGAAAGCAATGACACATGCTATTGAAATTAGTAAAGCATCACTTACTTTGTCTGGACTGGGGCCATACTGTGGAAATAATCCTAATGAAAACAAAAAAAAAATGGTTAATAATTTAAGAGGTGATTTAGGAGTTTTTGGGACAAGCCTATTTTGGCTTTTTGGCTTGTCCCCTTTGATCATCAGACCTACGTGACATTTGGCCAACTAGTTTGGAAAATTCTCTAAGTTTCAAAAGGATTTTAGCATGCGGTTGTTTAAAAAGATATAGGGGGAAATAATGGGTGGAATGGGCAAAAAGCATTACTCAGTGCCATCTATATGCAGATGATACTCAATTCTATTACTCCTTTTCACCAAACTTAGAGAAAAACATTTTGGTCCTAAACCAGTGACTGTCAGCAGTAATGCACTGGATGGAGATAAACAAATTGACACATAATTAGACAAAACAGAGGTTCTCCACATCAGCTGAAAGTCCATTCTGAGAGCAGGGATTCAGTCTGTGCTGGATGGGCTTACATTTCCCCTGAAGATGTAGGTCCACAGTTTGGGTACTCCTGGATTAATCCCTAAATTTGAAAATTCAGGTTTCAGATTGTTGCCAGGAGTGTATTTGTACAGTTAAGACTTGTGCATTAGCTGTTCTTCTTCATTGAGACCTTAGCTTATATATCCTGTTTGGATTATTGTAATGCACTATATGTGGGTGCTGCATTTGAAGAATGTTAAGAAATATCAGTAGATCCATAGAGCTGAAGTCAGATTGTTAACTGAGTCTGGCTACAGGGAGCACGTAACTCTCTCACTGAAGCAGCTTCACTGACTACTGGGCCATTTCTAGGCAAAATTCAAGGTGTTGGTTATGACCTTTAAAGCCTTGTACAGCTTGGGTCCAGAATGTCTGAAATATCATATCTCCTGCCAGAGTCTTCAGATCTTCAGGGGATGACTTTCTCTTGGTCTCAGCACCATCATAAGCCCATCTAGTGAGGACATGGGATAAAGCCTTCTCAGTGGACTTTGGAACTTGGTTGTCGGAAAGGTTGGACTCATACCTTCTTTGCTATCTTTCTAGCGGTACATAAAGAGTGATTGCTCAAAGAGAAAGGGCTTTGCATAATGTGATGGATTGTCAATTTGCTGTTTTCCTTTTAATGGTTTCTGTTATTAATAAGTTTTAATGTTTTCATGGTTTGATTAGATTTTAAACCTCCTCCTCCTCCTCATTCAGACATGCCCCTCTGTGAAACACATTTTTTCGGGGATTGAATGGTGCTGCCTCCAATCATGATGGAAAGAGCAAGAGGGCAATATGTTCTGCTTCTCTCTTCCTCTGAAGGATCTGGTGCCACCTCATAAGATTTTGCAGATGTTATCTCAGTCCACTGGAGTGGATTAGTTTTTCAGGGGGTAGAATGGGAGGTGTAGGATAAAGAAGGGATCTGCACAAATCACTCAGTCTTGCAGTAGAGTTTCTTGTGAATGGAACTCATAGGAAGTCTAGACACAACCATGTGCTTTTATTTTAATATTTGACTGCTTTTCTGGAACAAGATTTGGTCCATGGAAGAGCTGATATTTCAGAATGCATAATGAAACTAATAATAACTAATAAATGCTATTTTATAATGCTTCAAACCTACAATAGACTGCTGTTCTTATTCCTGAAACTATAAGATTATGCCAAGGAGAAAAATTCAGACAATTGTTATGGGGTTTAAAGCACCTGTGTAAACACACATACACACACATACAAAACCTCACAAAATTGTAACTTTATCAGTTTTAGACAGTTTTCACACCTAGAAAACACTCCATAATAAACATTTCTTTGATCTCTTTGTCTCTGACAGACTAGGAAATCAGTTCTATCCTGAGATCTCTCCTCTGAAATTGCTTATTATATGATTATTTCATTATTAATGGAATCTGCAGCTTATTTACATTCTGAGAAACTGGTTTGTCATATCCACCACTAGCATGCACAAATGACAGTGTTACTTTTTTCAAGGTGGATGCCTTTAGGTAAAGATCAAAACTGATCAAGAAGGTGTCAGAATAAATGGCCAGGAACTTCCATAAGATGGCCATACCCCTCACCACAAAAAAACCTTACTATAACTGGAAAATAATAGTGACAAAAACAACAAGAACAACAACAAAGCAAACAAGGCTAAATATAAACATGCTCTTTCAGAAAATAATTTAAATTAATCCACCTACTTACATTTGCAAAGAAGAACTGATGTGCAGTCTGGTGTAGCTTTTCAGTACTATCGGAAGTGGGATTCCAGAAAGAAAGAGTAAATTTCCAAGACTGAGGTGAAAGAAGCAAGCATTTTGCACTGATCTAAAGAAAACTCATATTTACAAAAGGCTCTTACAGCACTTTTGAAACTAACTGAATGAGAGAAGTTAGTAGCATCAGCTTTCATAGACTTGCACCTACTTCCTCAAATGCACATGGTCTCATAAAAATTAATTAGCTCTTCTTGCAACTAACATGCCCCACACTTTCATTGGGAAATGTACATTTGATGTTGCAATCAACTAGAGAAGACCCATGGAAGATACTGCATCCTGAATTTTTAGTTTTGCATTGCAATAGAATAAAGAAAAAACGTTTCTACTTGCTGTTGCTATAATCAAGTCCGAGTACTACTTTGATACTTTTGACCTGAGGGACAGCCCAAAGTTATTTGGCAGCTGAAAGAAAAATGATGGCTTTCACTCAGTTGAACTGAGATACATAATACATAAGATCAGCCAAGAAAAAAAGCTGCCAAATAATTTTCCTCCTCTGACACATAAGTAAAGAAGTGCAGGACTATATCTGTATGTAAAACAAAACCTAAACATTGGCCAATATGTTGATACTAACATTTACATTTGGATCTTTTAAAAACCATGGTTGAACATACAGGTACAGAACTGAGGGTATACAAACATGTTGATGACAGTTGCTGGGGCCATTCTGAAATTGCTTCAAACTTTTACAGACTACCACCAAGGTGCTGCTAATGTAGCTCACAACATTATTAGTCTAAATTCTAAGTATTTGTATTAGTATTATTAAGGGAAGGAAAATTTCACCAATCCTGCTGTTTCCAAAATGAATATGTAAACTCATGCAAAAGTTGTAGCTATAGCCATACATTAACATTTGCATACATTAACTTAACTAGCAAGATAGTTGCAGGTTCTGGACTCACTGGGACATGGCAAAGGAGCATTTGATTGCAGAAGGTGTTTGACTGTAAAAGGATGAAAGATAGTATCATGTTTGACACACACACACAATAAGCCATGTCTGGAATTAAATTTATTAGCCAATTTTTGTCAACAAATGAATAGGCTGATTGCATCTATTATATAGCCTTTTTGAGCCGGGGGCCAGGTTGCTGTCCCTCAGACAATTAGGGGCCCGAAGCACAAAATATATAAAATAAATAAATAAATAAATAAAAATTTTGAAAAAAATTAAAAATCCGCATGCACACTCTCTCAGCCCCAGAAAAGCCATGGCAAAACCCCTGTGGAGATTTTGCCAAGAAAACCCCAAGAACAAGTAATAACAACAATAATCAATATCATCATGGCGGGTGGCGGCGGTGGAGGCAAGACTAGGCTGGGGCCAGTCCAAAGGCCTCGGGGGGCCGCATCCAGCCCCTGGGCCTTAGGTTGCCTACCCCTGCATTATATGACTATATGTCCCGGGGTCCATTCTCATGCATTTAGTGAATTGCTTTGCATTCTCATGTTCTTGCTGGTGAATGTTTCCATTGTGGCTTAAAATTAAAAGCAGTATTTATTGACCTCTCCTCACACCAAACATATACAACACATCATTTTGCTTGACATATGGAACATTAAAATGCTTTTTCACACACAGAAAAAGAATGCAATCATAATAAATGCCTCATATAGAAAACTAGCATGTCAGGAAGCAGTTGAATGCTTTGTTTCCCATAGCTACTTTTCTATGGGGAAGGACTTTTTTTTTTAATGTGACAACTTTGAGTCATTATTGTTAATGAATTTTTGTTCATTTACAGTTTAACATTCCTTTGCACTGGGTACAATAAGAAATCCAAATCTCCTTAGAGCAAACTTTGATTTCTCTTTTAAAATAGGGCGGAAAGCTTGAATTCATGGATAGAGGTATTTAGAATGACAGTATATTGGATAGAACATTCAGCCTGAGCAATATCTGAATACTCTCCTTCCACAATTAAAATATTATGCCCATAACTTCTATGACAAGATGGGTTTTCAAAGGCCACTCCTGGGAATTGAAACAGTAATTACCCGTTCACCAGGCTCAAGAGGTATGAGTGCTAGTTTTTATACAGAGCTCATTAAAATAGATTTGGAAGATAAATGCAAATATCCAAAGAGGTGGGAAGAATCCCTAGGTAGAGAGACTTCATTCAAACTGAGGTATATAATTTGGCACACAACAACTACTTCCTTCATATGTGTTATAAAAGGATTCACCCCCCCCCCATTATTAAGTGTTATTATTTAGAGACTATTATTTCACTCCTTTAACTTTGAGAAAAGGTACACAGAACCTTGTCATTATGGCAGAAGAAAACTCTGAAAAGGAACATTACACCATACTGTATTTAAAATGAGCTTGAAGCAAAATGAACATATGCAGTGAATTCTGGATTTTTATTACATTAAATTAGTATTAACAAAAGCCTCTGGAACTTTTGGTTATGATTCAAGCACTCTGAAAATGCGAAAAGATTACATATGCATTAAAAATGAAATGATATATTTATATATCTTAAGGCAGAAAGGCACATTAGCGAGAACATGGCAACCACATGTTGAATTTACTTTTCTCCCTATGTTACGATCTTGTTTTGCTTACTCCATGATGTTATTATTATGTGTGTTTCCTACCTCTCTGTTCTACATCATTGGTTGCTGTTGACAGGAACAGGAAAATGCATACTGAAAGACTTAGGGATACAAAACTGGAAAGAAGTAATTCCACTGATAAATAAAGAAATTTGAAAATGGGATCTTGAATTTTGGGAGAATTCCTGGTTTCCCTGCTACTCAAAGTTGGGTGACTTATTACAGTCATCCATTGCCTTGAGATTGTTCTATGCTTGGACAATATTAGACATGGTTCTGCTCCAATGAGCATAATAATATGAGTTGTGCTGGATCAGTTCATTATGTAGTCCAGCAATTCTTTCCCAGGTGTCTCTGCCAAGCCCACAAGCAGGATAGGAGTACAATAATAACCTCTTACTCATATTCCCTAGCAGCTGGTATTCAAAGAGAGCATCTTGGTAGTAACACACAGCCATCATAACTAGTAACTATGGCTGGATAGTCACATCCTCTATGGCTGCAACTACACTGCTGTATTAAATGCATCTTGACACTACTTTAACTGCTCGATGCTATGGAATGCTGGGATTTGTAGTTTGGTGAGATATTTAGTCTTCTCTGTCTGAGAGGTCTGGTGCCCCACCAAACTATAAATCCCAGAGTTCCACAGTATGGAGCTATGATGGTTAAAGTGGTATCAAATTGCATTAATTCTGCAGTATGGCAGCAGCCTAAGAATCAGTCTCATCCATTCTGTGTTGGTGGCCAAAATGACAATCTGTGGCAGGAAATTCCATATTTAACTATGAACTATGAAATACTTCCTTTTATTGGTCCTGAATCTCCCACCATTCAGCTTTATCAGATAATCCAGGGTTCCCTTATAATGAGAATGGTTTGTGGGCTTTGTATAGACTGTGGATAGCATGGGTAGAAGAGAAGGACTAAGGGGGGTTGCAGACTGCCAGAAATAGTGCAAATTGAGTCCACTTTTAGGGTTAGGGTTAGGGTTAGGGTTAGGCTTAGGGAATCATGGGAACTGTAGTTTATTGTGGCACCAGAGCTCTCTGACAGAGAAGGCTCAGTGTCTCAGGAAAAAAACAATTCCCTAGCACTAACCCTAACCCTAAAAGTGGACTCAATTTGCACTAATTATATTGCATACTTGAGTGATATTCAGGTGGTATTGGGAAAGCTACATATTTCCCATCAACCTGAAGCTAGTTCAGAGGTTTAAAAATACTAGATCACAGTGATGTAATGGACCTAAGGACTTCTAGATATTTGGGTAAGTTTCTGGAATTGGGTGGAATCTGCCATGGATTACAGTAAATGCCTGCTGGCATGGATTATACTCCAGGTGGGATCCCTAAACTGGACAAAATTCTTCTCTGGGTTCAGAGAAGAACATAAATGGGATATTCTAGATATGAAATCATGATCTTGATCTCTTAGAGTTCACATCTGCAAGAGGGTCATTTTTTTTTCTTTGCACAAGCATTCCCATAACATCCTTCAGTATGGGATTAGGTAGATATAGGACCATGTGTAGACATAGGATTACACAAGCCACATTGCAATGTTCTCGTGCGCAGTGATTCCAAAAATGACACTTCAGTTGAAGTAATCACAGCAGAATATATCTGAGTTCCTGATGATATACCATACGACGACAATGATTTATTTATACAGAACTGTCGAAATATGTTTCATTTTACAAAGAAGGCAAACCCCTGCCTCAAGAACCTTACAATTTTACATTGCAGCGGCTTAGATAAGCAAGGACAAAACTTCAGGGTGGCCTAGCATTGGCTAGAGGGAGGTGGCTGCTGTAGACAGCTGGGGTTAGGGAGTGGAGAGTAATAATAATAATAATAATAATAATTATTTTTATTTATATTTCCTGCCTCTCCCTACGGATCGAGGTGGGATTGCACTATAAAATGTACAACAAAATACAAAGATTCAGTATATAAAAACATAACATTTTGATAATCAACAAATAAATACAATAAAATGCAATACAATACAATACAATAAAATCCAATACAGTGAATAATCAAAGGTCATATTAGATAATACTTATTTAACTTTAGGATTCATTAAGGGGATCAAATGGATAGGCCCACTGGAAGAGTAGTAGTAGTAGTGGAAGATAGAGCTATATGTTCCATGTCACCTGGCCTGTCTGTTTACAACCTTGAACTAATCTGCTGTCCTAAGGAGCAGAGGCTGTGATCTTATCACCAGTACTGAAATAACATCCAGCTGCCAATCTGGCTAGTTTCAGTAGATTGAATGAGCACAGGACTGTCACCATGTCCTGGGCTGATCCTTGTAAGGTAAGGAAAGTAAATGCTAACTGGATGATATAAGATTTACAATGGATGAATATGAGCAAATGCAGTATACATTTCAGGTAAAGGTGAACATCAATTTTTTTAAAATGTCAATGGGGGGTTGCAGACCTCCAGAAATAGTGCAAATTGAGTCCACTTTTAGGGTTAGGGTTAGGGTTAGGGAATCATGGGAACTGTATTTTATTGTGGCACCAGAGCTCTCTGACAGAGAAGGCTCAATGTCTCAGAAAAAAAACAAACGTTTCCCATGATTCCCTAGCACTAACCCTAACCCTAAAAGTGGACTCAATTTGCACTATTTCTGGCAGTCTGCAACCCCCCAAAGTTGAGGAAGGGATTTGTTGTGGACCATGAGAGGCAACAAGGAGGTAAAGACAGGTTCATTTAAGAGAGAAGAATTTGGGGTGGCAAAGAATGGAAAGTGCAAAGGTCACCAGCAATAAAGACCAAAAAAATATTATGGACAACAGGGAGAAGGAAAAATGAAAAACCAGTGTATCTTGCATCCTTTGCAGACTGCCAGAAATAGTGCACATTAAACTGAGGCACTGCCCTGGCTCAGTGCTAGGGAATCATGGAAACTGTTATTTATTGTGGCACCAGAGCTCTCTGACAGAGAAGGCTCAATGTCTTAGAAAAAAATACAATTCCCATGACTTCCTAGCACTGAGCCAGGGCAGTGCCTCAATTAGTGCCTCAATTTAATGTGCACTATTTCTGGCAGTCTGCAAAGGCCCATAATCTATTATGGACATTTATATCGTGCTTTTCCATGAATTCTGAATGCATCTTCAGATTTGATGGTTATTATTCATGGTAATGAAAAAAGTGAATAGTTGTGGCAACAGAAATCTGGATAGAAGAGAGAGTCAGTATTATCCAATTTAGTATTTTGCTTATAGATAGTTAAGAGAGGTCACATGGAGGGAGAAAAAGCCATCAATTCACATATGTTAATTGGCTAAGAGGCTACGTTTGGGAAATTATGTAACTACTTATAGTGGGCCATAGTAAAAACCCCTGGAAAATTCATTTGCACTGACAGTGAATGTCTCTATCTATCTATCTATCTATCTATCTATCTATCTATCTATCTATCTATTTGTCTCTAAAACGGTAAAGGTAAAGCTATTCCCCATAAGCAAAGTTGTCAAGTCATGTCCAACCATAGGGGGCAGTGCTCATCTCCGTTACTAAGCCGAAGAGCCAGTGTTGTCAGAGACTATTCTGTGATCATGTGGCCAGCATGATTGCACAGGATGCTGTTTACCTTCCCACCAAAGTGATACCTATTTATCTACTTGCATTTGCATGCTTTCGAACTGCTAGGTTGGCAGAAGCTGGGACTAGTGACAGGACCTCACCCCATCATGGAGTACCTGAGCCTCGAATTGCCAACCTGCCGATGTTACAATCAACAGAATCAGCATATTAACCACTTGAGCCACTGCATCTGAGGTTAATAAGGGTGGCTATGCACCGGCCAGGCTGTCCCTGGAGTAATTTGGGCCTGAAACTGTCCCAATTTCCTTGGCATCAGTGCATTCTGGAGTGATGCTGAGCAGCTGTCCCACTGTGTCAACCATAGTGTCACTGTGTCACCCATTACCACCTGAGGTCAGAAATGAACCACCCAGTTTTGATCACATGGCTGGGTGCCTCGTTGTGGCCTTAGACAAATGAGTCATACTGGTGGTGGATGGTACAGTGGGATACTGTGTAAACATCTGCCCTGCATCATTCCAGGGTGGTCCAAATCCTCTTTAAAGCAGGGATGGCTTGGATTCATTATGGGACAGTCATTCCCACATGTGGGCAGTCGAACTGGGCCTTGGCCCTCTGTTATCTGGACAGGGTGATGTGAGCAGGGAGGGGACCACTGCAAATGACCCCTGTAGACATGCCCATTGTGGATATTAAGTTGTTGATCCAGGGACTATCATGATATATTTGGTAGTTGGAGAATTGTTCTCTTTAACAATATTTTAGCAATGCTTTTTCACAATGCTTACATGGGAATTGTTTATAAGAATGGGCAGCATTTGATGAGGACAGTTATCTTAGTCCTTGAAAGATGACCCCTAGGCCCTTACATTATTGTTTGGATATCAATTCTTGAGAATTTTGCACAGAGGTTTTTAATTCAATCAATAAAATTTGAGGCAGCCATTAGCAACCCAGTCTACAATCAGGACTTATTTTAACCTGCTGCTGCTGAAGAGGCAGGATATCCATTATTAACATTATTGCTTACCACTATTGTTTCCTTTTTGCCTCAAGATGTGTTTTCAGACTATACACACTTGTCTGTCTTATACAAAATATTTTACTAGTTTAATTCATTAGCACTAGTTACATTCATATAAATATATTAATCTGGCAATCAGATGTGGTTGTATTTCTTTCAGATGCTAGTTGTAGGGGAGAGGAGTTTCTCCCTCTTATTGTCAGGTTGAGTTAATGTTCAACTGGGGATTACTTTGCTTGATGGAGGAGCAAAGAGATATGGATGTTTAATTCTTCATTAATCTTTTCCTTGCCATAATGAATAAAGGTGTAAATATTAACACCTCTGATTCTTAAACATCAGTTTAAGCTTCCATCCATAAATTCAGTTTCCTAAAGGCCACATGCTTCAATAACTGAGCTCTCTTGCCTGCACTGAATAATTTGACTCAAGTCTGCAATTCAACCATATTTTTTCAACTAAACTCTCTGCATATAGTTGCCATCTGACTGTGTTGCCCTAATTTCCTACATTTATTTAAATCCCCCTTTAAAAAGGCACTGAATTAAACACATACACACACTCCATATATATATTTGTGTGTGTGTGTGTGCGTGCGTGCGTGTGCGTGTGTGATTCAAGTTATTTTGTAGTTTCTCTTTATAAATTATTTGTTGAAGCCTTTGTATTGTTTTCTGGTTGTAACTGACAGCTATATAATACCTGGGGGCACATTTGAGGTCTCTTTTTCTTTTCAAACATTCTTCTCTATCCAAAGTAAGGGCTGTTTTTCTTTGTTTCTTTGCTGTCTATGGAAAACAGATCAGAGGCTGGCACTGGATGTGGTAGACTATGACATTCTGCTGTAACCAGCATAACTATGTAACGGCCATGTCCAGAGAATGCCCTCCCTCCAATTTCTGTGACAAACTCACTGTTTTTAATAAATTGTGGCAAAAACTTAACAAGAGTTTTGTGGGGTTTGTTTTTGAAAAAAGGCAGTATATGCATTCCACTTTTAAATTGTCAAGGCACTAAAGTCATATCACCAAGCAGTGTATTTTTAGTAGCTCTCCCCGTGACTGGTTGTATATATAGGAATAAGCAGTAAGAGAGAGTCACTTTTGGCAGAACTAGAGTAAATTAGGAATTCTATTTTTCAAGACATTTTAAAAACAGTCCCTTTTTAAACCTCCTTTAAATCTACCTCTTGCTATATTTTGCAATTGTAAGGATTTAGTGCATGATGCCTATATGTGTGTATGTAATATTCTCTACCTTTTGTCTTTAATATTCTTTGGTTTTTAATTATTAAAGATAAGTATTTGAATTATAAATATTCTAGTTATACAGGAATAGGCAAAGCAGGCACATACCCTCAGGCAAAATTCTTCCATTATCCATAATCCTTCTGCCTCCTGCCTCCATTTCTCTACTTCCTATCTTCATGTCGTCTAAAAAAAAAAAAAACCCCCACAGAGGCATTCTTTTAAACTAACCTTCTTCTCCCTACTTAAACCACAGAAATCCCTTCTCAATATGTATAGGGGCCTTTTCCTTGAAGTGGGATGTCATACTTGTCCTAAATATAATAAAGTGCTATCTTCAAGGCATTTCTGCATCCAAAACACTCCCTAGAAACCTGCCTAGTCCTCCCATCTAACCAGTACGGATGTCACAAATCATAGCACAGAAGCTGCTTTATAGTGAATCATTAACATTGTCAGGAATGAGTTGGCAAGAGGGGGGGAAAAGATTTCCATTACAGAACTGAAGTAGCATATACAAATGACAGCATTGTCATTTCTCTTGCATTGTTTTATAAAGCACACAACGGATTAGGAAGAGTTTATTCCAATATACATACACATACACATACACACACATATCCAGTATGCATACATGACAATTATGTTTTCATCATGCAGCATTTGCAAGTGTGTGTGTGTGTGTGTGTGTGTATTCCACAGAAGCAGTCCTAGCTACACTAGAATTTGGAATTATAGAAGTAACAGTTTCTTCTTGTGCTGGGATTGTGTTACTTTAGCGAATCTATCCAGGAAACTCAAAGCATAAGTAATGTAGAATGTAGGTGTAAGAGATCTTTAATCTACACCCAGGTTAGTAATTTAATAAAGTAATTTCTACTGCAGGATTTGATAAAGACCACTAGAATAAAACTACTGCTAGATTAATAACATATTAGGATGCCTACTGTCAATTTTTTTCCTCCAGAGCACAGCTTGAATAGGAGATAATATACATTTATAACATGCAATACAATTAGTTCTATTTTGAGCATCAAATATTGTAAAGTAAGTCATTTTGATCAACACATGTGATGCTTTTTTACATTAAAAAACCCTAATATATTTGTATTGTAAATTAGATTTTTCTGTTTCTTAGAAGAAAATTGCATGGAATTATACATGTCTTTGTTGTTCAAGGAGATAAAAAAAAGTGTCAAGCTATCAATAGTAAAAAAAATGTGTCTGAGGATGTACAGGGTGCACCTACAAAAAAAGATGACAGATTTTTCAAAGAATAATTTAATTTGCTTTGACAACACAAGGAGTTACCTTTAAATACTCAAAATGCTAAAAAAAGGGCATGCTAAGCAATATGAGTGTTTCCTTAGTTTACCTGTAGTTGTGCATCACTTTAGGTGGAGTGACCCTCACCCTATTGAGCCAAATGGAGATGTAGAGTCAGATTCTAAATTCATTAATATTAGTTTAGCTAATTAAATTGAAAAAAAGCCACATTTATATCAGGGAAAGAGCAGGGATTCATCTAAAAGGAATCAAAATGATAACTTGACCCAAATGCTTAAATATATTCATGTCTCTACAGATAAATATTGCTCAAACACCAAGACTGCCACATTATTATTTCTCTCAGGAAAAATCACTGCAGTTTTCATCTTGCCACAGCCTACTGGAGTTTGCAAAATACCTTTATTTCTCATGTTAATGTTATTGTATTTGTATTGTCACCTCATACCAGAAGTTCTCTGGGTAGCTGGAAGAAAAGCCCCACCCTATAACATTTAAAATGTGTATGATTTGTTTTTCCTAATCATTGATCAACAGTAAATGTGGAATGAAGCCAACCTGCAGAAGCCAAGGCAACCATTTAACTTACATGAAGCACCAAAGCTACCTTGGAACATCTCAAAACATGAGCTGTAGGCACATGATATCACTGCTTCATTGAAACTAGGGAACTCTGGGACTTGCCAGAGCATGGATAAGAAAACCCCATGTAAGTGAACCCCATATATAAGACTTGTAATAAATAAATACTAGAGAGATGGATAAAACTCTAGTTTTACATTTTTGTAACTGTCTAACATATATTGAATTACTTATACTTTGAAAGAAAACTGTCTCATCCCCCCCCACCAGATTTCTGGTCTTGAAGTAGATGTCCATTTAGGTCAAAGAAACACCAATGGATCTTACTAAGCAATAGTAAGAAATAGTTTTTCAATGGGGTCCTTGCACACAGCCTTCTATAACCAGTGAAGTTGATGCTGATGCTGACACTGACATGGATGATAATGATAAAAATATGGGTTATATTTCAGAGAAAAATACTTTCTTATAATTCCTGCTCAGCTTGTGAACTCATTTGGAAATGATAGCAAGCAGAAATATGGCTTATATGTACTTCCATGCAGAGGCAAAATATTTGCATGTCTATATTTTTAATGTGTGTGTGTGTATATATATGGACATACATATGTTAATAAATGCATACATTGCACCCTACTTTACCCTGATGGATCAAGGTCAGAGAACCAGGCTTTATGTTTCTTTTAAAGCAGGTAAACTATAACAAGATCATTGATTATCAGGTTGAAACAAATCCAACTCCATATTTTATCTTGTAAAGATACAAAAAAAAAATCTGACTATGAGTTTGCTTTCCAGGGCAAGTTGCTGTCATCATGTTACAGGGATGAAGGGGAGTTGAATAATAAAATTCGCCATGTGACTCATCTTTCAAAGTTCCATTCTGAGAGGTGATAAACACATTCAAATATGTATTGAAGATAATGTGAGTTGAGGTTTCCTTGCCCTTCATATGACTGCTTACTTTTCAATTTTTACTATGTTTTCTTCATTGTCATCCATGGTAGCATTGGTAGCTTGGCTAAAAGTTAGAAGCCTTCAGAAGAGATGAATGAAATAAGGGCATTCCAAACACATAGAAATTACACCTATTTAATTGAGTATTGATTTCAACTGGATTATCTACGTGCAAGAATAAAGAATTCTGAGGAATAAGAAAGTTATAAGCTGATTGTTTTAATGTCTGTTATGTTACATTTTCATATATATATATTGTTGTACACTACTCTGAATATGACTATTGATGAACCAGACCTCTTTTTCCTCTAACATTTCTGCTCTATTGTTCTGTAAAATTATTTCTCTAAAATATTGAAACAAATATCTAGCCAAATGATGAAATCATGTAGCCCTAAATCCAATTGCCCCAATTACAGTACACTCAGTGAATCAATAGAACTTATATGAATGTTCACTTACAAAGTTCCTATTAATTCAGTTGGGACTTTTGGAAGCATTAAGAGAAGAAATCATAATGGTCAAAACTGCTTGAAGCAGAATCAATAAAATAATTTAAAATGTTGTGTAAATAAAAAAGTATCTTCATCAGCCATCCAGAAATATATGGTATAGTAGCAGGTCAATTCCACTTTGCAAGAGTGTAGTACATACAACATGACATAAGCAGTTCTGCTCTGAAATTCCTCAAATTGCCCCTTTCCTTCCACTGATTTCAGAGCTTGTCATATTTACATGGTAAAAAGGCCTTCTTACACAAAAAATCAGAAAACTGTGGTATATGTCCATAAGACAAGAAGACATATCAGTGAATATTCAGCAATTTATGCAGAAAGCTTATTTGGAGCAATGAAGAGAGACATTATTCTAGCTATTTAGCCTTATTTCAGTAATTTCTGAAGTGTGTTGATTCAAGCTACAAAGAGAAAAGCTCATTAGCTGACTCCATGCTCAGTTCCATCGTCCTCATGTGGAGATTCACAAATTTGAAAAGGAGAATCTGTCTGTCTAGCCACCTCTCCATCCATCTTTCTTTATGTTTATAATTATTCTGTTGGCTAATCTTCTAAATGAGTAACAATTAATTAAAAAAATCAATTAATAAAATTAAGATCATGTATCTATCAATTAAAAATTCTAGATACTAAAATTAGCAATAGTATATGCTCAACTTAACCTCCAGAAGATAACATAAAATAAACACTGTAAAGCTAGACAGAATTAGCAGAGAAAATGATAGCAATTGCTTTTCCAAAATCTGGTGAACCTTTCTCAGGAAGGAATCCCATAGTTAGAAGCACTAACCAGATGGCCCTGAAGGGGTGGCTAGAAGCCACCCCCACCAAAGACAGATTGGAGCCACGGCAAACTCATGTCATGGTCCCAATCTGCCTTGAACCTGGAAAAGATCCACTCCTATTTGGACTGGGAAAGAGCTTCTGGCCCCACCACAGCCCCAAGAAGACTTTGTTTTAGTAGTTTACAATTTTTTACCCAATGATACTGCATACATAGTTCATAGAATAGAATCATAGAATCATGGAATCATAGAGTTGGAAGAGACCACAATGGCCATCCAGTCCAACACCCCCCCCCACCATGCAGGAATTCTCAATCAAAGCATACCTGACAGATGGCGATTCAGCCTCTATTTAAAGACCTCTAAAGTAGGAGACCACCACTCTCTGAGGGAGAGTGTTCCACGGTTGAACAACCCTTACTATCAGGAAGTTCCTCCTAATGTTGAGGTGGAATCTCTTTTCCTGTATCTTGCATCCATTGCTCCAGGTCCTGTTCTCTGGAGCAGCAGAAAACAAGCCTGCTTCTTCCTCAATATGATGCCCCTTTAAATATTTAAATAGGGCTATCATATCACCTCTTAACCTTCTCTTCTCCAGGCTAAACATAGCCATTTCCCTAAGTCTCTCTTCATAGGGCATGGTTTCCAGACCATTCACCATTTTAGTCACCCTCCTCTGGACATGCTCAAGTTTTTCAACATCCTTTTTGAATTGTGGTGCCCAGAACTGGACACAGTATTCCACATGGGGCCTGACCAAAGCAGAATACAGTGGCGCTATTACTTCCCTGGATCTAGATTCTATACTTCTATTAATGTAGCCTAAAATTGCATTGGTCTTTTTAGCTGCGGCATCACACTGTTGACTCATGTTCAACTTGTGGTCTACTAGGACTCCTAGATCCCTTTCACACATAGTCTTGTTAATCCAGGTGTCCCCCATCTTATATCTATGCATTTCTTTTCTTTTTTTTTGCCCTAAGTGCAGTACTTTACATTTCTCCATGTTGAAATTCATTTTGTTAACTTTGGCCCAGCTTTCTAATCTATTAAGGTCATTTTGAATTTTCATCCTATCCTCTGGAGTATTAGCTACTCCTCCTAAGTGGGGGTCATCTTCAAATTTGATAAGTATGTCCCTTATTCTTTTATCCAGGTCATTGATAAAGATCTTGAATAGCACTGGGCCCAAGACAGAACCCTG
>CM034701.1:56936568-56958048 GCA_020142125.1 Phrynosoma platyrhinos
TGGGACGGGGTTCTGTCTGCTTTAGACCCCATGTGATAAGATCCCATGAGAAGGCGTGATTCACTAGAAAAGAGAACAATGCTAGGAAAGGTAGAGGGCAGTAGAAAGATTGGAAGGCCACACACCAGATGACTGGGCTCAATTAGGGAGGTCACAGGCCTGATACTATAAGACCTAAGCAGAGCAGTGGAAGATAGCTAGTCTTGGAGAATCAAGGGCAATTAACAGCAGCAGCAGCAACAACAACAACAACAACCCTGAGGGATCAAAGGTGTGCTCTGGCCAAGTGGTGGACCAATGACAACCAGAGATACTGCAGGAGGGTTACAAAGGTCTTTGCTGGCACATTCATAATATCTCTGAATTCATGCTTCCATCATAATCAAGTAGAGTGGTGGACACTAAAAACAGGGCCTTTTCAGTGCTACCTTACACCTTTGGAATACACATACGGAGCCTTCTTTAAGATTTCTGGCTACACTTTACCTTCTTTTAAAAAACTGCTGTGCTGTGTTTAGTTTTAAACCTGCTGGTTTAGTAATTATAGTTAGTTTTTATGACATTGTTTAATATTACTGTTTGTTTTTCTTAAATTTATTGCAAGCTACTTTGTGAAGGCTTGACTTACAAATGAAATATAAATAAGTAAATATGCAGTTTCTTTGACATGGTCACCTGAAACAATCATATTAAATAATCATTTCATTCATCATGAGTTTATATGGCAAATCAAATTGAATATTTTTCAGCGATTTTATACATTCAAGCATAAACCAAAACAAGAAATCAATCAATCAAGTAGATTACTGAATATGTAAGATAAGCTACTATATTTGTTAGTTACTGAGGCTGGCATACCAACAGAAATTAGCATAGGTCAGGGGAAATGAAAGAAAATTATTGGCATCTCCTACTCAAGCTTAAAAACTGTATCAGGCTTACAAGCAGACTGCCAGAAATAGTGCACAATTTCATGGGAATTGTATTTTTTTCTGAGACATTGAGCCTTCTCTGTCAGAGAGCTCTGGTGCCACAATAAATTACAGTTCCCATGATTCCCTAGCACTGAGCCAGGGCAGTGCCTCAATTTAATGTGCACTATTTCTGGCAGTCTGGTTAGACCCAAAGTGAAGTTAGGGACATGGGTCAGAGGCACTGGGGGAGGTATTAAAAGGTCAGTTCCAGTGTTTAAGTGCAAACAGCCAGCAGAAGACAGCCTGATCCCTTTGCATGTGCAGATCTATAGAATACATAATGCTTTTGCCACAAGTCAGTCATCTTTGTTTGGGAAAAGGCTAGGATTTGCTTCTGTTTCCTTTCTTGATATAGCTTGACTGGCCTGATTGCTCATGAATATCTACTTTGTAAAGACAATAAACAAGGAAAAAGAAAGCTTACCTGAGATAAGGGATGTGTAAAAGTAGCCATAGCAATCTAACTGAATTTGGAAATTGTGTGAGTAAATGAGTCTCTGTTTGGGGACAAATACATAGATAAATAAGTAGGATTCTTTGCTGACCCAGATTAGCAAAAAAGGAATATTGCTGAAGCTGAATTAGGGGCCTAATTCAAAGTGCTTCTTTTAACGCTGACCAGTTAAATCAGTTGTTAGTAAGTCCATGCTTATATAAATCTCATTGTTCCAGTTCCCGTTGAATCATCTATTTGGGATAGCAACCAGATTTAGGCTTTTGACAACAAATCCCAGATTCCATAGCCTCCATCTATCAATTTCTTTGATTTCATATACTCTCCAAGGAGACACTATAAAAGATACAAGTGATTATAGATGAAGATGTTATTAGCAGTGTGGGATAAAAAAACTATAAATTTTACAGGTCTCATCCCATAGAATGCTGGTTGCACTTTTCATTCATTCTCATCTCGTTTGAAAGGTTTTAGGCAGAATCAATTCTCTCTGGATCAAGATCATGCTGTTCAGTCAAAGGAAGCAATGCACAGGGCATTACTGAAGTCAGTGAGATTTAATCACTTAATAATATGCTTGTCTTATTTATGGTAGTTGGAATTACACATGCTTAATGGCATGTTCTGGATTGCTTCTATCACACTTATCTAGAGTATTGCATGCATCCAAATTCATCCATGGGGTTCCCATGCAGTTATAACTATATCTTGAATTTATATGCTAACTTGTAGACCAGGAGAGATCCATGTGTGCTTCAGGGTGCTGTGTTTGCTACAAGGAACTGATCAAAATTATATTCTCTCATCAGTGAATGTCATTTATTACTAGACAAACATTGAACATGTATTCAAAGGCTCTCTATTGTAATCCAATGAAAGACGTAGAAATGGACACTTCACTTCTGTTACAAAAGGGCTTTGATCCTCACACTAGAGGCAGATCTGAGTTTTCAAGGAGATTTTGGATTTTCAAGTGAAGATGAAAACTTTATTATGTTTATATATTTTATTAAAATATTTATTAATTAAAACATTTATACCTAACCCCATATCAAGAGATCTCAGTGCAGTTTACACATATTTTATTTATTTTACTGGTTTTCTCTGGTCTGCTCATTGCCAGTGGGGTGTATGGCCTAATTTCATAATCTATACAGTCCCTTCCTCTCTCTCTTTCTCTCTCTCTCTGCCTTAAAATAGCCTTTCAACTAATTGTGACCCCTCAAATTTCATAGGGTTTTCTTAGGGAAGGAATAATCAGAGGTGGTCTTTCCAGTTCTTGCCTCTGAAATGTAGCCTACAGCACCTGATATTTGTTGGTGGTCTCCTATCCAAGTACTAACAAGGGCGAACCTTGCTTAGCTTTCAAGATCAGATGGGATTTGGTGCCTTTAAGGTATTTAGAACCCATCTTTCCTTTATATGACCTCAAAACACCATGTATCACTCTAACATTGTCATTTTACTTCTGTTAAAAAAAATCACTTTTCCCTGATGAGGAAGAGATGCAAAGCTACCACAATGAACTTTATGTCTTTTTGGCTGGCTTAATAAAGCATAATATTGACTGGTAGTCTGTTTTATGACCAACATGGCTACCCTTGCATTTGTACTACAGAAATATATTTGAGTAAAAGTGAGTGGTATTAGATGATTCAAAACATCTTTCAAACAAGGATTCTAGCTCATCAATTTGATTTATTTACATGCCCAACAGGTTAGTGGGAGGGAAAGTGGGAGCTAAAAATCAACAATAAAAACATTTTTCTACTTTTGCTTTATATTGATATAGATCACGCTAACCATATCTTTTTGTCACAGAATTCCCAATTCTCTATTATTATTCTGGTCCAAACAGTGGAACTGCCTTTTGTGGATAACCAGTTTTTAATTTGGAAGATGCAAGATGAATTCTCCCTTGCATCTAATGAAATAGCTCTAGTCTACAAAAGCTAATGCTACAAACATCTTTTTCTCAGTCTCAACGCTGCAACACTATTTGCAGACTAACACAGCTGTCTTTGAAAGTTCTCATATTATGGGGGTGCCTGAGAAAAGCTTTTGCACAGACCATTGATGGGATACTGCAGGTCTCTACTTAACCATGAATGTCTGAGTACAGATGCAGTGCAGTCAGCACAGGTTTGGATAGTGGAGAAAGAAGAACTATATATCTCCAACACTGTGAGAAAGAAGGTTAATCATGTCCAGTATATCTAGAAGTACAATGCACACACACACACAGACACACACACACACATATGACAAAAAATTTGCTATAGTATTCATATTTGGGTTTTGATTCATGTCAGCAAGTTCCAGAAAAAGTTTTACAATTTTAACATTTTTAGTGAAATTAAGAACAAATGATTCATCTGACTTAAAAGCCCATTAAAATCAATTGGGTCGTACATGGTTTTTTATTTTATTCTTTATTAGTTTTTTTTTGGAAACCCACCCAGAAACCTATGGAAATTTAATATATGAAAGGTGACATTAAAAAGACATTACATGCACTGTCCACCCAGCCACCTCCAACTGAAATAGTTTACTGCGTATTACATACTTGGTACACTTCATTTCAGATGCAACATCTGATTTTCCCTAAAGTCCTGCTTTTTACCCAATTTTCCAGCTGGACTGACTGAGGCAAAGGGAGGTCAAGCAACTTGCCAAGGTCAGGCAGTGAGCTAGTGCTTTACTAGGGATTAGAATTTAGGAACTGCCTAACTAATGGAACAAATAGCCTTCATGCACCAAATCCCACAGGGATGGGCAAGTCACAAAAAAAGAGAGGATTAATCAAAAAGGGACTTGTCTGCTTCGGTAAGCAAAAGATGCCCAATACAGAAGAAATACAAACACTTTCAAGTTGCTGGAGCATAATCCTGGGGACCATTTATGCTTGTGCACTGAATGTTTGGGTAGGATTTTAATGACTGATAAGTGGGTGGTTAATATTTGAAGGTCCTGAAGCAGAGAGAGCCCATGCATCTATATTTCAAAAGAAAGAGAACAGAGCAAAATCTTCAGAGATACCACATTATTTTAAAGAAGCTCCATTGATGGCATTGCAAAGAAAGGCATCTTATTTTTTTTTGGGGGGGGGGAGGCGCATGCTGATTGCAAAAGGTAAACAAATATTACAAGCCTGCCTGCCTTTCACCAGCAGCACATTTGAAACCAATGTCACCATTCTAGTTACAGAACAAAAATGGGAACTGTCTGGTTTGATTTAAATCTGTCCCTAAGCAATTTCCATCAGTTAACGCAGCAGAAGTGCAAGTACAAGAACAAATAAACAAAGAAAAACCACACAGTTCCTAAACAACTAAACATTTCCAGTGGGACACTCACCCCCCTCCACACATTTACGCTAATCTTAACAGTTCATAATTGGGCAGAGGTGCATTAATTTCACCCTCCGTTTGGTGAAAGGGGCAGGAAATTACTTGCTTACCTGCATTCAAATTTGCTTAGGATTCACATGGTTATTGCTGTTGTTCACATTGAAATGACAAAGAGCATTATAAGATGGCAGGAGGGCCTTCATGTCCTCTGGCTGTTCAAGAGTGTCTCCTTGCACTTTCTTATGATGACAGAATGATTCAGTTTCATTTTGCAGTTTTTGTTTGCATTAAATAGACAAGAGATATGGACAAACAGCCACAGGGAAATTTTAAAGTAGGCAAAATAGGTAAAAAAAAATGTTATGGGTATACACAAGAAAAATGCACCTCAGAACTTTATCTTTGTTAGCTTTCTTGCTTGCAGAAAAACAAACCTGTCAGGTATATCTCAGGGATAAGAAAGGTATTCGACATTCGAAGGGGTCAGCCTTGTTTTGGTGTTGGTTAAAGTAGTAAAGGGGGAAAGAAGTAGGGGCAATTCCGCTGATCATCTTTCTTTGTCTAGAGAGGGATTAATGTTCCTTTTTTTGGATGGAACAAAACAGAAAAGCAGTTTTTGCAGAGGAACGATCCGGTGCATCTCTAAGGCTGCATCTGCATTGTAGAAATGATCCAGTTTGACACCACTTTAACTGCCATGGGATTTGTAGTTTGTTGCAGCACCAGAGCTCCCTGAATGTCTCACAAAAACACAGTTCTCAGAATTCCATAGCACTGTGCCATAGCAGTTAAAGCAGTGGCAAACTGGATTATTTTTGCAGTGTGGATGCAGCTGACTAAGAAGAAAAGTCCCAGGACCAAGATCAGTCAATTAACATCCTTAGACGGCTTTAAAAAGGCTGTCAAGACGGATCTCTTCTGGCAGGCCTTTCCAGACTAAATACCCGGCCTCGGGATCTCGGGACCTTGGAATTCCCCTTCTCAGGAATGTCTCCATAGCCCCTTTTTAGAACTGAAGTTGCAGGGGTTTTACCGATTTGTATTATTTGTCTTCTTTTTAATTTATGTTCATATTGTATTCAGTTTTAATTGAAATATGATTTAATAACTTTTTAAGGGGGGAGGGAATTATACTGTTTTTAGTTGTTTGGTTTTTAGTGTTGTAAACTGCCCAGATTGGTTCTCCACCAGGCGGTATATAAATAAATTATTATTATTATTATTATTATTATTACCAAGGAGGGAAGAATTATTGACATGCAGTGAAATCACTGAAGAAAAATTGTCTACTAGCACTCTTCCTATGGCTCTCTTCTCTGTAATTCATATGGATCAGAGGCATCTGATCTTATTTGTCAACATGACAGTAGTGCTGGGGGGGGGGGGGGGGGGCGGAGGCAGGGAAGGTAGATCCAGGGAATATGAAAGGGATCAAGCTTGAGCTTTCATTGAGACATTTGTTCACTGCCTACAGAATAGCAAGCATAGTAAAGTGGTATGAGTGTTGGGTTAGGACTCTATGAGACCAGGGTTCAAATCCCTGCTTAGCCATGTCAGTGGCATGGTAATTCTGCTCAGGGTTTTACTCTGGACTTTAAATAGAGATATCCAAGGTGCTGAATCTATTTTGGGGATAGTGTTCAGCAGAGTGACCAGATATCACAATGGCAAAGGAGGACCAAGCATTGTAAAATGCGGGACATTCAAGAAAAAATGTCGGATATTACAAAATAAAAGCTAAACACATTAATATAAATTCATTGCAGATGGTTTATTTACAACTAGATTATTTATATTATATTCTATTACGTACTCAGCCGGATTTTTCTGATGTACTTATCTTCATTAAATGCTTTGTTGGCCTGAAATATACTTATAGAACTCTTAGCAAATCAAATGCTTAACACTGTGTTTTGTTAGCAACAAACACTTGACTGACTCTACATTTAAATTATTCCTTTCTTCCTTTCATTTGCCCATTGTGCTGAAATTGAGGAAAACCCTTTGTATTGTCTCCTCAAGCAGCCCATTGCTTAACATGTTTGCTGTCCTTTTCCTCTCTGAGAAACACACAGTGCCCTGAGCTCTGTGGGGAAGCCTTATCTGCTGTTGCTCCTAGCGAAAAGGGAAAAGGAAAAAGGCATTTTAGAAAAAGCCAACCTATCCTCCTATTTGCAGCATGCATAGTCTGCCAAACAGATGAATTTCTCAAAGGGGAACAGCAAATGTGGTATTACTCGATGGGCTTCTTAGACATGCTCAGAATGGAGAATTCCTCCTGGACAAGGTTGAAATATAGGACACATCCAGGAAAAGGAAGACGTCTGGTCACCCTGTGTTCAGCACCCTAGATATTACCATCTCTTAAAGTTCAGAGTAAAATCCTGAGTGAATTCACTTTCCCATTGACACAAATGCCACCGGTTCAAATTTTTCAGTCAGCATATTCAATATGAGTGAGAATCCAGTGGTGCCAAGAAGATGATACAACATAATTTCGGGTTCAGTACTCATACTTCATAGACTAGACTAGAAGTAACTAATTTAATTTTTTAAAAATAATGCTGCTACAATTTTGTCTTAAAGATACTGATTCCCCAGTGACACTAAGAAACATGCCTTTAAGTGGAATTCCTTAAGGGAATTGAACGGCATTCCTCAAACTACATACTTTGGAGTGATCCCATCAAAGTCATTGGGACTACTTCAGATATAACTGGGTTGAGGACTGAAACGTAATTCCCTTTAGGATCAAAGTGCCAATCAGCCAGCCTGTAAGTAGCGCTGTATTTGATGCGTAGGTTCTACAGTAATTGACACATGCAAATTTTTAAAGTAACTGATGGAGATGCTGACTAAAGGGTGAGTAGAATCCTTCCCAGGAGTGTCTCAAAGGTTAAGCCCATAATAAGGTAAGACATTGAAAGAAATATTAATGCAATTGTTTTTAGACATACAGGTGCACCATCTCCCTCCTGTTTCATATGGAAGCACGTTAGTCAGTTACGTAGTACTATTATCTGCCTTGTAATGAGCCCAGCAGCTACAGTTATTTAATATGAAGGAGAAAATTATCATGCTTTTAATACATGGTTTCCCCCATGCATTTCTTCTTCCCAGTAAGGCTGTTAGTGTTTCTTCTATCACAGGTTACCAGTGCATAACAATAGCTTTAAAACCATGGAACACATGGAGAGCTACACAGCTTCATGGCAAATGTGGAATGCCACTGGCAGGGAGATGGTGATTCTTCTTCTTTCCATTATAACTTTTAGATGGAAGGAGAGAAAAAGGAGGGGAAGAGAGTGGCTTTCCTTCACTTTGTGCTCATATCCCTTGACAGATACCGGAATAGGAACAACATTAAGGGGCTTCCTTCCAAGTCAGTTTTGTTGTGTTGTTTCACAGATCTCACTTATTCCAAAACTTCTTAATTTAAGCAGCCATGTGTATTTCTTTGGCCATCCTGCAGAGTCCCAGAGTCACAGGCTGGTGCACATGAACTCTTTTGGACTGTTGTTGTCATTATTATTATTATAATTATTATAGTATTTATTTCTGTCTCACCTTTTCCACAGTTTGGTACTCAAAGAGGCTTTGTTCTGAGAAGTCTAATAAGAGTCTAAAAGGGGACTTCACAGTTCCTACTACTAATTTTCATATTTGTAATCTTTTTCTTCAGTGTGGATGCTTGGGACTCTTTCACACCACACACCTACAGTGCTATGATGCCATTTTAACCGCCATGGCAAACCCTATGGAATCCTAGGATTTGCAATTTATGGGTAGGTATTTGGAATTGTCAGCCAGAGAGCTGTAATGCCTCATCAAACTTACAAAAATTCTATACTATGTTGCCATGGCAATTAAAGTGGAATCATAATGCTATAACTGTGTAGTGTGAAAAGATCCCATGCATTCAATGGGAAATTTTGGAATAAAACATGAAAACTAAAAAAGAAAATGAAATGAAAGGGGGGGAAAAGCATCCACATGTGTGAAGTGTTACTTCAATTCTTAAGAGGACTGTATAAGTGACTGTATAACCCACTGTATGAGCGTGGGCGACTCATAAGGTTATTGCACAGCACTTAAGGAACGGGAACAGAATGGAATGGAATGGAAGGGAAGGGAACAGAATGGAACAAAATGCACTTTACTGCATAGGACAACACCACCGATGCTGCGGGAGTCCCCAAGGCATTCCCCAGCTGTTTCTGGCAGCCGATTTTGAACTGTTGGTGGCATTCTGACTAAGTGCCGTGTGATAAGCTTATTACACTCAGCCTCAGAGGAAGACAATGGCAAACTCTCTCTGAAGAAATCTTACCAAGAAAACCCATGATAGGATAGCCTTAAGGCCACCATAGGTTGGAAACAATCTGAAGGTAGGCACAAGAAGCCCTCCCTCTCATAAGGCAAACCAGTGTAATTTTCACCTCCAAATTAATGTATGAATGAAAAAGTGTTCATGTTTCAGATTTTGCACTTCCCCCAAATTTGAAACACAGTTTCTGCTTTAAAAATGTACTGAACTGTATATTTTACATCAAAATGCAGAGACTCAGAAACATCTAAACTTTTTGGATTACAAATCCCAGCATGATCATTGAAAATGATGGCTGCAATAATTGAAACAATACATGTGAAAGGGATCTAGGAGTCTTATTAGTAGACCTCAAGCTGAACATGAGTCAACAGTGTGATGCAGCAGCTAAAAAAGTCAATGTGATTCTAGCCTGCATCAATAGGAATACAGCGTCTAATTTGAGGAAGTAATAGTACCACTCTATTCTGCTTTGGCCAGACCTCATCTGCAATACTGTATTCAGTTCTGGGCACCACAGTTCAAGAAGGTTAATGACAAGCTAGAAAGTGTTCAGAGGAGGGCGACCAAAGTGGTGAACATTCCGGAAACCATGTGGAACGATTTAGGGAGCTGGGTATGTTTAGCCTGGGGAAGAGAATATTAAGATGTGACATTATAACCATGTTTTAATATCTGAAGGGGTGCCATATTGAGAATGCAGCAAGTTTGTTTTCTGCTGTTCCAGAGACTAGGACACAGAGCAATGGATGCAAACTACAGGAACAAAGATTCCACCTCAACATTAGGAAGAAATTCCTGATAGTAAGAGCTGTTCAACAGTGGAACATATTCCCTCAGAGTGTGGTGGAGTCTCCTTCTTTGGAGGTTTTGAAACAGAGGTTGGATGGCCATCTGTCAGGAGTGCTTAGATTGTGTACTCCTGTCTGGCAGAGGGTTGAACTGGATGGTCCTTGTGGTCTCTTCCAACTCTATACTTCTAGGATTCTATGAATTCTTGGATTTGCAGTCTTAAAACATGCATCAAAAATTATACTGGTTTCTTCCTTCTTCAAAATAAATGCAGATTAATGTAGGTACAGGCTAAGCTGATGTGATAAATAAACCATGTGAAAATCTTATGATCCACAAAAAGACTGGGCCTCCAAAAACAAACAAGCAAACAAACAAACAAACACAAAACAAAAACAAAAACAAAACACCCGAACATCCCTACTTAGAAAAGAGCAGTTTGTAAGTACATGATGACTAGCTTAGGATCTTCATACCAGGATCACCAAAGCATCAGATTCCTTGACACTGTCATCTATTGCAAATGGTTAACTATAAACAACATTCTGTGGTAAATAGGCATGATAACGTACAGAATATGTGGGCTTCCCTCAATTTCCTAGAGTTGTCAGCATTGTTGAAAACATTTCTAATGTCTCCAACATGCAACAGTTAGTTGATATGAAAGTTCATTGGGCTCTATGTAGTTTATTTCTCCCACCCCATGGCTTTTCTTTCCCTCCCCCATCAATTTCAAGATCTGCAACTGTAAATTAAACCTCTTATCCACTCTGACAGGCAGGCAGGAGACCACAGATATAGTAATCTGCCAGTCTGGAATCTGGTATATATTGGGAGTCATGAAATAGATCTCAGCAGGTTGAGCATTGTGCACCCACCCATTTTACAATACAGTGATTACAGCAGGTAGGTGGTTCAGATAACCATGCATTTCAGATATGCAGGAGCTCAGTGTAATGTGTAGTATGATTTACTCAGGTTTGTCAAGATGCATGCTGTAATAGCATGGTTGGTGTAGTGTCCCACTGACTTGTCTTTTATGTTCTTTGATCTCCAGACCTCTGTGAACACAAATATCTTAGCAGAATTGTCCTGGAGGGGACAATTTAAAATAAATACATAGAACCTCAGTGCACAATGTCTTTGTCCATGTTCTTCTAAATTTAAAATTGCTGCAGGGTCTAAAAATCATTTTATTCAGTGTAGCACCTCTTCTCCTGGTTTAAAGACGTTTGGTTTGCTTACTCAGTAGGATAGGAAAGGAGGCTTGAACATGCCCAAAGGTACTCTGTCCTCTAGTATTACCTCACTGTTTCCTTGGTAGAGTCTAGCACTAAGAACATGAGGTCTAGAACATGATTCAAAATAATTCTGACTGGAATTCACAAATGTACCTATAAATGCAAAACCTAGGGTGTATCCACAATGCAGAATTAAAGCAGTTTGACACCACTTTAACTACCATGATTCTATCTTGAGATCTGCAGTTTGGTCAGACCAGAGCGACAGACCAGGCTGAATACCTCATGAAATCACACATTCTGTAGGATAGAGTCATAGTAGTCAAACTGCTTTAATTCTGCAATATGGATACATCCCTAGAGTTACACATTTATAACTGGTTTAAATCCATGATCCCTACATGTTCCATAGCATAGGGAATATGTAGGGATTATCAAAGTTCCCCAATCCTGATTTACTAGGCAGCAGCAGCTGCAAATAACAGGGATCCTGTTTCCACACACACACCATGAGTGATCTCTAGTGCAAGGGGGAATTATGACAGAGATCCTGCTTTGGACTGTTGCACCAGAGATAGGAGAGGAATGATGGAAATGTCAGTCTGTTGCATCTTGATTGACAGAAGAACAGATCCCTGTCTCTCACAGTGACTGCTTCCCAGTAAGACAGCACTGGGAAGCTTTCATAACTTGGGTCTGGATTTGGGGACTGGTAAATCCAGATTGGGGGATTGGGCCACGAGACTCTACTTAGCTATGTTTCTATGTGCAGTCAGGCCTTTTAAGCTGATAAGGACTGGGTTTTTAATGTTGTGCTATAGAACTTTTAATGGTTTGTATTTTTAACATGTTATATTTTAATTTATTACCATTTTAACTCTTAAAATTGTTTAATTGTCTTTTAAATTTTATATTTATATATTTTAATACTGTTGTACTGTTTTTAAAGTGTATTGTTTTATACTTGTTCACCACCTTGAGTCCCTATATTGGGAGAAAGGTGGGATATAAGAAAATATAATAAAGAAGATAGTTGTGCAGCTAAGTAGCTGATCCAGAACTGTGGCCTCTCTTTTTCCAGACTGATTTGTAGAAGGCATAATATTAATATATATATTGAATTTGGAAACCTGCTAACCAGAGTTTGAAAGTAAGCTAGTTGCAAATGTGGAGTTATTTATACCTAGTTCTTTTTTTGCCAAAAAATGAGGCATAATTAAGTTATGAGACAATTTTACTTCTTTTTCAGTGTAACTATGGCTGTTTTCATTTCATTTATTTACAAGTGGAGGAGAAGGTTATATCACAGATAGTGCCTGATACTAATTAAAAAAGTAACTAAAAGTACAGAATTCAGTTACAATAACAAGACAATATAAATGGTTCCTTAAAAAAACTAAGTAAAACTATAATAGTAACTTAAGTACTAGATATATGGAACTGTAAGTGTAACTACTTTTAAAAACTGATATTTTAACTGTAGCAATGGAGTATATTTATGAAGTGCAACAATGGAGTATATTTATGTAATTTTTGATTAAATGTTTTCTAAATAAGGGACACTTGAGAAGCACGAGTTTACATTTGCCCAATAAGCACAACTTTTTAATAGAGATGATGACGTAGAAACCACAGTTCTTACACATATCACTTGATGAACAATCTGCTACTATGTAGAATATATTTCTCCATTACTGGAAGTGTGGTTGCTGGTTTGAGTTTATTGTGGGAATGGGGAGGAGATATTGTCAAGGATTTCATCTCCTGGTAGACAGATGTATTGACTCTCCTTACAAAAGCTGTTTCATACCAGTACGATACCAGTGAGTCCAGATTCTTTATAATTACAGGAGAATCCAGTTTTGATCTGAAAGTCCATTTGTATAGTGCTCTTAACAACCTGTGTTATCCTTTTTGAAAATCCTGCATAGCTTGAGCTCTGTTGTCAGCATTTTTATCACAGAATATGGAATCAGTTGTGTGGTTCGTGGGGATGCATATTTTAAAATAAGTTAGAATTTATAATTAAGGCTGGATTCACACTGCAGAAATAACTTGGTTTGACATCACTTTAACTCTATGGTATGGAATTTTGGGTTGTTGTTGCACCAGTTAAAGTGATGTCAAATCGGATTATTTCTGCAGTGCAGATGTAGCTCATTTCATTTATTGTAATTAGAGCCAAAGTAGTTGACAAGACAAAGAATTCTGATAGCCCTTTAGTTCTCAACTGGATTAAGGGTCCAGTTCTACACATACCTTTACTTGGAAACACGTTCCAAGGAATTCTTCTCGCAGAAAACTAGGAGCAATTTCAAACCTGAATTTACATACTCTCTAATATTTTACTGGGACATGTGTGGCCAAGCAGCACAGTGTGAGCAAGATGGCAAAGGTTATAAATGAGGAAGAACACACAAGCTAGGAGTGGATGCAGCAGTTTGCTTTTTCTTGAGCCATAATAACCCCTTGCTGAGTTAATTGAATGTAAACTACTTTTGCACTTTGAACTCAGCTTGCAGCAATTGAAATAAGCTGAGGACAAAGGAAAAAGTGGGAGGAGGAGAGAGAAACTGGGACATTTTCAAACCAGATGAAAAAGTGGGACAATACAGATTAATTAGGACTGTCCCTCCCAAATGTGGACAGTTGCAAGGTATGAATTTATTTGGTAAGTAATAGATTTTGTTTATAAATGATTGAAAATCCTATTTCTTCCAGCTCTTTATCCCACAATTTAAACCATTTGATCTTTGTTTCACTGTATTACATGCATTATGTGGATACTATGTAAAGCTTTTATTATTTACCACCTACCAAATCATAAAAATAGCTTAAGAATAAAAGCACATGGCTTTCATCAAATGGATCAGTGTGTGCATAGCCTCTAAAAAATCCAAAATGTTACAAATCAGCTATTTGCTTGGAAGATGATGGAAAACGGTGGGTAAATTTACCCCTATAAAGTAACTTATTTATTTTATTTTCCTGTCTCTGTTTCATAGAAGACAAAAGGCAATTTGTACCATAGATTAAAATAGAAAGCAGCTAAATATAAATCATAATGTTGAAGAACAATTTAAAAAATTATTAGTTTAAGACTACATGCATTTAAAGCCTTGAAAATAATGGCAAAAGAAAAAAAAAGTACAGAAAGCACCACTAAAATTCCCCTCTGTAGAAAACTGTTAATGGTTAAAAAATCTGTCAAAATTAAAAGGTCTTTGCCTGTTGGTTAATTTAATGGATTCAATAGGTCCCCTCTAGTCTGGATTAAAAGAGGATTTAGGTCTGTAAGAGCATACTTTAAGTGTTGGACTATGACTCTGGAGACCATTATTTGATTCCCAGCTTGGGCATGAAACCCAGTGGGTGACCTTGGGCAAGTCACATGCTCTCAGCCTTAGTGGAAGACCATGGCAAGCCCCCTCTGAATAAATCTTGCCAAGAAAACTCCATGAAAGGATCACTTTAGGGCAGGGGTTGGCAACGTTAATGTACCTGAGGCTGGCCGCTGGTCCCCAGATCTTCCACTGGGCTGGGAGGGGGGGAATGGTGCATGCGCAAACGAGTCATGGCTGCCATTTTGGCAAACAAAATGGCAGCCGCGACGCGCATGACGGTGCGATGGCAGGAGTGCACGGCGGTGGTGGCGGGGATTGGCAGGGGCTGGTTGGTGGGGGTCGGTGTGCCGGGTGTGGTCTGCGGGCCGTAGGTTGCCGACCCCTGCTTTAGGGTCTCCATAAATCAAAAACGACTTGAAGACACACAACACACACATGCACACATAATTTAGAGAAGAGTTAGGCAACCTCAAAGGAACTAGCTGTTACTTAAACCATGATTTCTACTTGTTTTGTAAATAAAATGAAAATGCAAAATATTTATTTGGATTTTTTTGGGGGGGGAACAATCTAAACCAGCTCCTAGTTTCTGAAAAAGTTTGAAATCTATATCAATAATTCAAATAACTGCCCTAAAATGACAAAAATAATGTTAGTGTCGTCAACTCTCAGCAAATAGTCCTTAGTAATATTCTCAGCATTTTTGGTAACTGAAGTGTTTCTTTTATATAGATTTGTATACTTTCTTCTGAGAACTTAGTGTGCTTTGTCTTGCCACCTTTTATGTTTGTGCATCTACTGGCTATAATTTTGGTATTTTCATGTCACCTCTTTCCTTTCACCTTTGGCTGCCAAGGAAAATTAGTACTTAGGGAGAACATACCTGTGTTCCTTCACAGTGGTGTTTAATGGATAGCAAAGGGCAGTGGCTTGAAAGAGACTCAGTTCAAAATTGCAGCTAACAAAAATCTAAAGCTCCATGTATGTGCATAAACAGAAGAAAGAAATCTGTTGGTTCCACTGTCTTACAGAACATAGAAACTGTGAGATAAATGAAAGGATTTCTCCAATCCAGTGCCTTGATATAATCCCAGTCAGGTGACAGAATAAGTCATGTATTCCTAAATACCAAGAACTGAATTTGCACAAGAAGACTCTGTGTATCTCCAGAGCATTCCTAAATATTTATAGCCATCACAGTGTTCTTGTTTATGGCCTGTGGTTTCCTCAGTTCTTCTCTGTAATTTCCATACTGAGGGCCTTCTCTCAGGTCTGCATATATTTACATGTTTTATGTGTAAGCTTTTAAGCATCAAATTATACAAAATGGAGGTGAGACCTCTGCCAGTTGAATCTTTCTCTTATTGTTTCCATTGTGCTGGGTTTCAGCAGGATAAATAAATAAATAAGGACGCAAATTGGTATGAAATAAGTGACAGCTCATGTTCCACAGGTTCATGTTTTATGACATTACTGGCCCATAGCCACGTTAGCTATTTGATTGTCTGAAGGATGTCCTTGATTTGCTCTCATTGCCAATGTGATGACAAGCATGTGCCGTCTGTGCACACATTGCTGTCAGATGAGTAGCTCTTGCTCTTTTGGCATGTTCCAGGTACTAAATATATAGAAGGAGTCAAAACTGCTCTTAGCTTTGCTTGCACAGGATTACACCTCATTTTGTGTTTGTCTTCTATTGACTTATTTCTTAGAGTTTCAGTTTTGTAAAATTAAGTTTCCCCAAAATTATTTTAAGTTCTGCAAAATAATTTTCCAGTCTGAAGAAAATAATGGAAAAGGGAATGCATAGATAGAAATGCAGAAAACCTGATGGTGACTCTGCCAAAATGTTGAGCAAAATGAATGAAGACAATTTACAGTGGCATGTTTTCTCCAAAGTAACTCTTTCTAAGGCTGCATCTGCACTGCAAAAATAATCCAGTATGACACCACTTTAAATGACATGACTCAACACTATAGAATTCTGGGAATTGTAGTTTGTTGTAGCACCTTTGACAGAGAGCTTTGACAAAGACAGCTCTTTGACAGCTCTTTGACAGAGAAGGCTAACTGTCTCACAAAACTCAGAATTCCATAGCATTAAGCCATGACTGTTAAAGTAGTGTCAAACTGAATTATTTCTGCAGTCTGAATGCAGCCTAAATTCCATAGGGCTTATGCCATGAGTCTGTGACCAAAGGATTGTTTTACACACACACACACACACACACACACACACAAATAGGAATGGGAAAACTTTGGCCTTCCACTTGGCTTGTCCTACAACTCCCATTTGCCCTAACAACACAGCTTGAAATACTTACTCTTTGGGGTATTATTCACAGAATCCAAGGTGGTTTAAAAATTCTGGGTTCTGTAATTCAAAAGTTATCTCCCTCCCCAAAGTCTGGTGACCCAGTGTGGCCAATGGGAAGGTATTGTGAGAATTCTAGTTCTAAACTTCTGGCTGGCAAATCGTTCTCTGCTTCCATTTAAGACCATAATCAAATTTAAATGAAACCATAATGATTGTACATGAGTGATTCAATGATATTGGCTCAGCTGAAATAGAAGCTGAAAAGGATACTTTAATGGACTTCTCAGCATGGCACATAACTTTGTAAATGGAAACAGTGGGTTGGATTCAACTTTGAGTGTATATAACTAGAGTGCAGACTGCCAAAAATAGTGCAAATTGAGTCCACTTTTAGGGTTAGGGTTAGTGCTAGGGAATCATGGGAATTGTTTTTTTTTTCTGAGACATTGAGCCTTCTCTGTCAGAGAGCTCTAGTGCCACAATAAAATACAGTTCCCATGATTCCCTAACCCTAACCCTAACCCTAAAAGTGGACTCAATTTGCACTATTTCTGGCAGTCTGCAACTCCCCCAGTCCTCATGGTCACTCCCTTCAGAGGTTCAAGGGATCCTGGTGAATGAAGTGAGGTGTGGTGCAGAGGGACAAAGAGGTGACAATTACATATTGAGTAGGAACATTTTCTGTGAGTAGAGTCTGTTTGCAAGCTGGATCCAACCCAATTTTATTCTTTGGTTTTATTTCTCAATAATATTCTGAGCATTCATAATATATAATGAGAGAGGAATTTTCAAAGGAAATAAAGCCCTTAAATGAGTGATCTAAATCTAATATGATGCTACTGTAGAGTGTTTTCCTCTCCTCTCTTCTCCCTTGCTTGGATCATCCTGTAAAGTATGTGGCTTGCAACACATTGGGTTACAAATGTGATTGTAATGGGAAAGGGGGCTCCCCATTGCATTCTACTGTTTATTATTTTAGTTAATTGTGTTTTATATTGCTTTGTTTTGTAATATTATTTTGTATACTGGTGGTATATATAGGTTTTAACATACTAAATTATTAGTCGCAATGAACATTTCCAAAGTTCCTAAAATACCAAACCAGGGTTGCCGACTGAATGTGGGACAGGTCTCCTATATATTTAATATTAACAGGAAGAAATAGTAAAGTTCTACCAGGTAGAACTATGCAAAGTCTCCATCCTTACTCCTTCAAACACACCTTTACCTGGTCCAGCCCCTTCCCCCCAATACATCTATTTATTGGCTTTTGGAGAGCAGGAGTGATTGTGGAGAAGTGTTTAACTATGTGCCTATAGCTGAAAACACAGTACTGACATCATTCAAACATCAAAAGGACTTAAAGATATTAGTCTAAATCCACTTTCTAATCCCAGCTGGATTAGATCCATTGAATTAATGAAATTTATGCAAGTGTTTACAGTTTGTTTAGTAATTGATTCCATGGGTGTACTGTAGTTTGAATAGTAATTACATGTAGACTTTTAGGTCTTATAAACCTGGGAAAATAGAAAAGTCCTAAATATAATTGTGAGACACCCAGTATGGTATAGTGGTTTCAGTGTTGGACTATGACTCTGGAGACCAGGGTTTGAATTTCCACTGCTGTGGAAGCTCACTGGGTGACCTTGAGCAAGTCACGCTTTCTCAGCCTCAGGGAAGGGCAAAGGCAAAGTCCCTCTGCTTTACGTATCTTGTCTTGTGATAGGTTTGTCTTAGGTTCACCATAAGGGTTAGGGTTAGTGCTAGGGAATCATGGGAATTGTTTTTTTTCTGAGACATTGAGCCTTCTTTGTCAGAGAGCTCTGGTGCCACAATAAAATACAGTTCCCGTGATTCCCTAACCCTAACCTTAACCCTTAAAGTGGACTCAATTTGCACTATTTCTGGCAGTCTGCCAACTGACTTACGTAAGTGTTGATTTACCAAGTATTTATTGATTCAGTCGATCTATCTTATGTGGGACTAACAATTGGATTTAGGCCAGAGTCTTTGCATGGCACTGAAGGAATCAGTGTTGGCACTGGATGAGCCTTTCTGGATAGTGTATTCCACAGCTAGGGTGCCAAAACTGAGAAGACCCTCTCAGTCAGTCAACAGAGAAAATTCATTAGGCAGAGGCATCTAGGAAAAAAAAATCTCCAAGGAATATTTTAAAATCTAAGGATGTATTTAAGGAAGAGGCAATCGTTAGATCAGCACATTGAATTGTGTCCACAAACAGAGGAAAAACCAGTGAAGGTGAAAAAGCACTGTCATAATATTATCATACTAACTCGCCGTGGTGTCGACATAATGTCATTTTTAGTGTTTTAAAGTTTCTGGATTGTTTTGGAAGAGCCCCATATGCAATATATTGGAGTATCCAGCTAGGGCAATACTAGCAAGGCTAACTCTATTCAGACAGAGTCAACATCGATGTGGTGATGTGATAGCATTATTTAAACATCTGAAAAGATGGCATGAAGAGGATGGAGTGAGCTTGTTTTCTTCTGCCCCAGAGACTAGGACACAGACCAATAGATTCCAACTGCAAGGAAAGAAAATCCTCCTAAACATTAGGAAGAAGTTCTTGAGAGTAAGAGCTGTTAGACAGTAGAAGAAACTTCCTTGGAGGTCTTTAAACAAAGATTAGATGGCCATCTCTTGGGAGTGTTTTAGTTGTATGTTGCTGCATGGTAAGGGGTTGGACCAGGTGGCCTTTCCAAGTCAATGATTCTATATTTTAACTGAAGTGGATTAAAAATACTCCTAACATCAGGGGCTACTTGTGCCTCCAGTGACAAATCCAGCAGCACACCCAAACAGGAAACCTGATTGTTTTAGGCAAAGGCTCGGTAACTTACAACCTTCCAGATATTGTTGGGTTTTCATTTTCCTTGCTCACTGGCTGAACTGGCTAGGAAGTATGGGAGTTGCAGTGATCTGGAGGACTACAAATTGCTTCCCTTTCTCAGCAAGCCCAACTGCTATTGCTGCTTTGGTACCACCATTAGCTAGGAAAAATAAGAAGGATTGAAAGTTGTTGAACTTAGAAGCAGGAGTGAAGAGTATGGAGAGGAATGCAATATGCGGGCAAGGCCTGCATGTAACCCACGGGTCTCAGATTGTTTTGGGGATGTTGGACCACCCCCCCAACAAACAGAAAAATTGGGCACTACTCAGCTTAGCAGATGAGGCTGCTCTTTAGTAGTAGCTTTATCTTGTCTGAATCAAGTTTCAGTGGACTGGCAAGTTTCAATCATTCCTCAGTCTATTACTATGCTCTGACTTGCTGGCTCTGTTCAAGTCAGAATAATCAATTACCAGTACAAGAGATTGCCAAGAGTCTGCACTTCAAAATTTATCACTAAAATGCTAGTTGCTAAGTAGCACAAGGAAAGAAACAGAGCCTTATGGAACCACAACTATCACTGCTAAGGGACTAAACAATAATCCTCCCCCACCACTTGGAACTGATAATCCAAATAGAGCAGAACCATCACAAAACTGTACCCCCAACAACACGAGATGGCATAAAATAAAAGATATATTCCAGACTAGATGTCCCAGGTTCACTAAGCCAGAGACTAAAGGCCTGAACAGACTGACAGAAATAATCCAGCTTGAGTCCACTTTAACTGCCCTGGCTCAGTGCTAGGAAATCATGGGAACTAGTTTATTGTGGCACCAGAGCTCTCTGACAAAGAACGCTCAATGTCTCAAAAAACAAACAAACCTACAGTTCCCATGATTCCCCAGCATTGAGCCAGGACAGTTAAAGTGGTCTCCAGATGGATTATTTCTGGCAGTCTGTACAGGCCCTTACTCAGCCATAGGATCATTTTAGCCAATGTTTATGGAGGTCCAAGACAGACAGAGACCAAAAGGCAAATCCTTAATTTATTGAGTTTTATTTAAAAGAGAAAAAAATCCACACGCACATGCACACATACACACACTTCCACTAGGAATAGGGAGCAAAGAGGTAAGATGGAATAGAAAAGACTTGGAAAAGGAAGATACAACCTGAATGTAATGGCTGCTTCTTCTGCTGCTGATGTTAAGATGGACAATAGCGACTCTACTTGAGTGACAGAAGTGTGCTCTACAACCTGGCAGGCTTAGCCACTGTGATTTCTTATTTGATCCTAAGTTCTGCTTTGGCTTTTGAATCTTACCATGACACCTTATCGTAGGGGCAGACAATTGTTGGTACTGACCTTACCACTGGCTGATTTTGCTGTACTGACCTTACCACTGGCTAAGCTGATTAGGGGTGATGAGAGTGGCATTCAATACCATCCTCTTGCCTCCTCTTGCTTAACTTGCCCAGAATGTCCTAATAATTAAGGATTGCCACCACTAAACTGAGCATGCTATTCAGAACTACTCCTAAATCTAAATTAATGAAATGTCACAGCAAACAGTCTTCAGCAATGAAAATACATTTTAAGTGTCCCCTGTTCTCGACAGGTTCTTATCCTTGGTTCTCAACCATTTGTTCATATATTTTCAACTTTTCAACCACAAACTCTTCAACTTTTGTTCAAGATTGAAAGATCTTCCTGAAAACTGACTTGCAAAACATGTTACAATAAACAACTGACCACTGCCCCTTTAAGAGACAAAATATGGGTGCATAGCATATTCAGTCTTCTTACCAAATTCAGGTTTTCAG
>CM034701.1:56965305-56985712 GCA_020142125.1 Phrynosoma platyrhinos
GCGGTGCTCTGGACCAGGGCGTCCTGGACGCCCTGGTCTGCATCCCCCTTCTGTCTAAAGTCAAACCTAGCTCTGCACTGGGCCTTGGTCATTGAACATTCCCACACTGCAAATGAAGAGGAGCAACACAGTGACAACTCTTGTTGGAATATGGATGGGATATGCAGTCAAAGTGGAAATGTAAAGATATGTGAAAAATCTCTTTTGAGAAAAGTGTCTAAGCAAACAAAGAGGACTCAGCCTGAAGGTGGTTTGAAGCCAAAACAATTCCACACTGAACAGAATAACAAGGACGTTGAGCCTGGGAAAGCAGGATGCTAGAAGGTAAACATATCACTTCATCTAGTTTGCATGGGAACCAGGTCACATGAGGAGTGACACACAGCTAGGGGCTGGCCTAGAGACTGGGATAAAGCTGATCATCCTATCATTATATAGGTTGCCACCCAGGAGGTGGAGTTATGGGTTGGGCAAAGGGCTCCTTTGTTCTCTTTGTTAGAACTTGTCTTGTTTTTCAACTTAACAACAACAAGTTGTGATCCTATTGGTTCTATCCTTTGCAAGATGGATTGTACATAGATTTTTTTCCTGTTTTTACTATGCAACAATAAAGCTTTAGTTTTGATTTACAATCGTGTCTTCATGGAAAACTAAAACTGCTGGGAGAATGCAGAGAACAGCATTTCCAGGATGGCTGATGAAAGGAAGCAGACTTCTGATCTCTGCTATATTTACGTTTAGATCATATAAATCAACAACTATATGTTTTTTGCCCTATATTTCTGCTGTCAGAAATGTAGTAGGGTTTTGGGGTTGGGATTTTGCCACTTGCCTCATTCCCAGAATAGTCTGATAAAACGTGCAAGTTAAAATAATTCAATAAATATATTTGAATGCCAACTATTTATTTGTATGGGCAAATTGGCAACTAGATTCATTTTTATGGGCAAATTGTGTTAGTGTAATTCTCTGAAATCTCTGGAATTCTGTGTTGTTTTTTCCTATCTTATTGATGAACATTCATAAAATGTTAATAGCGCAAGGTTGCCTTATCCATTGTTTGCTAGAAATAAGGATGTTCCTGCACCCACTGGAAATGCTTCTCAGAAATTTTGCAAAGCATAGGGGCTCCTGGTGTCAGATTTATAAGCTTTATAAGAGCCATAATGCCAGAAAGGAAGGAAGCAGGACAAACATAGTGAATGTTTTTGTAACATTCATACCTTCCAACTGATTTCATAGGGACAGTCCTAATTAGTCCTCTATTGTCGCCCTTTTCCAGCTGCTTTTAATATGTCCCAATTTCCCTCTCCCCCTCTCACTTTCACCCTTTGTCCTCAGTTTACTTCCATTGCTGCAAACTGAATCCAAAGTGCAAAAGTAGTTTGCACTCCATTAAATTATTAAGGGGGAGAGAAGAAGAGAGTGCAGAATATTGCCCTTCTCATTAGACTCAGGCAAAAGCAAACTGCTACAGCATGTTCTAGTCAGTGTGTTTGTCTTCATTAATAACTTTTGCCATCTTGACTAGACTCTGATGTTGTTTGGCCACATGTGCCTCAGTTTTAATCTTCAAAATACTGGAGGGTATGCACATCTCTCTTCCCATCTGAACAAATGCAACCCCTTCCCAGTTACTACTGGTTTACAGTTATAAAGGTGGTTGAATTTAGTTGACCTTCTTCCCTGAAACAGTGGTGTCACAAGGGTTGACATCACCTGATGCAGTATTTCATGGTGTCACCCCCATCATTGAATTATTCCCAGTGGTGGAAAAGTGATTAAAATGTTGGTGCTGCAGCCTCTTACAGCAACAAGGTTGTGAGTTCAATCCCAGACAGGGCTCCAGGATTGACTCAGCCTTGCATCCTTCCAAGATCGCTAAAATGAGTACTCAGATTGTTGGGGGCAATTAGCTGACACATCATAAACTGCTTAGAGAATGCTTAAGTGCATGATAAGTGGTATAGAAATGCATTTGCTATTGCTATGCTACATCATACAGAATCCTTAGTAATTTTTTTTTGTACTAATGTTACTCATAAATCACAGTTCCCTTATATCACTGACTGTAACAGTAATAGATGTAACATAAACAAGCAAATTAAAATTATACCTTTCAATTACAATATCATGCACCTAAATGTATTTACATGTAGTTTCATGTGGTTAAAGTGAAAATTTGGTAAGATGTGATGTTTTTAATTTTTTAAAAAAGAGAATAATTTTAAAAACATTTTTTTAAAAAAATTAAAAAATAAATTATTATTTTTTAAATAATCTGGGGCCGGTCCTTTCTCCCACTGAGCTTCACTGACTCACACCATCTTTTCAATGTTTTAAAGGAATGCAGGTGAACTCCACAAGTCTGTTTCTGTGAAAAGGCAGATGTTTGGGGAACAGTGGTGTTACCCTCCCTTAGGATGTCAACTGGTGTGGCCCACATCCCCTAGTGACGTCCTTGGCCTGAAAAAAACATGGGAAAAGGCCAGCCTGGGAACCACAAGTGGCCCTCCAAGATATTTGGGTTGGATCCTTCTTGGACATCTTATTTTTTAAAAGCCAGTTTCTGCTGCTTGAGACTCACTTCATCATACTTTCCTAAACCAGAAGTAGACTTTTGGTCTGACTATACATTTCTAGCACTATGATCCTACTTTAACTGCATGTTTCCATCCTATGTAATTCTGGGATCTGCAATCTTGTGAATGATATTTAGAATTCTCAGCCACAGAGCTATAAACCCAAAGATTCCATAGGATGTAGCCATTGCAGTTAAAGTGGAATCATAGTGCTATATTTGTGCAGCATGCAAAGTCCCCAGGTCATTTCCTCTCCGTCCCCATTTTGGGGGATGGTACAACCTTCAATTTGAAAACTGACCTTCAAGTCTATGAAAAATGCCCTTTCCTGGTCTAACAACACTTTGTCATCCATTTTAAAGAAACCCTGACCAGTTTTTGCTCTCAAAGAGCTCTGAAAATGCACAGGAGTGTTCCAGTGAAGACAATGGGCCTTTGCAGACTGCCAGAATTAGTGCACATTAAATTGAGGCACTGCCCTGGCTCAGTGCTAGGGAATCATGGGAACTGTAATTTATGGTGGCACCAGAGCTCTCTGACAGAGAAGGCTCAATGTCTCAGAAAAAAAAAAATACAATTCCCATGACTCCCTAGCACTAAACCAGGGCAGTGCCTCAATTTAATGTGCACTATTTCTGGCAGTCTGCAAATGTTAAGTTTCTAAAATAAAATAAAATAAAATTTAAAAAATCATTATCAATAGACAATAGGGGAAAAAAGGATCCTCCCCCCCACCCCAATTCAGGACACATTGGTGATATACAGTCAAGATAGCTGGGCTCTCTAAGTATGATTACTAGCTTGAGTGGAGTTCTGCAGAAATCTAAAGGAATAAATGCCAAGACTTTAGAATTAAGATTTTGTAGGCTTGGCTTCCTAAAATGTGATGTTCAAGGAAGAGATTTTCACACCTAAGACTGATATTACTGCTGAGAATGTACTGCACAGTTATTGCCCATGTGCAAATTTTAATTAATGTGGGACAGAAAGAAGACCTGAAAATTTCATTTTAGCCTGGGTGGGTTTTACATTCTGATTTTAGCTGTGGGAAAGGCAAGAAATGCTTTTAGTGTCATGTGTGAAAATGCCCTTAGCTGTAACCAATTAGGTTGTACAGCATAACTAGGCTGAAGAGTCCTTTTTCTTTTTCTTTGACATGCCTGATTTTTTTTTACTTTGTTCCCAAGGGTGAAATATAGTGGAGTGAGAAGGAGATGTTTACTGATAATGAAAACCAAACATACTTATTCATACAAGGTAATCTTATCTTTGAAATGCTGTGATTGTTATCAACAAACATACACCCTTGGTTTGGGATTCTTTTCAGGTTAAAGTGACAGCAGCAAGAAACAGTAGAAGGTAGATTCTTATTTATGTCCATTGATTCTTTCTTTCTCTCTGCAAAATAAGACGTGTGTTTGTTTCTTTATTTTTGAAAAAAATGTCAGTACCTTAAAAAGGACAAAGGGCAATGAACCAAAAAATGTATTTGAAAGGAAAGAGAAAGCCTCCAGAGTTAGCTAGACATTACCTACCATCACTTGCTTTGGCCTTCCTTTTTAGCACCCCCTGCAGCTTAACCATGACATTGGTAGGCATCCTCTTTGCCCCTATAAAGGGAGTGGCTATTCTTACATGAGTAAATAGGCTGATGTATTTCCCAAAATCATTCAGTGGGCCCTTGGTATCCACTGGAGTTTGGTTCCAGGACACCCATGGCTACTAAAATCCAAACACTCAAGACCCATTATGTTACAATGGCATAGTACAATGGTGACCCCTTATATAATATGGCAAAATCAAGGAAATTCAATCTGTGTACGATTGAATCCATGGATGCAGAATCTGTGGATGTCTATAATGTATAATGCACAAGGGTAGAATGTATTATCAGCCATGTAAGATAATACTAATTAGAAAAATACAGTTGAAAAATGCTGAGCTTGTGTGTATATGTGTGTGCGTTTTCTTGTTTTCAGCTTGCCAGCCTTAACATCTGAATATCCTCTCAGCATGCTCTGTAATTTGTTTCTGAAGGTAGTAAAGTATTCTTTTCAGCTGAGGGTTTGCCTTCTTGGCTGTGTTTGTATATGGCTGTATTGGTTGTGCTGAGATATGTATGCATGCATTTGACCTAATGTATATGTTCAATTGTACAGCACCTCTTATCCCTAGCTTGAACTTTATTAGAACAGGTTAAATGCTGATACACTGCACATAGCCATGGGACTGAAGGTTGATACAGTAATAACATGTGAGACTTAATATGCAATAATATCTTTAAAGCCTCTTCAGTATTTTATTCCATTAATTTGGTTATATTATCTTAACCTTATCTCATTAATGCAAAAGGTGTATTGGATAGCTCAGGGTCCAAATCTTGAAGAGTTAATCCATTATTAATTAATATATTGCATTGGAAAGTGCAGTGAAATGCAAGGCAGCATATTTGCCATTGTAAGCAGCTGATTAAATTTATAATGCAGTGTTAGGTATTTGGATATTTCTATCTCTTGATATAGCCCTTTGCTGTGCTGTCTGCAAAATATAATAACTTCTAAGCAGTGTGTAAAACAAAGTGCTCAATTCACTTTATTAAAATATCCAATAATAATTGATTTAAAGGCAATAAAATGTGTTCATTAGAGGGCTTATATTCAAGAAATATTGAAAGTATACCTAAAACTGTCACTTTTATTGTGAATGAACAGGATAATATAATTTGAAAAGAGTGTGATCATACTAAAGATTTGTCCTGCAGCATTATCTGATAGCTCGTAAAGTGCTGAAATTTAATATGATGCTTTCAGTCAGTTTAATTGAAATTTAATTGCCACTTTGGGCAGAAGGTTTAGATCTGATCAATAAAATATTAAAGATTTTGCGCTTTCACTTGGAACAGTTTCTTAGCAAATGCACCAAGGGGGTGGCTTGTGTTTTTAGGAAATAGCCAATTGTTCTAGTTCACACAATGATCTGTGTCATTTTCTAATTTGATTTTTTTTAATGTGCTTCACAGATAAATAGTGGAAATAATAAAGCCAAAGTTGATCCATTTAATTGCAGCAAGATGAAAGAAATAACGGTCACCTTCAGATTCATGAGAAAGGCATTAATGTAAAAGAGCTATAAATATTTTGAAATGTCAAACCTCAGAAAGACAAAGTCCAACATGAGACTAGCTGTAAATCAGGCACATAGAAGAACCTTAGGAGAAAAGATGGTTCTCTGGTATTTTAGAAATAATTACTAACACAAAAAGGGTAATGATGAACCTATAAATTATATTAAAAAGGGCCATTAGAGAAGGATTAGTTTATAAAGCTGAGAGATGTTCTTGAAAATGATACTGCAAGTTATTTCTACTTTTCATTTCGTATTATTCAAGAAACCAAAAATTATCTGCTTAATGATAAACTAATTGCTGTTCGGCAACTGAGGTGCTCTGACCTGATCTGAGTTCATTCTTGAATGTGAACCAGAGCTCATCTACAGTTTTGTATTTTTGGGAGTTGATTAATGGTGGGGGAAGGGGGCAAAAAGTGTTGGTGACAGTATAGGAAAAAAGTCAATATGGTTCTGTTTTACATCACCTGTATGCACAGTTTCAGTCCAAGGAGAGCAGGGTACTTTGAATTCTTATATCACTGAATTTGGAATAAGTCTATTTCTTACAAAGTTTCCCCACCACACCTCTATGTTCTGATCAAATCCTTAGCACATGACCTTGACAGCTGCAGTTATATCTAAAGATGTCTGAATGTTTCTCCAGTTACCTGGCCACTGCATTGCTGTAGTTTAAGCCATACTGAATCACAACCACTCACATTCTGCTGTGTTTTGTGACATCTCTCCCTTTGCCATCTGTTTCTAGGGGAAAGCAATGTAGGGTATAAAATAGATAAATTTATAAAGCATTATAAATCCATAAAGTATATAAGACATTTTTTGACTTATGGCAATCCTAAGGTGAACCTATCACAGGGTTTGCTGGGGTTGAGTGTGTGTAACTTGCTCAAGGTCTCCCAGTGGGTTTCCATGGCTGAGCGGGGAAGTGAATCCTGATCTCCAGAGTTGAAGTCAAATGCTCAAACTACTAAATCATGCTAGCTCTCAAGTAAGTAAATACATAAATTCCTAATGATTTGTTTCCATACTTACTTCATGTGGAATCTGCAGGTTGAGGTGGTACAGCAAGATGCAAAAATTCAACATGTTAACTTTGAAAGGCTGCTTTGTCCCTCTGTACTATTATGAAATCGAAGGCTATTTCCAAATCCAGTTCAGGGGTTTGGTTTTTACCTTTGCAAGTTTTGGAATACTTGTCCCATCCCACATGAGCCAGCCACACCCACTAAGAATCCCATTTTCAAGTTCTCCTGACCACAGATTTCTTGATGCCAACAGGACTTTTTCAGTTGCTGCACCTTGACTGCAAAATGTTCACCACATGGGAAAAAAGAGAGAGAGAGAAAGAGAGAGATGGGGGAATTCTCAGTTGCATCAAAATTGTTTGACTGTGAGACTTTAGTCCACCTGAGTGGCTGTCTACGTGCTAGAAATATAACTATAGATATTCATAGAACACATCCTGTGATGAATCAGGACAACTTCTGATGGGAATTGCTATGAAAGAGTAGTATAGCATGAAAGAAGATTGACAACCCAAAGCATATTTTCCATGCTCTAGTGAACTCTTGCTGTGGCTATTGCAATTTTCTTCACTATCTTATTACTTTCTGTTTTCATTCTCTCTTGGAATGCCTCTGCAGAAATGTGTTCCTTTTTTTATTCTCACTCATTGCTTGCTTACCTCCCTACTTGTGTTGTGGGGTACCCCCAGTACTCAGATTCAGACAGTGAGACAGAAGGGCAAGATTAGGCAAAGAGGCCAGAGAGTGAGACAGAGGGACCTGCCAGTGAGACAGAGAGCCAAAAAAGTATGACAGTTTTGGAAAGCAAGATTTAGAACTCATAGTATTTACTATGGCAAAGAGATGGACAGACAGACAGACAGACAGACAGAGAGGCCTAGTGTAGGTTGGAAAGTTTAAATGCCAGATTATTCCTCCTCCTCCTCCTCCTCCTCCTCCTTCTTCCTGGTTCAAATGTCCAAGGACAGTTACCAGTCATAATGGACAGTGCTGGACAAAGATTTTCATGTACCTTTATGATTCCAGTGTGGGTCTCTCAGGATGCTTTGGCTTTAGCTGAATAACCAGTGGTCAGGGAGTGTTTAGGGACCTAATTTAGAGATCATCACAGTTGTAATTCAAAACAAAACCATGTCTACATTATGGATATGGAATATGCAGTCTTACAGATATGGCCAAACTTTAACTCCCAGAAGTTCTTACCATTGATTACATCTGGTAGGGCTGGTGGCAGCCTTTTAATCATCTCTTTAACTTTTAATCACCTCTGAGCTGGATTCCTCAATCATCTTCTGAATCACTCTTCATCAAAATTAACACACTGTTGGATGTGGCTTTGTGAGCATAGAGGTGGGGTACCCAGGTTAATCTTTTGAGTCTATCAGTAATTTGATTCACTGTAAAATCAATGTAATGCCTTAAAAGGTCTGCATCCATATTGAGAGCATGCATATATATATTCTCATTGTTTAGCCACCCACTTTTTTTTTTTTTTTTGCAAGGATTGTAAGCAGGCTCAAAAGGGCCTAAATATCCTCAAGGAACCAGAGCCTGTCTGATCTTGGAAGCTAAGCAAAGTCAGTCCTGGCTAGTACTTGGATGGGAAACTGCCAATGAATACCAGGTGGTATAGGCTACATGTCAGACAAAAGTACTGACAAAACCAACTCTGAGTATAACTTGCCTAAGAAAATCCTATGAAATTCACAGGGTTTCCATAAGTCAACAGGGAATTTGAAGACACACACAAACAAGCTCAAAGTGGGTTCATTTATACAATGTTCATTTTTATTACATCCTGATTCTGATGTCTATAAAAAGTTAAAACTACATGTCCCTAATGAGTACACATTTAATATACAGAAATGGACTAGACAGGTGAAGAGATGCTGCTAAGGAAAAGGAATTGCTCTCTTGTAATTTGTTAATGTGCACTGAAAACTTCATTTCACTTAACAATGAAAACAGCCCCAAATACTTTAAATTCCAGGAGCAGAAAGGGAGGGAGTAGGTGAACTAAACTAGTTGGAAATAATGAGGTCACAAAGTTCAGGAAAAGCCAGTTTATTATGCTGCTGAAATTAACATTGTCCCCAGATTTTCATGTTAGGTTCCAAGCCGGAACTAGTCAAGCAAAATTTCAGCCTCCGAGCAAATTATGGCTGATTTCAAAGAGAATGATTTAGTTCTTTTTGAAATTCTATCTGCACACAAAGAATAAAGACCAAGCCAGTCAGAAGAGTAACCAAACACTGATAAATGAACAAATAGTTCACCTTTCCACAAATATGTCTTGGGGCAGGACCTTCCCTGTTTAAAATATAGCTTACTTTGGGGCATGCCTCTTGTGTCTTGCCAAGGCTTGTCTCTTTAGAGACATGCTGATCTAATGGATGTGGCTTTGTGAGCATAGAGGTGGGGTACCCAGGTTAATCTTTTGAGTCTATCAGTAATTTGATTCATTGCTTTGGGGGAATCACTCATACCGTCCTTCTGATTACTTTTCCTTCCATTCCATTTTACAAAGCTGTGCCAAAGACATATTGGGAGGCTATGGGACACAACACACATTACACTTCTTATTCCCAAGGCATTACCATGGTGAAACTAGTCACAGCTAAAAAGGATCAGCCAGCATATTATTCATTCACCCACTCTTCTATTTAGCAAGATACCACGAGTTGTTTGTTGTTGTGTGCTTTCAAGTCATTTCCAACTTATGGTGACCTTAAAAAGGACATATCTTGTCAAGTTTCTTAAGAGGGGGTTCCTCAAGGTCACCTTGTGGGTTTCCCTATCTCCAGAATCGTAGTCCACTGTTTATGTATGTACTTTTACCTTAAGGCAGATTTGATCAAAATTGTCTTGTCTTTGTTTGACACACCCAGGAGGTCAACTGGTAGGCTTAAAAAAATTCCAGTCATTATTTTGTGATGGTGACCATTGATACAGGGCCCCTCAACATTTGGGTTTGACCTAATAGTTCAGCTAGGAGTTCAATAAAAAGTGAAAATAGTGTTGTTGAGAAGGAACATCTCTGCTTAGTGCCTCTGTAAGTTGAAGCAATCTGAATCTACTCCATTAACCAACACTGTCGCTTCTGAGTGTTTGTATAAATGTTCTAGGATAGATATAAATCCATTGCCAAAATTCATTTCCTTTCATATGCTGAATAGGAAATGCCATTCAACTCTACCGAACTCCTTTAATGCATTTAGTGAGAAAAGTGCCAAAGAAGCTTTTGTCTAGGATGAATGGTCAATCAGGTTAAGAACTCTACGGATTGAATCTGACATTCTCCTACCTGAATAAATGTAGGAGACCTACTTGATCTGGGTGGATATAATCCAGGATAAATTTGTTTAGTCTGCTTGCCATGATAGATGTGAATAATTTCGTATCTTGGTTTAATAAAGCAATTGGCCTGAATGCTTTGACTGGAGGGTTCATGGTGAGCATTGATGAGAGAGGGAACCTTAAAGGCCATACACATATGGTATTTAACATTGATAAGATTATCAAAAATGGCAAAAAATGCCTCCCCAAAATGGTGGAGAGGTTGCAAGACTCTTCGTTCCTATTTACATGTGGTTGGATTGTCTGGAATTTTATTTTAACCCAAAGGACAATAGCCACTTGAAAAATTGAAAACTTGTCACATTCCTAATCTCAGTGGTCAGAGCTGAAATTGCGAGATGTTGTAAAACAGGAGATGTTCAACTGAGCAACTGGTGGAAGAGAATTTGGGATACATGGTTGTCAGAAAAACTCTCCTATACCTTCAAGTTTTGCAATGGACAAAAAAAAAAAAAAAGGTACACACATTTTTTGAGGATTGGTCTGTTTTTATTGAATATATTAATAACAACATGAACAATATTGGACCTCCAACCCATCAGACTCTCTTTTGGAGAGACACTCTGGACTCGGTTCCACCAGCTGCCATGGAGTGAGATGACACCTTGAACTTTGAGCATTTCTGCTATCCTAGGATACATCATCTTTCTGTAAAACTCTTTCTGCTGACCCCCAAGGCTCATAGAATGTATTTTGTGTTGATTATATAACACTGGCTCTTCAACTTAGTAATAGAGATGAGCATCGCCCCGTATGGTCGGACATGACTTGAAAACCTTGTCAACGGGGAATACCTCTACCTTTACCTTTACTATGCAAAGCTATGAATAAAATCTGTTAAATTTTTTTTTTTAAAAAAATCCAGTCATTCTTGTAATCCCAAGGTTTGCTATTTTGCAATATATGGCAATATACAGCAGTATACACATAATGGGAAAAAAGTAAACTCAGTTGCTCCAAATACTAGACTAAAGGAAGGTGGTATTCCATCTCAAAGTTCTTACAAGCTCAAGGTGATACTGAATTAAGGTTTTAGGGCAGGAATTGGGCAAAATGCAAGGACTTTGGAGAAGGACTTGGGGGGAACCCTTGGGTTGGGGAGCACCAGGATAGGCTGATTCTCAAGGTTTGTATGGTGCAGAAGTAAACAAAGAAATCAAAGTGAGCAAATGGGATCAATCCTATCTGCCCGGTAGCTATGAAAACTGTGCAAGCAGGTTTTCAACAAAGAAAAAATGACTCCTCCAATCATTTCCTAGCCTTCATATCTTTCTCCAGACCTTTCTCTGGACTGCAAAGTGGATGTAAAAATATTCAACAAGGGCACTAATACAAAAACACTAGTATAACCTTCTAATGTCAGCTGTTAATGGTTGGCCATGATACTAATAAGGATTCCAAACTGGATCTGTCTAGCAGCAGAGACCCAGCTCACAATAATAGCCAATCATGGGGGGGGGGTGGTACTGAAGGGTTTGGGGAGTTTATATGTTTGGCAGCCTGTATGCCCTGTCACAATTTCCCAGGGTGAAAAAACTGGCACCCAGACCCACCACAGATGCCCTCCTTTAGACATGAGATGCAAGGTCACTAAGTGAAAATGAAATGGCTTTCAGATGGATTAAATGAGAAAGTAAAGAATTTTTACAATGTTTTCTTCTAGTCCAAGGCCTATTTTCCAATCATCCTCATGCAGCAAAGTCAATAGGATAGAATTAACAGAATTAGATTGTGAACAGTAACCAGACAGTCCAAACTTGTTTAGTCAGTTCAATGAAATTTGTTGCTTGGTAGGTGCAATTGGAGTGCAGATTGGAACAGTGGCAGCTGGTGGCTCCCATGTCAGTGGGATGAGTGAATTGCTCCCGATTTAATCCAGATTTTAATGAAGTTATTCAAGATGCTGCATCTTTGCCCCAAATACATCTAGCCCCTTGGGTAGCTCTTTGACATTTATTCAAAACCAGGAGTAAATTCATTACTGGACTGGAATGAAACAATAACAGAATGATGAATTGCTTGTACTGCTTTGTGCTTTGGAACAACACTTCATTATTTTACAGACAATTAACCAACAGAAGCACACACTTTTGCATGGGTTAAGAAGCACTTGGTTGCCTCTGTCCAGTGCTTTCCCCCTCTTACTATCAAAGTGTTCCTTACCTACTTATCAAAGTTGGTCTTTCTCTCCCTTCAGCCACCCAGACATCACAGTGCTCCTTCTCTCATTCAAAATTGAGTTCCCCTTTTCTCATACCTCCCCAGATGTTCTTTTTGTCCACTTAGGGTGCGGCGCCCTTTCCTCTTCCTGAGGTTGCCCTCGGAGCTGCCAGCCCTCCGCACAGCCGGCGCTCTGGGGGCAACCTCCCACCGCAGCGTCCAGACACGCTGCGGCGGATAAGTCAGGGAAAGTGCGCCCTACACGTTTAGGGCGCACTTTCCCTGACTTATGAAAGGAGCGCTGATTTAGCGCTCCTTTCAGAGGCACCGACGGTGCGCCTTGGTGCGGCTGCCGCGGTCCCACGGCGCACCGTCCCAGGGCATCTCTGACTCCCTTGTCTGCTTCCCCCCTCAGTCACTCAGATGTTTTTTCTCTTCCAACACCTACCCAGTCAGCTGATTTTTCCCTCTGATACAATGCTCTCTCTATTTTCCTCTTTTATTCTTCTCTCCATTGCTTTCCCATTTTCTCAAGTCTTTTCCTCCATCCAAACCCTGGTGGCGCAGTGGTTAAATGCCTGTACTGCAGCCACTCACTCATAGACCACAAGGTTGCGAGTTCAATACCAACCAGGGCTGAGGCTCGACTCAGGCCTGCATCCTTCCGAGGTCGCTAAAATGAGTACCCGGATTGTTGGGGGGCAATCAGCTCATAGTTGTAAACCGCTTAGACATCCCATGCGCGATATGAAGCGGTATATAAATGAAGCTGCTTTGCTTTGCTTTGCAAACTCATGCTCTTTCATTCTTTTTCTCTCCTCACTCACCCTCTCCTAAATAGCAGGATTCCCTCCCTCCCATATACACACATGCTTTTGAGGAGATCAGAGACCATGCAGAGGGGAAAAAAATTCAATTGAGCAGGTTTTCCCCTGATTATGCTGCTGGTCAATGTGTAGCTGACTTGAGATCCTTAGGATAAAAGCATTATGCTATGGTCTTATGACAACTTCCTCTCTGATGTTTAGGGATATCTGACACCAAATGACTGATGATGATACTGCAAGATATAGACAGATTAACATTGCTTAGTATATTTTAGAAGTGAAATCAGCTTGAAGTGTACATTCTGGAGTACCTTTAGTATCTACATCAAATTTCACAGCCTTGCAGCTGTGGCAGAGAGAGCCAGACACATATGAACATATGTATCCTTCTTTATAAGTATAGATGTGCTGGTACTTTTCCTGCTTGGAGAGAGGTAATGAAGGCTAATGGGAAAAAATATGGAAACAGATTGAACTAATATGTTAAATTAGGGATTTAAACAAAACAAATGTTTCAAAACACTTATTTTAAATCAAGGATTCATGGGCTACATGTGGGCTCAGGGCCCTTCCTTCCTTTCCTCCGCCTATTCCTCCTCCTTTGCATCCCCAGCCATTCCCAGTTTTCCAAAGCCTATGGGGCCCCATTATTAATTGTGTGTGTGTGTGATTTCAGCCCCTAAATATTGGAAGATTTGGTTTAATCTCATCAATCACCCCCAAATCTTCCACTTAGCTCAGATGTGGCCAGCAGTCACTTCTAGCTGAGATTGTGGCTTATTCTGCAAGAAACAAATGGTGCAATGTGATCTGATTTGAGAGTAAAAATTGACACACACACATATGGGCCTCTTTGGTCCAAAACACACTGCAGAAATAATCCAGTTTGAGGCCATTTTAACTGCTCTGGTTTATACTAGGGAATCCTGGGAATTGTAGTTTATTGTTGCACCAGAGCTCTGACAGAGAAGGCTAAATGTCTCACAAAACTACAGTTACCAAAATTCCCTAGTATTGAGCTAGGGCAGTTAAAGTGATCTCAAACTGGATTATTTCTACAGTGTGTTGTGGACCTATGTCACTCCACCCCTATTTTAAACCAAGCTATTATCAGACCCAAATGCTCACAGCTTCACTGTTTAGCCTTTAGAACACAATCCAGCCAACTTTCACTAGTGTTGACTTCCACTAATTTCCATTGGAAAGTTCATGTGTTAAGGACTATGTTGCACTATGCTTGTAAGGCACCAGAGTCCTATTAGTCTAGCAAGTCAGAGTGCCATGGTGCTGTTCTGTCCTGGCTCCTGTCTTCCTTATGCTGGCTCCCATGGCCCTAATTCCCTGTCCTAACCTAACAGGATCTTAACAACATGCCTTTCAGTCTGTATCTATTTTTATTTGTCTTATTTTTTAGCAGACTTGCATGATCTTGGCAATCTACTGGGAAATAAAAGAAAAGAAAAACAACCTGCTTGGGAATAGTGATGGGGAGAGGAGCATGATCATGCTCATTCACACCACCACATGGCTACCCATATATGAGAACTGTCTTGGGAGTAAATTATCACACCCTCTTAATAATGCAAAAGCATCACAGGCTATGGAGTTTATCACACTGGGAAAACTGGAAGTTTAAACAGGTAAGAACCCGTGATTATCCAGTGTATTAGGAGCAAATGCACAAAAGGTTTTCACACAACATTGTATGCAAACTGCATAGAATCTGACAGGAAAGCAACCAGGCATTTTTGGGAAAATATTGTGAATGCATTTCCGTTTCATTCAGGAATTCACTTTTTTGGCGCAATTCCTGTAGTGTGAATTCTACTTGCGGTTTATGCATGGGATTCTCCCTGTTTTTGTGTTTGTTGCCAGATTTCCCATGGTTCTTTGGGGCAAGTTTACTTCCAGTGCTGCGGGGCAATATGGGGCAATACCATAATACTGCTTATAAAGCTCCTAAAATAAGTAGCCACTCTTCTTCATAGCCAAAGCTGTTAAAACAAACAGCTGATGCAAGGGCAGAGAGAGAGAGAAAGAGAGAGAGAGAGAGGAGAGTGATTGAATGTTGGAGTAGCGATCCCCAAACTGTGCCCTTTAAGGGATTTTGGACTTCAGCTCCCAGAATCCGAGACTATTAGCCATCATGACTGAAGCTTCTGGGAGCTGAAGTCCAAAATCTCTTATTGGGCACAATTTGGGGATCACTTCAGCCTTCCCTACTAGCCAGAGCTCTTAAAAAAAAAAAAACAGCTACTGAGGCAAAGGAAGGGACAGAGCAAGCGAGATAGAGAAAAGGCTGGGTTCCCCCTTGCTCTTTCCTGTGTATGTGCTTCAGCCTTTCTCCCATAGCCAGGGCTCTTAAAGGAACAGCTGCTGAGGGAAGACAGGGACACACACATATACACACAGATTTGCCGTGGTCTACATGTGAAGATCATTTGCACATTTGCTCACTTTTGCAGGATTCACGTGCTTTAATCAATATTGGAATGGAGGCACATTTGGTCCCATCGTGTGAAAACCATTTGTGCATTTTTGCACAAGTGCAGGTTAATCTCAAATTCTGCATGAGATAATGGCGCTTTGCATGTGAAAACCATTTGTGCAATTGCGAGTTAATAACAGGTTCTTACCATTTTAAACTTCCAATTTTTCCCAGTGTAATAAACTCCATTGATAGCTTTGGCCCATCAATGAGAAGGAGAGCTCCAGGAATGGATGGACTGCAGATTAGCTACTGGACAGACATCATGTAAGGTATGGGCACAGATGCTACCATACTGCTCTAATTCTACTTTTCAAGCCATGTGTGATAAAGTCTTAAGACATCTTCCATTAAAACCAATGTGTTAATCAGATTATGGCTTCTTTAACTGAATGGCGAAAGGGCCCACAGCTCATTCAAGAGGATGTGCTTTGTGTTCTGAAATTTCCAGATTCAGTCCATAGTACTTCCATTTGGGGCTGGAAAAGATTCTCTGAAACTCTGGAAAGCAACTGACAGTCAGAACAGGCAGCACTGAATTAGACAGACAGGTGGTATAACTTGGAGCCCAGTAGCTTCTTATGTTGCCATTTAATTGTTTTCACAGCATTTCCTAAAAGGGGGCAATGGAAAAGTCAGGTGACTGGAGCAACTGATCTATGAGAAATTGGGCTGTTTATTTAGAGAAAAGGCAGATTAGGGAAGACACAATAGCATTTTATAGTGTTATGTACACTGAAAAGAAAGGGGACAAGGAGAAACTTTCATTCCTCTCACAATTTTTGAAGCCAGTGATATCCACTGAAGCAGAATGGTAGGAGACTCAGAACAGAGAAGAGTACATGATCTGTATTTCTGCCTCCCCCACCTTGCCAGTACATTTTTCATGTGAGCAATAGAGAAATTAGTGTCATCTTCCTTCTGCATTGACAGTGCACCATGAAAATGGCCAGTTGCACTAGGCAGTCCTCTTTCCCATCTCACATCTCCTCCTAATTTATCACAACCATATATTTTGCAAGAAGCTAAAGCAGGGCATAGGAGAAGGATAGGGAGAGATTCTTAGTTGATAGACTGTGTCTCCATTTTGCAGAAGATTAATTCCACTGCACCTTTTGAAACTGCTGACAAGAATCTTGCCCACAAGTAATCAGAATCTTTGTAAGACTGATCTTTGTTTCTGTGCTATATGACATCAAAGGGGGAAAATATTCCACTTCCTCTCAGAACATAACTATAATTATTTAGAAATCAGGATTAGACAGAAAAAGGTCTTTATTATGCATCTTTATTACTGAACACCTGGATCAAAAAACAAACACATTTGTTTGTTTGTGGCAACCCAATTTCTTTCAATGAAACTTAATCCTATTGAACTAATTGAGCTGTATATTGGAATCCACAAACAATGATTTTGTGTTATACTTAGCTGGAGAGCCAGCATGTTGTAGTGGTTTGAACGTTTAACTATGGGCCTTTACAGATTGCCAGAAATAATGCAGCTTGAGACCACTTTAACTGTCTTGGCTCATTGCTAAGGAATCATGGGAACTGTAGTTTTTTCTGAGACATTGAGCCTTCTCAGAGAGCTCTGGGGCCACAATAAACTACAGTTCCCATGATTCCCTAGCACTGAGTCAGGACAATTAAAGTGGTCTCAAGCTGCATTATTTCTGGCAGTCTGTAAAGGTCCAATGTCTCTGGAGACCAGTGTTCAAATCCTTGTTAAACCCCTAGAAGCACACTGGGTAACCTTGGGTAAGTCAGAGGGGGGTAAAGGCAAATTCCCCTTTGAACAAACCTTGCCAAGAAACCCTGTGATAGCTTCACCAACTCAAAGGCACACTACCCTCACTACAACAAGATGTAAGTGAGCACTGTGCTCATGACACAAGGAGCCTTAAATTGGTTTAGGATTATGACATTTATTGCTTATCTATGGAGCTTTTCACATTATCTTTTACTTCAAATTTAGCCTCCTGGGATGCAGCATGGAGGCCGGAATTATCGTATTGTAATTCACTGCTGAATCACCTGGAGACTGCAGCCCAGGTCCCAGCCGCACTCCGACGGCCACCATTAAAACTCCAGAGCTTGCCAACTTTGAAAAAAGGCCAGCTGAGCATGGCTGGGACCTGAGCTGCAGTCGCCCAGTGATTCAGTGGCAAATTACAATGTGATAATTCCTGCCTCCATGCTGTGTCCCAGCTGCATCCTGGGAGGCTAAATTCAAAGTAAAAGGTAATGCGATAAGCTTATAGCTTAGACATCACTAACACAAGACATCAAGAAATACAGCTTCTTCATGAAACAGGATATAGGTAATTTTGGATGCTAAACTATGAGGGATAGTCTTTGAATGGTAATGCTTTTTATTATCCTTTCTTCTTAATGGGGTAAGCCACCTTTACTGCCTTTGGGGACCCACTTGCTCATTCTGGTGCATGAAGATGTGGATTTCTGCTCCAGAGTTGTGGTCTGATGGAGCTACTGCCTTGAAATTCATTTCTCTAAAGGAAAGAGTTCTAGTTCACAACAATTTAAGTTGTTTCTTTTGTTTTAAAGACTCTCAAAATTATTTTAAATCTAAATGTTTCTCAAGGTTCTGGGTTAGGCTGTACTTTGCACATCAGTGCCATTTTAATAAAGAAATGAGAATCTTATTAAATCCAAGCCTATTTTTCCTATTCCACAACTGCAAAAGAAAAATATACTTGGAGTCATTCTGAATAATTCAAACCAAAATGTAGATATATTCTCTCCTAGTTTTGTGAGAAATCCTTAAAGTTAACTTGTCACAGAGACTAAATTGAATCTATTACCTACAGAGCTCTGGGAAAGAAGATGAAGAAAAGGAAAAAAGAGCAACCATGAGATTTATCTGATGTTTGGTTGATGTATGGGTATATAAAATCTTAAGTAATACAGATAATGTCACACAATATTGCAACATATATTTCCAGTTCAACATTCTAAGACAATAAGGCATAAATGGAAATTAAAGGAAAAAATCTGAACGGTTGTCAGGGAGCACTTTTTCATTCAGAGAATCATAAACATATGGAATGGTGTGTCAGGCAAAGTTTCTGAGATAAGACTAGTGGAGTAATTACAAAATGGATTTATATCCCAAGAAATAAAAGTGCAGACAATGGAAATACACTTGAAGTCAAATGCTTTCAACCCTCAAAAATGTTCTAATCAAAAAGTAACTTACTAAGTTCCACTTAGGCCATTTCACTGCCTGCCCCTGCTGTTTATCTTCCTCTTTCTGTCCACTAATTCTGTTTAAATAAGATTGCCAGATCATGTATCTACAAACAGAGCTTAGTGCTAGTTTTTCTGTGTGAGTTCAGCTTCCTTTTTGTTCAATCCTCAAATAACACAAATACTAGCTTCCAGATTTTTAATGTGATCGTTTTGTCTTTCTTCTGCAAATGTGTTTAGAGTGTCTCATTATTGGAGAAGAACAGCATTGCCTTTCAACCTTAAAATCATGTGGAAAAGGGACTGGCTTTCAGATTATTATAAGGCTGTGCATAGATATTTGTTGTTGCTGCTGTGTGCCTTCAAGTCATTTCTGACCTATGACAACCCTAACTGGGTTTTCATGGGAAGATTTGTTCAGAAGGAGCTTGCCTTTGCTTTTATCTGAGTCAGAGAGAGTATGACTTGTCCAAGGTCACACAATGGGTTTCTAGGCCCAGCAGGAATTTGAACCGTGGTCTCCAGAGTCATAGTTCAATGCTCAAACTGCTACACCATGCTGGCTCTTGGACCCATATTTACCTCACTGCAAATGAAACTACTGTACTTTTGCCATTTATGGAGGAAACTGGGATCCACAAGAAATTCCTCTCAGAAGGAAGGGATGGTGTATCGATCATCACCAGTGTTTCTAATCCTAGAACTTCCATATTTGGGAGGAAAACTAAACCTGCAGGAGTACTTTCCTAACTGGCCATGCAGGTTAGAAGAGTCAGTGGAGACCACCACTCTGCCCACTTCCTCTAGCACCAAGGAACTCTACAATGCACAAGTTTAATTTTTAACTCCATGTATATCAGGACATACCACAAGTTGCCATGCTTATATGAAGCTACCTATGGATGGTTTTTGGGATATGGAGGCTGGACATTTAAATGCTTTGCAAATCATAGGAATGGGATTCTTCAAAATCTTTTTGTTCCATTGAATTTATATAACTCTCAGAACCTTGTTCTGGAATGTTACAGACCACACTGTATTTCAATATATCCTTATATACAAAAAGAGCTGTTTCAGTGCAATAAAACAATGGTTTATCATCACCATTGGTAAACTAATGACCAGTACAAAGATGTTGCACATTACAGAATATGCATTGTTCATTTTCAACAGTCACAGTCACAGGTACTCCATTTCCATTGTGATGGCAATAATAGTACAGTCTAGAAATGAAAAAAGAAGAAAACACATTTAAATGCAGTAAACATTTTTATGAATGCAATTTAGAATTAAAGAAAAGAAATAAAAATTACAAAGAGTATTTTAAAATTGCTTTCTTAAACAACTGTCTCTATAGCTTTGTTTCTTAGGGATTCAGATTAAACATTATACGCTGGTAGAACATTTTATTGTCCAAGCCTCAACAATAATGTTAGCCCTAGAGATTCCATATTTCCCCATAAACACCCAATTTATAAACACATTTCTCTGTCAGATACAATATTGTCAGCAATATTTAAGTGAATACTCTGAAGAGCCATGGCAAAGTATGAGTCACAAGTATGTGTAAAAAAAAATCCATTCTGGTAATGTGATACAAGGTACCCAATGGAACCTAATTTTATTAATTAA
>CM034701.1:57010562-57021112 GCA_020142125.1 Phrynosoma platyrhinos
GTCCCACATACAAACCACAAACAGCTACATTTCAACCTTCTGTCCAGAAGAATGTCAAAATTTCCTCCATTTTGAGCATGACTGAGAAGCATGAATTTATATTAATGTTTTTTAATTTATTAATATGTTTGGCTTTTAGTGGTCATATCCTCCATTATTCTTGAATGTCCTACATTTTGTCCTGTTTTATGTGGAAGAGAATTATAACAACCCTAATAATAATAATAATAATAATAATAATAATAATAATAATAATAAATTTTATTTATATCCCGGACCTCTGTCACGCAATCGAGGTGCTCACAACAATTTAAAAACATCATACAATATTAAAATACCATCCAAATCCCACAGCCCCCCTTAAAAAAAGAATTAAACAATTTTTACATTAAAACAATGATTCAGACACATAATTAAAACAAACCATAATCAAACAAACAATAATAGGCGGGGCAGCATTTAAACCAAATGTAGGAGGAATAAAAAGACTCCTGAGGCTGAGAAACTAATCAGGGAAGGCCTGGCAGAAGAGATCCGACTTAACAGCTTTTTAAAAACTGTTTAAAGTTGTCAATTGATGGATCTCATCCAGCAGGCCATTCCATAATTTGGGGGCGATGAAGGAAAAAGCCCTCTGGGAGGTTGTCGAGAGCCTGGTTTTCATTGGCTGTAGCAAATTCCTCCCAGATGACTGAAGTGTGCGGGGAGGATTATATGGGAAGAGGTGGTCCTGAAGATAAGTTGGACCCAAGCCATTTAGGGCTTTAAAGGTAAAAACCAACACCTTATACTGGGCCCAGAAACTGACAGGCAGCCAGTGAAGAGATTTTAATACAGGAGTTATGTGATCTCTCCACGATGTACCTGAGACAACCTTGGCTGCCATATTTTGTACTAACTGAAGTTTCCAGACCAAGCATGAGGGTAGCCCCATGTAGAGCACATTACAGAAATCTAGACAGGAGGTTACCAGTGCATGCACCACGGTCTCAAGAGCCCTTACTTCCAGGAAAGGGTGCAGCTGGCATATCAGCTGAAGTTGATAACAGGCACTCCTGACCGTCACATTTACCTGACTAGCCATCTGAAGCGATGGATCAAGGAGCACTCTCAGACTGCAAACACAGTCCTTCGTGGAGAGTGTGACCCCATCCAGGACTGCAACCCAATCCTTGGTTTCGGAGCCGCCACCGTGAGCACTTCCGTTTTGTCTGGATTCAGTCTCAATCCATTTTTCCTCATCCAGCCCATTATTGCCTTAAGACATTCATTGAGAGGAGAGATGCCATTGGAATACGAGGCCGACGATCGTGATAAGGAGAAATAGATCTAGGTGTCATCAGCGTACTAATAACACCCAGCCCCATAACTCCGGATAATCTTACCCAGCGGCTTCATATAAATGTTGAACAACATCGGGGACAGGATGCCGCCTTGTGGAATGCTGCAAGTAAGCTCCTTCTTGCTGGAGCAACTGTCCCTGAGCAGCATCCTCTGGGACCTGCCCGAGAGGAAGGACCGGAACCACTGCAATGCAGTGCCTCCGATACCTAACCCCCTCAGGCGGTCCAAGAGGATGCTATGATCTATCGCAGGGGTAGGCAACCTTTCCCCTTTAAGGGCCGAGGTACTTCAGCTTCCAGAATCCCAGGAGCTATTGGCCAACATGGGACTATTGGCCAACATGGCTGAGGCTTCTGGGAGCTAAAGTCCCTTGGCCCTTAAAGGGGAAAGGTTGCCTACCCCTGATCTATCGTATCAAAAGCCACTGAGAGGTCTAAAAGCACCAACAGGGTGACACTACCCCTGTCGATGCTCAGACGCAGGTCATCGGTCAAAGAAACCATGGCGGTCTCAACCCCAAATCCTGTTCTAAAGCCAGTTTGAAATGGGCCTAGATAATCGGCTTCATCCAAGACTACTTGGAGTTGAAGAGCAACCGCCCTCTCGATCACTTTGCTTACGAATAGTAACATAGTGACCAGCCTATAGTTGTTCATGTCCAGGGGGTCCAGGGAAGGTTTTTTCAGAAGCGGCCTAACTGCCGCCTCCTTTAAGCATGATGGAACATGACCTTCCCTGAGGGATGCATTGACAATGTCCTTAAGAAACACTCTCAGTGCATCCCCCCCTGGATGGCCAGCCATGATGGGCAAGGATCAAGAAGGCAGGTTGTCTTCCTCACACTACCCAGTAGCTTGTCCACGTTCTCGGTACTCACAGATTGAAATCGATCCAGTAAATTTACAACAACAGAATTGCTGGACACCTCATCAATTGTTTCTGTCAAAATACTGGCGTCTAAGTCGGCTCTTATCCAAGAGATTTTATCTGCAAAGAAGTTGTTTAATGCATCACAGCAGGCTATTGTTGGATTAAGCAATGGGTTCTGTGCAGGTGGAACCTGCATCAGTTCGCTTACCACCCTAAACAGCTCTGCTGGATGAGACTCTGCAGACGCAATACGTGCAGAGGAGAAGGCCCTCTGAGCTGCACGTATTGCCTCTTGATAGGCCCAAAGAAACTTCCTATGACGAATCTTGTCGGATATGAGTTGAGTTTTCTACCAGGTGCACTCTAGTCATTGTCCAATCCGCTTCATATTCTCATTTGCAAAACCCTAACTTCGGTGGAAGAAATACCTAAGGAACTACTACTCTCTGTAACACCAATCAGCTGATTCTATTGCAAAGAAAGAAGAGGACTCCATCACTGGGCAAACTTATCCTAGATGTTAGAAACACCTAGATGGTGTTTCTCTAAAGTCTTGAGTTTACCACCGGAACATACAATGAGATGGTGTTTAAGATCTTTAACAGAGAAAGCATCAACCAAAGTTAATAATGTTTTAGGTCCTCATTATTTCAATGGGAGAATTAGACATGAAGTTTAAATTTTGTCTTGCAGTGAACATACCTTTAAAATGCTTGATTTTGGCTGAAATATGACTGATAGTTTGGTATTTCAGCTTTACAAACTGTTTTAAGAAATAAGGGAATTACATTTATAGACCTGTTCACCAAAACAAGTTTCTTGAGGTATCTAACAGTGTACACTGTGGCAATTTGCTAAATAAAAAATGCCAATATCTTTTTTTCTTTAAAGTATTTTGAGTCTTTCAAAGACAAAATACCTACATAGTTCTTGAATTGTAATTAAATTTTTATACTTTATCCACACTATAAATGTTTTAAATAAATTCTAATAAATTTAAATAAATTCATACAAATGGATCCAGAAGTTTCCTTAAATCTTAAAAGAGACCCATTGTGGTGGCCACAAAACCAGCAAATTCAAGTGAAGGAATTGTGAGGTACAGTGCTTCATAAACAGTGCCCCAAAAGCATACAAGATTAAAAGTTTATTTGGAAACATAACAGTCTGAGAAAAGTACAATGCTGATGATCAGGAGCCCTAGTGATGCAGTGGTTAAATGCCTATATTTCAGCCACTTACTCACAAACCTCAAGGTTGCAAGTTCAATACCAGCCAAGGGCTCAAGCTTGACTTAGGCTTGCAACCTTCGGAGGCTGCTAAAATGAGGGCAATTAGCTCACACATTGTAAACTGCTTAGGGAGTGCTTAAGTGCACTGATAAACAGTATAGAAATGCTATTGCTATTGTTTAATTTTAGCTTTCAAAGTATGGAAGCAGGGACCCCAGTGGGGATTTATTGCAACTCTTCATCACAACCTCAATCACTGGTGGGAATGGGCTCATCACATCATCCTTCAGTGCCCTTCTTGCAAGCAGAGCAGACACTCAACCTTCTGGCTGGCTGGCTGGCTGGGTGGCTGTTAAAGTCGGTTTCAGGGCCATTTGTGGTCTTGGCAATAGTGCCACAATTGCAAATGAGAATATGAAGCAGTTATAATGGGCTACATCTAATTTAGGACATTTCACTAATTAATAGGATGCCATCCTATATGTGTAGCTTCTAGAATACTAAATAAAAGTGTTGAATTTGTGTTGATGTCCCATCTTCTTATCTCTGTTTTTTGCTCAGGATGTTCTTTCTCACTGTTTTATGATGTTTAAAGTACAATTTATGTCTAGTCAGAAACTTTGAATTCAGCAGGACTTATTCCTAGGTAGATGAGTATAGCATTGTACCCTGATTCCTCTCTCTCTTCCAGTATTGATACTTGCTTTAATGGTGCACAGAGAAATCTAATATTAGCAGAGAGAAGCTGCCACATCTTTCCCTCCACCTCACTTGCACCTCTGGAATGCGGTATTTTGTTTGCTATATTGGTCTGTGTTTTGCATAGCATGTACAATATATTCAGTGAAAAGCCATGGAATATAAAAGAAAGGTTTATACAGAATTTTATATAGAATATCCTTGAGTGTCCTCTTCATAAGAAATATAAATATAAACATTCCACAACCTTCAAAGCAGATAAGTATAGAATAATTTAATCTTATACCAAAGTAACAAGATCACCTAGCTGAGCACAGACTCTGAACAACAATGTCAGGCATAGATTATGAATGCATCATCATTACTTGCCAGTATGAATTCACTTTGGTGATACCATGTTGAGTATATAAGACTGTGACAGAGCAACGAATATAACATCGTCAAAGGAGGAAATGTAACCTGATTTTCATGCTCAGTCTGATCACTTTGTTGATATTGTGCCCAACAACCTTCCACCAAAAGGCGTAAGATAACATCTAGGATAAGCTCTGGAATGTGATATATTTTATTTTCTATGACACAGGTGTTAAGCTTGCTTTGCAGCACACATGACTAAGCTATCACCAAAGAAACAAAGATATATGAACATTACAATCTAGCATTGCTCCAAAACTGATTAAGAATTATAAATCAATTAGTAACTAATAATGAACCAAAGATACTGACAATCATTTGTCATTCACATTAAATACCTTATAGAATGTGGCTATTAAATCCCATAAATGAAGGATAAAATAAGGGACACATAAACACATCAGCAATCACATAAGCAGCATCCAGCAGTCACATAAGCAGCATCAGTGAATAGCACCCCTGTTCAATGATGGAGATCCATTTAACCACACTGTATATTTTTATGTCTTTGAGGAAAAGCTGCAGCTTCTATTATACCTAATTACTTTCCCCTACAGCTTTAAACAGTGCTGGTATTTAATATTCAACTAGAGTACAGAAGACTCAATCCTTAAGTGTAACTAAGAAATATTGGCAAAAAATCTTAGTAAGTCTTCCCTTTTAGCACTTCTTAAATAAAAGCAAAATCTTTTTAAATATAAGGGATATCTATTTATGGATAGGGAGAGTAGAAATCTGCTGCATGCCCATTAAAAACATCTGGCCTATTTGCCATACTCGATAAAATGAGGTGGTCTGAATATACAGATTAGATTGAAAGGGAGGATGGCTGTGGCAACCCTGGGACTCTGTTGCAGGACAGAGCTGCATATTTCAAGCACCCTACCCTGCACACCTCTGGGTAATTTACTGCTGTATGGGGCTGTGGAGGATGCTGTCTGATGATTAATATCATAATAGGATTTAAATGCTAGTTTGGTCAGCATCTGTAAGGCAGAAAAGCACCTTGGGATATACTGATGGTTCAGGCTTTGGTAGATGGTTCTGTCATGTCCTACCTGCAAGTCACCTCCTCAGAGAAGGAAAGAAGAGAGGAGAGCTAAGGCAACAATCTCCACTTGAAGCCAGTAAAGGCTGGCAGTTCTGTCATGTCAGTGGAAAAAGCAGAGTCAAACCTTTCCCTCTAGCTCATAATGATAATTGAGGACATTGCAGAGGCATTTCATCCTTTGGAATGTCAGAGATTAAAATGTTGATTGCAAAGGAACAGGAAATGTCTTGATCCACTTTAAATGGAAAATTGTATTTATTTATTTACAACTAATTATGCCAGATGTTGTGATTTAAAGCTAACTATATATTAGTTTAGCCAAAATCTTTCGCTTGAGTCAAATCATGTGTTCCAACATTCACTTTGTGATCTTGTCTTATGTGGCTGGCTTTATGGATCTCTGAACTTTAATATGTATCTTGAATTCTTCTTTCTGGCTACTCCCTTATTGGCTTGAAACCTTGCTTTTCACATTTGAATCTCAGACTGCCTGGTGTTGACACCCTATGTATGACCTGGATCTGGACAAGTTTCTTTACTGTTTGTTCCTGTGGACTATAGTGTACTTATCTGGACACTTGCTAACTTTAGATAAGACAAATCCATTAAGATGAGTACAGTCAACTAGGCAAATACTGAGGCCTGCTAAGCTCCCATCCTCCATACTTTTACAATTTGGAGGAGGCAGCTCTAGTGAGATATTATTCAGTTTGCCAGTAGGCCCCAACATATATGGCAGGCAGTTTTCCAGATGTTGATGAATTGCAACTCCCAGCATCACTCATTATGCTGGCTAGGCCTGCTAGGAGTAGCAGTCCACCATTTGGAAGGTTACACAATTCCCATCTTGACATATGACTAGTTCCTGCTGCAAAATAGTCAGCTGAATTGAGCATGTGAGGAAGTCACAAGCTTGTGCAGACCTGACACAGAAATTAGAGAATCAGCTTTTATTTTTTAAAAGTGCAAATTAAAAGAGCACTGCTGTTATATTTGTTTATGAAGTTTGTCTTTTCAGAAATGAAATGCATCTACTTATTAATTTCATATGGTCTTGGTTCTTCCCTCTTGCTTGGTCTTATTCATTTACATCAGATGTAGTTGAAACAGATGGAACTTTACCGTTGCACTAAAAGCCTCATCTTGCTTTACCCATACTTTCAGTACCTTAAAAAAAGCAGAAGAAAAGGTATATGTTTTAACCAGATGCACAGATGTAGGATAGGTGAACCCTGACTTGAGTGCCATGCATCGAAAAATGATCTTAGTAGACAACAAGACCATAACATGTGTCAACAATCTAATGTGAACTGAGCTCACAAAATTCTTACTAGTCACCTTCATTTCAACATCCTAAGTAAAGGGGTGTGTATCATTTTACTGTTGCACAGTAGGGAATCAGAAACCTTTGCCAATATGTTTTGTATCACCCAGGGATGCATGACTTTATCCATATCAACTTTCTTCCTACTCTTGCTGCAGCCAGTTTCTGCTTAACCGCAGGAAAGTTTTAGTCCTACTTAATTAAAGGTAAAAGTATTCCCCATTGACAAAGTTTTTGTCATGTCCAACAATAGGGGGTGGTGCTCATGTCCATTACTAAATCAAAGAGCCAGCATTGTCAGATACTACTCTGTGATCATGTGGCCAGCGTGATAGCACGGAACGCTATTTACCTTCCCACCAAAGTGTTACCTATTTATCTACTTGCATTTGCATGCTTTTGAACTGCTAGGTTGGCAGAAGCTGGGACTAGTGACAGGAATTCATCCCATCATGCAGCACCAGGGCCTCGAACTGCCAACCTGCCAATCTTGCAATCAACAGAGTCAGCTTCTTATCCATTTGAGCCACTGCATCCCTACTTAATTAAGCCTTACTTACTCTCCTCCTTCTCCAAATCTGGAATTTTGACCATGCCAGCTCTCTCATACTAAGACTTGCTACTGACTTTATGAGAAATATTTTTCAGCAGGTACAATATGTTTTCTATTTAGAGGAATACAGCTAGAAATAGCATTGATAGATATACTATAGTTAAGCTGTGTAGTGCTGAGTTCTTCAGAGTTGGTGCTAGTTGTTGCCAGCTTTCTGCCATAATACAATTAACCTGATTAATTAATAGGGGATGTTTAAAACCTCTACTATGAGGTCATGGTTTAAGATGACCATAATCTTTTATCATGAGCAATGATATTACATTATACCGATGAAATGCACTTGGAAGTTACTTGGATGAGTATTATTGATAACTTATTGCCAATGACATGTGGCCCTGTCACAGGATGTGTTATATTCCCAGTTGGCAGTCTTCTACCTTGTGTCTGAAACAGATAACCAAGAGTATCCAGAAATTATTTTACATCTGTCACCCCTTTGGGTAGCTCTTCATTGTATTCTTTGTTCTTAGATCTACTTACAACTGTATTGATTGTGGCATGCATACTTTATTAATTTTGACAATTTACTGGTTCAGAGTAGGTTCTTCTAATTCAAAGTACAGTGGTAAACATACCCTCTGTACATATATGTGGCAGGGCTTAATGGTTTGCAGGAGTCTTGATAGCTAGCACGACCACACCACCAGCAGTTGCAGCATAAGTGGTAGTGCAGTGGCAGGAGTAAAATGGCTGTGGGTGCCATAGAAAAAGGGGGAGCCCAACAAGAAGTTGCTTCTTAAGAGAGAAAGTTCTCTTGTCAACTCCTGTGCTGCTTGGGACCCAGCTGAACAGACAGAGGTGGTTTTATTTTCTGCTTCCCTCCTCTACTGTCACTGCACACTGCTCCAAAAGTCCCTTACTCCAAGCACCAGCTTCAGGGTTAGTTTTGCATTTTCCCCGGTGCAGCCAAAATCTAAGTCAGAACAAAAGGACAAACCAGGAAGTACGGTTGAGAAGCAAGGGCCTTTACAGACTGTCAGAAATAATGCAGATTCAGGCCACTTTAACTGCCCTGACTCAGTGCTAAGGAATCATGTGAACTGCTAGGTTGGCAGATGCTGGGACTAGTGACAGGAATTCATAGTGACAGGACATTGAGCCTTCTGACAGAGAAGGCTCAATGTTCCAGAAAAAAAAAATACTATTCCCATGATTCCCTAACACTGAGCCAGGACAGTTAAAGTGGCCTCAATCTGCATTATTTCTGGAAATCTGTAAAGGCCCCGGGTTGGGCAAACAGGACCAAAGGATAAGCCAGGAGCAGGAACAAAGAGTAAGCCAGACATCAGGAGCAAAGAACAATCCAGGAAACAAAAAAATCACCAAAGCTCAGGAAGATCTTGTTGCTTGAATCAGGCTTGACTTGAAGTGGGAAATACTCTTATCCTCCTTGTTCAACAACGACAACAACAACAAAGTTTATTTATAAGGCCCTTTCCACCAAAGAGCGGAATATCAAACATATATAATCAAAAACAGATGATAAAACACAGACAATAAACATTCTAAATGCTAAAATGCTAAAGCAACTCTTTATTAGTCATTACCCATCTTGGCAACACTCAGCAACTCAGTAATCTGGTGAATCAAAGAGGAAGGTCTTGAACCCTTTGAAAAAGTGGGTAAGATCCTCCTTCAGCTGAAAGTGCAAAGGAAGACAGTTCAGCAAATGTGGAGCCAGATCCTGAAAAACATGTTCAAGTGGTTGTAATGGCCTGGAAGTGGAATCAGTCCAGTCTCAAGGGAACTTTGTGAAAAATAATCAACTATATTTTGATGGTTTACCAGCACGGGCAGCTATCTATAGACCCCAGCACCTATAACAAACGTGCCATTTATACTAGCACTTCACTGATAAAATTGCTCAGTTACTTTGGACTTGGATGTTGATACAGTCTCAGAGGATGGAACCTTGACCCTGCTTATCCATGGAGATTATTGCCCTTTTCCGTCCTTCCCTCCTGACCTTAGCACAGGATCCTGTATTTTGGGGGGAAAAAGGGAGGTGAATCCTGTTCTTTCCAAAAGTGCCAAAGAAGTCCAGTTCAGATACAGGATGCGATGACTGGGTATGGGATACCTCCAGCCTGGGTAGAGAGGCATGCAATAAAATCCATGCTGAAGTTTTTGTCTGGTGCCAAGGTTGTGAGAAAAGGATGGAAAGGGACAGTGCAATAATCTCCTATAATAATGGATTCTCTTCAGTTTCTACAGTCTGAGTATGTGACAGGATCCTTGGAAAAGTGATAGCCATTACATGTCCTGGGATTATTGCCCTTTTGGGTTCATCAAATGGCTAGGGTAGGCTACATGGGTGAAGGGCTGAGTGGTAAAAGGAGTAGTCAATGCCTCCTAAAAACAAGATTCCAACATGCCTAAATAGGGCATTTGTATGACTTCTGTTGAAAAAGTCTTTCCTGAATCTCTTCATGATGGATAACTATACCTAGTGTCCAACAGTCCATTTGGGGCAAGATAATAGAACGTGTGGTTTGATTCCTGGTTGAAAAGGATTATTTCAATCTATTTCAACCAGGGGCCTTTGCAGACTGCCAGAAATAGTGCAAATTGAGTCCACTTTAAGGGTTAGGGTTAGTGCTAGGGAATCATGGGAAATGTTTTTTTTTTCTGAGACATTGAGCCTTCTCTGTCAGAAAGCTCTGGTGCCACAATAAAATACAGTTCCCATGATTCCCTAAGCCTAACCCTTGAAGTGGACTCCATTTTCACTATTTCTAGCAGTCTGCAAAGGCTCCAGGTGTGGTTATGGGACAGACACAGCTTTGTTAACTTGGTGAACAATCTATGCTCTGGCTCTATGTTCAGGTCTCTGTTGGTTCTGCTGGACCCCTTACTTTATTGCCTCCTACCAATAGCTCAGCACATTTACCTCAGAGACTAGTTACTTTCTAGTGTGGTCAGTTTCCAAGTAATTTACAAATATGCTTGTGTGATTACCTCAATAATAATAATAATAATAATAATAATAATAATAATAAT
>CM034701.1:57034011-57044546 GCA_020142125.1 Phrynosoma platyrhinos
ACAGCAACCCGGCCCCCAGCTCAAAAAGGTTGCCTACCCCTGTTTTATTTCTTCAGGTGAACACCCAAGTGGAGTGATTCTTAACCTTCCCCTGAAAAGGAAAGGGGCTGGTAATATCATCTGGAAACATAGTTCACCACAAGTAATGAGAGCTACATTGACATCAAAGTGTTAAGATTAAAGGATATGTACATATACCTACCAAATAGCTGAATTTTCAGTTCAGATAGTTGATTTTTTTTTAAACGAACAAACAAACAGGAATTAACATTTCATTGAGAGGCAAATGTTAAATATTATTATAGTAAGGTTTTAATACAAAATATTAAGTGTTGTGCCTGTGCCTACAAAGTGCTCACCACACATTCCCAGAATTTTGTTTAACTTTCCAGACTGGGGTGGGTGGGGAAAGGTGCACAATTTATAATACAGCTGAGTATTACTGGTTAGTAAAGTCATTATGCATTTCAGCACCATTACCACTAAACCTTTGGACATCCAATTCTAGAGTATATTTCTGGCACAGCAAGTCCTAGAATTAGATTATTAAGTGAAAATTCTTCTTAAACAATCATGTCAAAAAAGAATACCATGCAATTGTGCAGTCACAAGAAAATCCACTTAATACGTTTTTGCCCCAGCTTTGATCTTGTTTAGAATTATACTAGTTTTTGTTAGTTTCCTGGGTTTTTGCTTTAAAAGAAAAGGGTTTTTAAATGCTATCTTTGAAATATATGAACCTTTTAATGTGCGGATAACTTATTCAAATTCTAAATTTAAATGCCTTGTGGGTGTAATTTTTCTATTTTAGTATAATTCTATAGCTGCCTTCACTTTGTCTGAAATATATTATTCATTGTCTCTAAATTATAACTGGGCTGATGTGTTAGCATATATGTTCTTCAGTTCATTTCAGCATTTTAACCATTTATTAGGAACAAAAATGGTGCACTGTTTTCTCAAGGACGTCAGCAGAATGAAAGCACCTAAAAAGCATATTTTGTATAAACTGATATTTAAAACTATGTCCATTCTGAAAATATTTGCAATAATTAATTCTAAATATAATTATCTTTTGTAGTGCTTAAAAAAAAAACAGCACCCCTAAACTTACCAGGTCAAAATATGCATGCTCATATCTAGTATCCTGAAGTATCTTCAGGGAATATGTGTGTGCAACAGGATGATAAATATTAGACTCCCATTTAAAAAAAAAAAAAAAAAAAGCACCGAGGGATCTACCAATCAGAGTAAGGTGAAAAGGGCATATACTTAGAATTAAGAAATTCTGATCCCAGCAATTCATTTTGAGACTCAAAACTAAAGTCTCTGTAGAAAAACTGATTCCTGTCTCTTTGTAGAACTGATTTCTGGTTACCTCTCCTCATCTCATCATTTCCCAGCAGTTATTCAGGCGTCATTTTGTTGCCATTGTTAAAGAATAGGAAGTCAAAAATCCTCACTAATCTGCAATCAACCAAAGATCTACCAATTAATCCTATCTACCTCCTATTCATAGAATCATAGAATCACAGAGATGGAAAAGACCACAAGGTCCATTTTGTCCAACTCCTGACATGCAGAAATGCACATCCAGCCTCTGCTTAAAAACCTCCTAAGAAGAAGACTCGACCACACTCTGAGGGAGTGTGGTCCATTGTCAAACAGCACTTACTGTCACAAAGTTCTTCGTAATGTTGAGGTGGAATCTCTTTTCCTGTAGTTTGCATCCATTGCTCTGGGTCCTATTCTCTGGAGGAGCAGAAACAAGATTGCTCAATTCTCCCTTCAAATACTTAAACAGGGCTGTCATATCACCTCTTAACCATCTCTTCTCCAGGCTAAACTTACCCAACTGCCTAAGCTGTTCCTCATAAGGCATGGTTCACCATTTTGGTCACCCTCCTCTGGACACGCTCCAGTTTGTCAATATCTTTTGTGAACTGTAGTGCCCCAGAACTGGACACAATATTCCAGGTGAGGCCTGATCAAAACAGAATAGAGTGGCACTATTATTTCCTTTGATCTACACACTGTACTTCTATTGATGCAGGCTAGAATCACATTTTTTTAATTGCCACATCACACTTTTGACTCATATTCACCCCTTTGCTAAATTACTGTAACTATTTTATCAAAAAATATTTTAAATGTCTCTGGCAGAGCACTGATCCTTACACAGTGATGCTGAATTCAATGGTAGTGTGAATCTTTCCATTCATACTTTGGCATCAATAACAGATCACTGGATTAGAATGAGGAGCTAAATTCTATCATGTTAAGTATGCAAAAACAACAACACCATACTGGATTAGGACTGGAGCAGCCTACTCAATCATGGTTTATACAGATCCCAATTTTTCAGACTAGCCACCTTGACAGATTGTTTGGACTCCAAACTTTGGACAATGAAATTGAATAACCCAAAGGCACCTGCCTGGCTGAGGCTGGAAACACAAGGGTTTATGAAATCAACTTTTAGTCTGACCCAGGAAGGATTTTTTAAAAAAATGTTTTAATTCCATGTTTGGCATGACACCTGTATCCAGATTTACTGTGGAAACTTGAAACCATGGATAATAGCAAACCCTATTAAATGAATGACTTCCAGAGGAAGTTAACCATAGAGTCATACTGGAAAACCTAGAGACTCCTAGAGAAAACACCACTTTAGCCATTTCTAGGTCCACTAGCATGGCTCTATAGTCAACTTCCATCAGAAGCTTACCATAGAACCACACTGGACAGCCTAGAAAATGCCCTGAGAGAACATATTTGTTTCAGAAGTGGGAAAGTGAAATTCAAGATATTGGTCCTGCTGATACATGTGGTCATGAGGTCATAATGTATGCTGCCCAGAGTATGCTGCCATGAAGAAATGGCAAGGCATGAAAGTCAGAAGCATACAAGATAAATGTGGAATTTGGGATTGGGAGGATGGTGGGGGAAAGAACATTTGGACACTATCTGCTGGAATGCTATTGTCTGCACATCCTATGAAAATGAATGGAATCATGGAATTATAGAATCATAGAGATGAAAGAGACCACAAGGGCCATCTACTCCAACCCCCTGCCATGCAGGGGTGCTGCACAACAGTACAATACTTCCACATAGGGACTCCACAATGAATCAAATATAATTAAAAATAATAGCAGTAGTGGAAAGGAAACAATACGGGAGGTGTTGATTCTAGTTTTACTCAATTATTAGTCTCACACTGGCCAATGCAACTGTTTCTCCAGAAGAGAAAGTGACAGATTTAAATGGGACCAATATATATATATATATATATTGAAAGCAAAGGGTTCAAAATGTTAATTTGATGTTTCTTAATCCTTGGTAGTGGTAGTATTTGGATAAGAGTGTCTTGGGCATTTTTGTTGTTGTTGTTGTTTTGCTTTTCCTGGCTGAGATGGAAACATGATGTGACAATAAAGGTTTCTTCACTGAACTCTAGTTACTTGGCAACTTGAGAGTCTATCTCTTATTGTTCAGGAAAACAGCACAAGGAGTAGACAACGTATTCTCAAACACAATCTTAAATTAATGTTCCAGGATTCTGTCCACATTGTTGTAATTTAGTAACTGGCAGAAGATATGACATGGTCAAAAGCTCCTTTTTAAAGGACTAGTTAAAAGCTACAGACATGGAAAACATACAAGACTAGTAATAGAAAGAAAAGTTTTCACCTCATTTTAAGATGTTCTAGGAACTGGTGAGACTAATTTTTAATAAGATATCTTCAATTGCTTATGGTGCAATCAAGTGTGAAGCACTGACTATGGGAGTTCTTTTGTGGCAAAAAGAAAGAAGAAATAAATGGAACAAATGATAGATACATGCTAGCTGCTCTCTCAAAGCAATGGTAGCTGGTAGCTTCTATATCAGTGTGGGAGGTGAATCTGGTCTGAATTTTAGATGAGATATCCAAGATATTGAACAGGTTCCAACTAAAATTCACCACCCCACTGACATAGAAGCCAACAGCTGCCACTGACAGGTATGTATGGTTGCACTGTTGTTGTTGTTGTTTGTCTTCAAGTTACTTCTGACTTATGGCAACCCCAAGGGGAACCTATCAGATGGGTTTCTGACAAGATTTAGTCAGATGAGGTTTGCTTTTGCCTTCTTCTGTGGCTGAGAGAGTGTGACTTGCCCAAGGCTATTCAATGTGTTTCCATAGCTGAGCAGAGGTTCAAAACCTGGATTCCAGAGTCGTAGTCCAGTGCTCAAACCACTACACCATTTTGGCTGTCATAGTGACCAAAGATGTTCAGATAAAACATGACCTACTCTGTATCTGTTCCAAAAGGTCAGATTCTTCTTTCTTCAGAGTACTCTTTCTGAACTCCCCACACACAAACATGGATTTTGGATAGAAAATAATATGCAAAGTATTGTATATACTCATATATATGTCCAGAAATTTTAGTCAAAACTTGACCCTCCCAAAAAAACTGGGTCAACTTATCCATGGATCAATGTATGTATTGTACTTTACCTCTTATCAAAAAAGAAACAAGTACTTCTCTGAGTGATGAAAGGTAAGAGTTTAGTCTGTCCTGGAAGCCCCCAAGGACTGATACCGGCTTCTCTCTCCACTGTGACATTGCTTCTGACCTTTTTGAACGCCTAGGTGAGAAAATGGCAGTGGTAGCAGTTCTTTGGAGTTTCCCCTCAAAGGAGTACCAAGAGGAATTGGGCTTTGAAAGATTTGAATAAGATATTTTGTTAGGAAGGATCTAATTAGGGGAATTTATAATTAGCTCAAATATGCAAGAGTGGGGTCATAATAAAGTCCCGTGGGACCGGGTACTGATATGTATTCATGAGGCCTAAGGAATCCCACAATGAATGACACTAAGGCAAGCCTCTTCAATTAAAGTCTAAATATTTATTAAAGGGGAAAAGCTGCACACACACCAATATGGCATTCACACACGCTACACACTTAGAAATAAAGGAGTGAAGGTGGGAATAGCTTGAGAGGGGCCAGACTGAGAGAGTTACTCACTTCTGAAGGCTTCCCTGGGATCTGCTGTGGATGTTGATGATAATGATGATGATGATGATGATGATGCACGGCCGCTGAAATGGGGGGAAAGGATGACCGAGGGAGCTATGATCAGAGCACAGACTGATGTGGAGCGAAGCTGCACTCTAAAGATAGCACACAGAGCCTAAAAATCTCAGGGTTTAAATAGGAAATTTCTACCTTCTGGCTATTGACTAAATGGCTTGGCTGAAGCCTGGACAAAGGCATTGATAGTCTTAGCTTTGTCAAACCTAGGTGTGAGAATAGTCTAAACAAGGCACTTGGTTTCGAGACTCTCAAGGAAGGAAGGCTAGAGAAAAGGGTGCAGTCAAATCTGATCACTGCCCCATTACGTGTGAGACTCAAGACAAATAACCACTATTATGTGTCTTTTCCAGTATAATGGTTTTTCTCTTTGGCAACTCCCAAACCTGTCTGGTAGGGAACTTTCCAGCTGTCCTGAGCAGATCTCTCAGTGCCTACATGACCTGCCATCTAGGGGATAATGGCCGACATCCCACAGAGGTCGGTCTGGGGTCATAGAGGGAACTCCACACATGTCCAAAATTTTATGAAAAATCACATATGCTAACAATTTGTGCACGTTCGTCAACTTTTCTGGGCAAAGTTATGACATTAAATTTAAAGGCTATAATCATGTTAATATAGCATTTTCTTTGCTTTGCCTTATCCACCTTTTTGACTTCTGTGCATTTTCTGTGCACAACCATGATTTACTGTAGTTCCATCTTCATCCATCTGGCCTTTATGGGGAGCAGAAACAGTTATGCCTACTAGAATCTTGCTGGTTTATTGGCATCATTTTCTTTTGCTTTCTCCTTTACATCCTTTGTTACTTGCTCCTAAATTCTGCCCTTAACTTGTCCATGGGTCATATCAAAATCCCAAAACACACCCTCGATACATGAGATTGACTTATTGTCAAGTATATATAGAAGTAAGTATGTTTCTATAAGGCCTGTTGATACAAAGCCATATGTATACAAACACAAGTTTCTTTTATTTGCATTTCCACCACCACCACCACCATCACCACCATCATCATCCACTTTCAAAATGAACATAATACTTCTCACAGGCCTATACGTAAATATCCCCATAAATTTCAAGGTTCAGAGATACTTCTCAACCTGCTATAGATCTTGTTGAGACAAACAGGGAACAGGGAAAGTCTGGCACCAGATGCTTAAGTGAAGTAAGGGTGGCAGGGGCCACAACTTTTAAATGTTAGGGAACCCCTGAGCCCTTACATATAGTCAGACCCAAGTGGTTTAGCCAATAATGGGGGAACATGGGCACATCTAGAGGGACAGATTCCCAGCCCTGGCCTGCACCATCTGTAATAAAGTATAATTTTTAATAAGCAGCTATAGATTAGATCACCGGAAATGATTATGTCCATTTTACAAGAGAGTATGATGTAGAGTTTTGAGTGTGGAACTAGGACTCTGGGAGACCAGAATTTGAATCACCAGTCAGCCTTGGAAACTCACTGGGTGACCTTGGGCATGCCACAGTCTTAAGGATTAAGGGGATAATAAATTTTGTCAAGAAAACCTTATGAAAGGGTTGCCATAAGTCAGAGTTGACTCTGAAAGCACATAAGAACAAAAATACCTATTCGCTACAATGTACTATATAGCTTATAATCTGCAAAAATGTTTAATGCTCTGCTAATGAAGGTAAAGGTATTCCCCATTGACAAGGTTGTCAAGTCGTGTCCGACCATAGGGGTGGTGCTCATCTCAGTTACTAAGCCAAAGAGCCAGCATTGTCAGAGACTACTTTGTGATCATGTGACCAGCATGATCTATTTACCTGCCCACCAAAGAGGTACCTATTTATCTACTTGCATTTGCATGCTTTTGAACTGCTAGGTTGGCAGAAGCTGGGACTAGTGACATGAACTCAGTCCATCATGGCCTCGAACTTTCAACCTGCTGATCTTGCAATCAATAGAGTCAGAGTCTTAACCACTTGAGCCACTGTATCTGCTCTGTTATATATTTACTAAACACAAATTTCTCTTTTATGCTTTTCTAGTAAGCATTTCCCTTGTTATAAAAATCTATAAATGTGGATGGTTTGATAAGTCAAGATGCAATTGCAGCCATATGATCTGTTTGGTGTGGCCAATGAGCCCAGGTTCTGCTGAATAATTGTCTGAATTGGCAGTAAGTTAAGCAGAGTGAACAACTGTGCAAATGGTCTTTTGGGTCATTATGTTATTGTGCATCGTCTATAATCTATTAATACATTTTGAGCTTGTGTGCACATCTTGTTAAATGTATTTGTTTTACAGAAATCACTCCTGAAACTCTGTGCATGTTATCAAATCCAGTCTGTAAATCTAACATTATTTACTATAAATAATTGTATTTATGCAATATTATTTACCTTCAAGAGAGACGGACACAAATATAATGTTTAAAAAGATGTCTATTGATGTGAGAAAAATGCAAGCCGTGTGGTAGAAGCTCAGTGAGTGAGAGAAATGTAAATGTTCCTTGCATTTTATCTCACATGACAGAATGCATTATGGTCAAAGTAGTGTCTTCTTGGAGACACAGGTTTCACAAATATGCATAATATACACTTTTATATATGTTTTCTATTCAAGATGCAAATCTTTGGTTAAATGCCCAACAATCTCATTTAGAAGGCCTTTCATTTCTTAGCACCACCTTTTACAAGAGTAACCAAGATGTGTACAGGTACTACATCCTATAAACTCAATTACAATTAAGCATGGCACAATATAACACCTCCCTGTAAATCCTGAATACAAAGAATAATGTGATATAGTGATGCAGTATATACAAATGTGAAAGCTTGCTATTCCCCATCAAACAATTAGTTGCCTTTGACACAGAACCTTCTTTTCCCACCAATTAGTGAAAACTGCAGGGTGCATTTCTAGAATTCTACAAGCTAACTGTCAGTGGTGTAATGAAGAATTTAGGACTTTGTAATAAGTTCCAAGGCATGGTTTGTTTTGTTTCAATTTATACAGTGCCTGTTTAGTTTGCAATATGTATTTTGTCTCTTTGTTCTCCATTTACACAGTCTAAGTCAAACATGTATTTAAAATACATGCCCATGGCAGCAGATGTCTGTTTTCTATCTCATCTTAATTCTAAGCATTTTAGAATATTTTCCTCAGAAGGAGAAGGAAATGAAGAGGAGGAAGATGAAGATGAAGACAAAGAAGGGAGGAAGAGGAGAATGAGGATGGTGGCACTCATTAACTATCCATGTATGGTTAGAAGAAGTGTGGTAAGAGAAAACAACAACAACAATGTTCTGAGGACAAATGGGGGCTCTATTTAAGAAAGAATCCCAGTTGTTCCTCTTTGATATTCTTAGTTTATAATTTTTTACATCTCAGCTTCTCAAGCAATTTACAGCCTAGGAAAATTGTAGTGTCTATTTGAATTTTTAGGATCAGGTCCACACTATCAGACTAATGTAAGAACTGCATGAGTATGTTGGATTTGTACTAATTACACCACATAGCAGCAAAGTATATGTGTATGTGCCTCTCTGTCACCTGTTGACCTATGCTGTGTATTTCATATGCAAGGAATATTCAGATGTGGGTTTGCCAGTTCCTTCCTTGCTATTGCCTACAGTGCCTGGTTTTAGTTGACAGTCTTCCATCCAAGTACTAACCAGGGCTGACCCTGCTTATCATCCAAGATCAGATGGGATCTGGTGCATTTAGGGTATTTAGTGCCCTCAGCAGCAATGTAGTAAACTACAATTCACCAAGCCATCACTCAACTTATTTACCAATTTGTAAAGCAATTACTGATGCGTAACCTATACTCAGGACAAGAAACTGCTGTAAAAAATAAGAATGGAGAAACAGAATGCTTCCCAAATGACAAATCCCAAAGGTGGCAAAGGCTTAGACTCAGAGACATGAGGACTGAAGATAGAAGGAAGGAACATTAACAACTTAAGATATTCAAATGACACAATACTATTAGTAGAAACAAAGACCAGGAAAAAATACTGAAGAGGGTCAAGGAGGAAAGTGGCAAGGTAGGCTTGATGTTGAACATTAAAATAAAAATAATGAACATGGAAGATCTACAAGAATTCAATTTAGATAATGAGAATATTGAAATAGTCATGGAGTTTAAATACCTTGGATTGAGCAGAACACAGACTGCACTTAGGAAATTAGAAGGCTAAGATTGGGAAGGGCAACTATGAAAGAACTGAACAAGATCCTAAAATAAAAAGATATAATTCTGAACATTTATAGTATTGTCCAAGCCTTGATATTCCCCATCACCATTACAATGAGAGCTGGCCAGTGAAGGAAGCCTACAGAAAGAAAATATACTCCTTTGAGATGTGATGCTGGAGAAGAGTGCTGAGGATACCATGGATGGCAAGAAGACAAACAAATGGGTTCTAGAACAGACCATGCACCAACTGTCCCTGGAAGCCAGAATGATTAAATTGAAGCTTTCATACTTTGACCACATCATGAGAAGCCATGAATTATTTGAAAAGTCAATAGGAAAAGTAGAGAGCAGTAGAAAGAAATCAAGACATGTCAGATGGTTGGACTCAATTAGAGAGGCCATGGATCTGAGCTTGCAGGACTTGAGTAGAAGAGTGGACAGCAGAGCTTGGAGAGGTCTCATCCATGGGATTAGCATAGTTGAGGTCAACTCAAGGACAGCTAACAACAACAAAGGCAATTACTATATCCATTAGGCTTGGGGGCTACTCAATCCTCAGGTATACTTCCCCCCCTGACTTTCTCTTGCCTCTTCTCTCAAATCCTCCCATCAGTTTGAACAATTACTCAGCATTTAACTAACATCTTTTCATACTTTTCAGCAGTGGTCCTCAAACATTTACCCTCTTGACTCCCTTTACATCTACATGCAGATACTGCACCCTCCTCCACTAAATGTAGTATATGAATAAAAAACATTTTGTTTGTTTAATGTGCATATTTTCATTCACACATTCATACATATTAATATTTTATTATTTGATAAGGAATTACATTCAAATTAAAGCAGTTTTATAGTAGGTCCTTTGTTTTACATTGGACCCTCCCCCCCCCGCATATGCAAAAAAATAAAAAAAAATGGAACCTGAAGTCCAGTTGTTGTTAATGACCACGTGCTCCTGCTCTTTCATTTTATTTATTTAATTATGGTTCATTTTTATGACATCTTTTTTCCCAAAAAAGGGACCCAAGGCAGCTCACAAAATAAAAACATTTTTTAAAACTTTACAGTAAAATTTAAAAACAGTTAAAACCATCTAATTAAAACAATATAAAATTAACATTAAAAACATACAAAAATTAAAAGCCAGAGAAGCTGCTATGAATGTGGGCAAATAGGGCACTTGATATTAAACTGCCCAAAAATTTAAAGTCACTTCTAAAGCCAGCATATTGTGTAACATCAGTTAGTCATACAGGGAAAGAATGTTGCCAGA
>CM034701.1:57044646-57052146 GCA_020142125.1 Phrynosoma platyrhinos
CAAACTATCCCTGGTCTTCAGGCTTAGGTACATACACTCGATGTGGACAACTGAAGCAACTGATGTTAGAAGAGAACTTTCTCCAAGGCCATGCCTATTTGTAACTGCCTTGCCGGAGGGATTAAGTTTTGAAGAACACAGAGAATTAATACAAATAAATAGGACTTGGTTGTGGGGTTTCTATGACTCTGGGTCCAAAGTTTGTATAATTAAATCACATTTAGTAAACCCTCAAAATGTATGCCGAGAAGAAGCAATGACTTTGAATGGTTTAGGGGGCCCTGCATTTGTAGCACCAGTAGCCAAGTTAGACATTTCTTTTAGAGAACACAAACTGCAGTGGAAATTTGCCCTCTGGGATAACATTCCTGTTCCGTGTTTAATTGGAAATTATTTGGATAGATATCTTAGATTCACTTTAGTGATCACTAGACAACAAGAAAAGGAAAAAGATTCCAAACAGAAAGAACAGAACAAGATGTGGTCACTAACGATGAGAGTCGTGTAATTGATATAACAGAAGAAGGGAGTTGTGGGGAAATTAAAATTGGGAAGAAAGCTGAATTTGGTCAAGCACAAAAGAGAGATGAAAGTTTAAAACCTTTGTTCACTGTAGCTGATGAAGAAGTTAATATAGAGATGAATGAGAATCACCCTCACTTGATTTAGAATCATTCAAGACCGCTTATATAGAGAGGTTCTCAAATGTAAATATAATACCCAGAAGGAAATTCAAAAAGTTGGTAGTCCCTCAGAAATACAGAAGCAAGATACTGGAAATAACCCATTCTAGTTCATTCAGAGGTCATTTGGGAATTAAGAAAACTGGCCAAAGAGTCTCTTTAAATTTTTACTGGCCAAAGATGGGACAATATATATATTTGTAAATCTTGCGACATTTGTCAAAAAGTGGGCACAAGGCAAGATAGGATCAGAGCCAAGCTTTGTCCCTCCCTTACCAACTCTATCATTCTATGATTCTATAAAGATCTTAGTGCTCTAGTAGGTTAGCATGAGGAGATATGGTTTCTCAAATAGTCAAATCATTTAATTCTTTCTTTCACTCACACACATACTATTTACACACACTCTCTCTCAGTCACACAGAAACATTCATTTTCTTTTGTGCATGTGAGGATATACAAGTTTATATGTGAGTATGAAAAAAGAGACGAAGAGTGTAACTCTGTGTGTGTGTGTGAGAGAGAGAGAGAGAGAGAGAGAGAGAATTAGTGTGGAAACTGTATGAATGCACGTATCTGAGGGAGAGAGTCAGAAAAAGACAATTACTGTGTGTGTGTGAGAATTAGTGTGTGACAGAAAGTAACTCACACACCAAGAGAAGTACCAAGGATGTGTGAGAGAATGTGTTGAGGCTGCAGTAGTGTCTCATCCAGAGGACTGGGGCAGTGATGGGACTGGTGGGGGAAGAAGAAGCATTGGCTCAGGTCAGAATTTCTGCTCTTCTCCTCCTCCTTCCTCAGGCAGAAGAGGCTACTCTAAACATCCTCCTTGCATTTCTCTTCTCTCCCAGGACAAAAAAGGTTTGGGAAGAGGAAGAGGAGGAGGAGATGATCAAGGCCTCCAAGTCTCTTGCCCCACTTGAATGACTCTTGTGCTAAGAAGGATTGGGTGGACAATGTACTTTTCCTTCTTCTCACTCAACTTTCAGTGGGTTGACTTGGCAAACAGCAGAGAGGATAAAGGGAGTTCTTATGCTTCCTAAACAAGAAGGGAATGAGGTTTCCAACCTACATGTGATGGTGCTAGATAATTCTGTTTAAAGTGGGTGTTGCAGGTGCCCTGTTTTTATAGCATTAAATGGAACATAGTACACACCTTCCTCAAGATCCACAAAACCCACAAGGGATTTTTTCCCACTCAAGTGACTTTTATTGTCAGAACCCAGCTGTGGAAAAAGAGACACTCTAAGAGAAGCTGTGGGGAATGTAGGTGGAGATGGGAACTAACTAGGTGTAATCAATTAAGTTATCAATGATGGTGGACATTTCCTAATGAAAAGCAGAAAATTAATTAAACTTGTTTTAATTGAAGTGATTGACTTAAATTGGAATTTCAGCATTAACTTAATTCCAACACTGTTATAAATTTTTGTTTAATTAAAAGAGAGACAGTACTTAAGAGCCAACAAAAATTCATTTCTAGCTTGCTCTTTAACCAAAGCCTAGATTTCTCTGTAAAATTATTTCTTGTCTTTTTTATTTCCTTATAATTGGAGGATTATAAAGTTTAGATCTCAAGATCCATGTCACTTCCTGATACGATCTTCCTGTGTTGTACACTGGACACTGCAGAGAGGCTTCTCATCTTTCCCCAGACATTGAAATCTGAAGCTCTTAACCCCAGGACTTTTGATGGATGCACAGTATTCTAAAGAAGAAGGGATAGGAAGATGAGTTTATAAAGGAGAGGGAAGTAGTGAAGACATAGAACAAGAGATGTCATTTTCCACTTACATTCAGATAAGGTATTTATTGCAAGAATTTACCTTAACTTTAAATAGGAATTTAATAAAAACATATTATTTAATTTCCTTATTTAAACATAAATGCAATTGAATTAGATTTTAAAAACATATTAAGAGTTAATTGAACACATTCACCCATTATAGGTTGAGCACTCCTAATACAGAAATCTGAAAACCTCCAAAAACTGAAACTTTCCCCCATCAGTCACTGATTTCTTTTTGTTTTTTCTTTTGTGATGGCAGCTCCTGCAATTCATCTCTCAGATCCTCAATCTCTTTCCAGGCTCATGTCTCACACAGAAGTCATGAATGAACAAGAAGTGCGGCTGGAGCAAGGCTGGAGGGAGACAGAGCATCTGTAAAATGGTGGGAATCCAAGCTTATGCTCAGCATGAATTCACACCTCTCACCATTTTACAGATTCTTGTGTCTCTTTCCAGCTTCACAAATACAGTATAGGTATGTGCTATATTATTTATTCCAAAATCTGAAAAGAGCCCAGCTCTGAAATACTTCTGGTTTGAAGCATTTTGGGTAAGGGAAACTCAACCTGTACTATACCCTCTCTCCCATTTTTTCCCAAACTAAAAGTTACCTCTAAAATCCTCTGGGAGAGTGTGGGAAACTTTGCTACTTAAAAAATAAAGTGTTCACTATTACTGAATGGGTACAAACAATTAAAAGTATTATGAAGATAATATTAAAAGGGAAAAGTCACCATACCTATGGGGGGGGATGTCTGCATTTAACAGATCTGTGTCCAGTAAGCATTTGATGATGGACAGTTAAGTGCCTCTCAGACAGATCTCTTTGGGAAGAGACTTCCAAACACTAGGTGCTACCACTGAGAAGGCTCACTTTTGTGTGATGGCCCTTTAAATCGTGACATTTTGCTTGGTTGCTCAAGGATGTTTGATCTGTTAATTTCAATTTTGCATTTCTTTTTGTTTTTTCTTTTGAATCTTTGATTCCATTTCTACATCAGCCCTGCTTTTTTTTTTTAAAGTGAAAGTTTGCACAAAGATTTATGCACACTTTGTATATTTCTTCTAACGTGCTCAGTTCTTAAAGGCAACTTTGCTTAATAGTTACATTTTTGCAATCAATTTCTCCTAATACAGCATAGTGCACATTATTTACATGAACATATACATTTTTGTACCTGTTACTGGACTGGAGAAATGTTCTGCAAATAAAAAAAAAAGTGTAAGTATTGAAGCATAAATGTATTTTGGACCACACATTGGTTTAGATAGTGCAAACGAAGAAATTTCACATTAAAATGTGAAACAAATTAAATTGTATCCTACTCCTAACCTTTGACTCAATTTAGGGGGTGAGATAATCCTTTGTTTCTCTATTCCTTGAAAGAATATAAATTAGAGAGACTGACTAATATCTAAGGCAGGGGTAGACAACCTAAGGCCTGGGGGTCGGATGCAGCCCCCTGAAGCCTTTGAACCGGCCCCAGGCTGGTCCTGCCGCCGCCGCTGCCACCCCCCTCCCCCCGCCACCACCACCGCCGCCGCTGCCCGCCATAATGATATTATTGTTGTTATTACTTGTTCTTGGGGTTTTCTTGGCAAAATCTCCACAGGGGGTTTACCATGGGTTTTCTGGGGCTGAGAGAGTGTGCATGCATATTTTTAAATTTTAATTTATTTATTTATTTATTTATTTATGGTGCTTCGCCCCCCCCCTATTGTCTGAGGGACAGCAACCCAGCCCCCAGCTCAAAAAGGTTGCCTACTCCTGATCTAAGGGAATATCTGTGTTGTTATGAACCTCTTCATTTGCTGAGTTCTTCTGGAATAGAGATGCAAAGATGTGAACAGGTAGGATTCACCAGAGACCTACTTACAATTCCCGGACCTCAGTAGTGGATGATAGCAGTAGCGACACTGGGAAAGGGGGTGCAGACTGCACTGGATGATACCTCAGAGGAGAGGTGACACCTGGTTGGGCCCTCTTCCACCTTTAGAGCAAGAGGGTTGAATGTGCACCCTTCCTGGCCGCTCCACCACTAGGCTTTCTCCAAGGGGAGGAATCCCAGTGACAGAGCAGCAGGAGGGCAAACATGCTCCTTCTGTCCCTTCCTGCTGCATCACTTACCCAGCCAGGGCAATGCATCTGCTGGAGAGGCAGGCGAGACAAGGGAGCCTGCAAACCCTGACCACCCTTCCAGGATCTGGCTGGATGGTGAGTGACTGAGTGGCAAGGGAGGGAGATAGGCCTCCAAGTCAGTGGGAGGGACAGGGCAGCCCCCCTACCACCTGCAGCCTCCACATCTGGTGCTATCCTAGCTAGTTGGCAATCCTAGCTGGATGGCAATCAGCTGCTTGGCTCAGTTAAAGCCCATAGTCAACAGCCCAGGGTGGAAGAGGAAGGAAACCAATAAAGGACTGGAAGCTGGTTCTAAAGTGGGGAGCTGGAAGAGAGAGACAGCAGAAATAACTTTACCTCTGGACCTGAATCAGAAAGGAAAAGAGGGCTGTTACCCATGATTTGTGTAGCAGCTCTCCTCACCTTCTCTATCTGCCAGAATTGGAAGGCTATTTTCAGGAAAGGCTTAAGCAGAGAGAGACTTAGCAGAAGCTGGGAGACATGCTCCTTTGCTAAATATAAACCCAAGAAAGTTGTAAAGCCACAGAAAAAATGGCTGATGCTGATAACCCCTTCTCGTCTGCTCAGTCACTTTCCCTTTATTGAGTTATTTGTAAGATCAATCTCTTTCTTCTAGGGCCTTTGCAGACTGCTAGAAATAGTGCAAATTGAGTCCAGGATTAGGGTTAGGGTTAGGGAATCATGGGAACTGTATTTTATTGTGGCACCAGAGCTCTCTGACAGAGAAGGCTCAATGTCTCAGGAAAAAAACAATTCCCATGATTCCCTAGCACTAACCTTAACCCTTAAAGTGGACTCAATTTGCACTATTTCTTGTTTCCCATGTTTAGGGATACTTTGTCCATGGAGGAAAAATGCAAATTGTAAAACAAAATAAATGATGTTATGTTGTATGCCACTGACTGAAAGAGAAGAGAGCTTATATGGACTATTTATTTTGGTATGAGAGACAATGTGGTGTAAGGGTTTTAAGTCTTGGATACGGACTCTTTGAGATTAGGGTCTGAACCTGTACTCACCCATAGAAACTCACCATATAAACATGGACAAGTCACACTATCAACCTCCAAAGAAGCCAATGGTAAATTTCCTCTGAATAGTTCTTGCCAAGGAACCCTATGTTAGAACCACCATAGGTTGGGTCAAGTTGAATACATTTGACAGCAAATTAATTTTGATGAGTGTGTGTGTGTTTCATAGTCCCATTGTGTTACCCAATATCTGGCCAAGAAAACTGTATTGAAATTAAAGTATTTCAGATGACTACAGATGGTTGATTGTGGCTATTGCTTGGAAAAATTTTCTTGTTTGACTGCATTTCCCATAATTGTCTAGCCAGCATGGCTGGGGAATTTGGGCAATCATAATTCAAAAGGGTAAGTTTTGCAAACTTTTTTTAAAAAATGAACATGGAATATTTTAGTAATGGAAAAGAATAAATTGTCAGTGAATCAATGGGATGATCATAGTTATGGCTTCCTGCTGTCTATGGATGGTTTGCACTATCTATTCTTTACCATAGAGTTCATCTACACTGTAGAAATAATGGGTTTGACACCACTTTAACCACCATGGCTTCATCATACAGAATCCTGCAATTTGTAATTTTATGAGATACCAGCAGTCTTTGCCAGAGAAGGCTAAATAATAAAACTACACATCCAAGGATTACATAGGATGAAGCTACATGGAACACATAATGCAAAACTGGATTATTTATATAGTGTAGGTGCATCCATTGTAAACATTACAATTCACTTGTGCATGCAGCTTTGTAAGCTCCAGGCATTGGCTGGTACCAGTAAATACATGTGCAACTTATCTATCAGTGCTGCTTACAGGGGACCCATTTCAGAAGTTAATTCACCCCATTCCAGTTATTATGGAGAGTGAAAAATAGAAGCTTGGCAAAATAAGCAATTGATTTAAAATGCTTTTAAAATAATACCCAACTTTTGAAAACAGCTTCCCTACATGTGAGTATTCATAAAAGTATCTAAAACTATCTGTTTTTGAGTCCATAGAGAGTTCAGCCTAAGTTAGCAATTTAACCCTTGATTTCAACCTCTTCTAGAAACTTCAGTTGCACTTAGCAATTAAGAGGTGTTTTGGGATGAGTTCAGCGTGCATTCAACAAGAACAACTTCTGATTTTGATCCTAGGACACCACAGAAAAAGGCGCTGGGTGGTGCAGAAATGTAGCTTAGAAAGTTGTATGAATCAGCACTGAATATATTTACTTATTTAAAGCATACCTTACTTTACCTACTCTTCAATGGAAAAGGCTCTCAACATGGTGTACATATCAGTAAAAACAAACCCTGCCTATATGATTACAACTGAAAAGATTGACAAAAAAGGGGAAAAATAAATAGGGAAGGAAGAAGAAAAAGCAATTTGCTCAGCAATTCTTAAAACCAGATAGTAATATAAATTATCAATTGGAATGGGGGGGATTCAAGGAAAGGAAGGACTTGATAGATCTGAACTTACAATTGAGCTGATGGAATGGCTACTTCCCATTTCTGCTGCCTTGATGGAACAGCTTCTTCCTGGTGACATTAGTGGGAATTTCTGAAATCAGAAACAATCAGAGATACCAAAGAGTGCAAGTATGTATTTATAACCACTGCTGCTGCTGCTGCTGCTGCTTTTTACTTGTTTGGGTTTTTTCTTCCAGGCAACAGTCCAGCCTTGAGGTAGGTATTCTTAATTCTGTTCATATTAATGGACCTAAATGTGCCTGCTCTATATTAATTGTGGTCGGTATGTTTCAATATTGAATATATTTGAAATCTTTGCTCTTACTTGTTTTTTTTGTTTATGATGATTTCATGCGACGGCCATAGATACCATTTTGTGGCAACATTTGTTTTTAATGAGTGGCA
>CM034701.1:57057146-57059428 GCA_020142125.1 Phrynosoma platyrhinos
ATTAGTTACTGTTTAAGTTTCCATTGTGACACTCTCAGTCCATTCTGTTTCTGCAAAGTGTTCATTTTGACTGAAAAACAATCCTATTTTAATTAGTTAATTCATAGCAGTATGTAGAATGTACCTGTAAGGTTTTCCTTGAAGTCACCCACTCAGCAATGTAGGAGTACACTTGGATTCAAACAAGTTTCCAGCCCATTGATGTGGCAGTAAAGCAGCTCATAGAAGCTTAAAAACAACCTAATAATGAAATTGTTCTTAGAGAAAAAGCTATCTTACCATATGAAGAAATCTTCAAAGTTGCTGAAAATTGCTCTTATCATGTGAATCAGATGGTCATCTGTATTCACCCTGAATAAACTCAGGAAAGATGTTTTGAAGCTTTGTGTGCTAAGAGAACAGGCTAGAACTTTAGACGCACTGAAAGCTAACAGTTTTTAGCCTTGCACTGTACCATTTTGTAGCTAACTTCCTATATATATATATACCTAGAAAAAACAGGGGATTCAGCATGGTGTAGTGATTTGAGCATAGAATATGACGCTAGAGAGCAGGATTCAATTCCCTGCTCAGCCATGGAAACCCTTGGGTGAGCTTGGATTGGTCATGTACTCTCAACCCAAGAAAACCCCTTAGGCTTCTCAGAAGTCAGAAACAACTTGAACGCACACAACAGAAAACAAAGTCTAATTATGTTCAATAAAGTTACTCATTGATAAGTGGTTTCAGAGTATATCATATGCTTCTTACAACTGTATTATCTTTAGTACGAATAGCTGAGCTGCTGGTGATGTGGTCAAGGCCTGCTCTACCATTAGGCAAGGTCCTCTTCATTGTGCTAGGGGCAGTGGTATAAGCTTCCTAGCCATTTTTCTTAGATGCACCAGCTGTTCCCCTATGATGGAGAAGAGAACTGTGTATCCTTCAAAGTCAGTTGTAATGAAGCCACTGCCATGTCCCAGTGTTTTAATAATCAACTGCCAATCAAAATGGTTTCTGTACATGCAATGGGAGGTGCTGCTATCTTTGCCTCAGGCACTAGAATATTTTGGATTAGCTCTGGATGTGGTTAAGGGTGCTTCACAGAACAAGTCCTATCTACAGTATCAATGAATCATCAAGTCCAACTCCATGCCATGCAGGAATCCACAATCAAAGCATTACGAATGTGTATTCCTGCATGGCAGGGGGGTTGGACTTGATGGCCCTTCAGGTCTCTTCCAACTCTATAATTCTATGAATGCTATTCAGCAGGAGTGGTGAATGTATCTATCAGAGGCATTTGAAAAGGGGATCAAGTTGTAGATTTTAATCTTTATTTGGGATGGGTATGGCACAATATTAATTCATGTGAGCCTTCAGACTAAAGTGGCATTGTTCAAACCTTAGGTTTATCACCTCAATATGAACTCATATAGTTTACAACAATTTGAAAACACTACACATGAGAGGTGTTCATTCAGATTTGACCCACATGTACATCTAATGTGTGGAGAAGGAAAGTTTCTTGAATCCTGATTCCACATACCCACCTCACATACCCCACTGGCCTTATCTCTTGAGTCCTGTCTGTACTTTTCTCCTCTCACACCCAGTGGCCATGCATTGGGCATCAGTGTGAAGGGGGACCATGAGTACACACAAAAAAGGTGTGTACAGAGATCTTTCATTCAAACAGGAACTGAGCTTAGCCAGGAGTCCTGTTTGCTTGGTGCTTGAGCTGACTGTGAGAATTCAGTTGATCTATGGAACTGACAGGTTTTTCTTCTTAATAAACCTATTTCTCATAGTCTGCATGAAGCTAAATTTATTACCTTGTTTTTATCAGACTTATGGTCAAATATGAATCTGTGCAAGGAACACTTTAGGGACCTATTTTATTAAGATATAATATGGCAAAAGTGATCATTTAATTAAAAGTTTACATGAATCTTTCTGCTTAAAAAAAGAATTAACTTGAAGAGGTTAAGAGGTGAAACAATAGCCCTGTATAAATATTTGAAGGGTTGTCATATTGAGGATGGAGCAAGCTTATTTTCTGCTTCTCCAAAAACTAGGAACCAGAGAAATGGTTGCAAGCTGCAGGAAAAGAGAGTCCACCTAAACATTAGGAGGAACATCATGACAGTAAGAGCTTGGAGTGCAATGGAGTCTCCTTCTTTGGAGGATTTTAAACAGAAGCTGGATGGCCATCTGTCGGGGGTGCTTTAATTGTGTATTCCTGCATGGCAAGGGGTTGGCCTGGATGTCCCTTGTGGTCTCTTCCAACTCTATGATTCTAT
>CM034701.1:57059528-57069696 GCA_020142125.1 Phrynosoma platyrhinos
ATACCCCGCCCCTCTGAGCACAATCGGGGCGGCTTACATTATAAAATTATCAACATGCATTGAACATGGCAGAAGGACTCCCTGGATGTGGCTCTTTCCTAAAGAACCAGCCTATAAAGGAGTGGTAAAATACCCTCCCTTTTGGTTACCAGTTAAGGACCACGAGAGCGACCTAGATCCAGACCAGGCACATGCAGCTGCTGCAATCCTGGGGCAAATGGCAGTGGCATGGTCCTAGCACAGACCTTTTGCACTGAATACTTGATCCCTTTCTCAGCTTCAGAGGAAGTCAATGGCAAACCTCCTCTGAACAAATTCTGCCAAGAAAACCCTGTTACTATTTTACCTTAGGGTTGCCATAAGTCAGAAATGACTTGAAGTTAAAAAATGACTATAAATATGGACAAGTGGACACAGATCTGTGTATAGATGTGTAGGTGTACACACACACATATATATGTATAATAATTTTATACATAACACAAATAAAAGAGTGCAAAAGACTTGTTGCATGTAGAGGTATAACTAATTATTGTAATGTCTAATTTTGTTGACATCTGAGCTTAGAAACAAAGTGGAAAATACAGAAGAAGATATGCTTAAAACTGTAGGACTAACATCCAAATTTTACTTTAACAAGATAGTAAACCCTCAAAACTAAGGATATAACACCGATGACTGAAGAAGAGGAAGTAATGTATGGAGTAATGTATGAAGATGTGTGCAAATTATTATTGATAGTAATGTAATGTCTAGTGTTTTTGTGTTGCATTAATTGTATTTTATATTGCAGATGGGCCTCTGCAGGTGGGCCTCTGGGCCACCCTGGGAAGTGGCAGATCGAGGCTGTGGCACCCCCACGCCATGGCCCCGATCCTCACTTTTGCCGCCCTGAAAAGAGCAGAGAAATGCCACTCCTTTTAGGGGTGGCTAAAGGCCACCCTAAGACCCAGTAGGTGGCTCTTCCTCATCCTTTCTGTGATTAAACACTGCACTGGGAGGGCATCCTGATACTGCACACCCTGTGTAATGGACTGTAGCATCAGGACAGCGTCGGGGTGGCTGGCGTGCGGCTGCCCCACCTCAACTCTACCCTCAGGCTGGCCCTTTGGGCCAGTCTGCAGAGGCCCTATGTCATGTATATATGTATATTTATATCTTTTTTCTTTTATATGTTGGAAAATTAATAAAGAATTTTTTAAAAAGAAAAGAAAAAGAAATGACGTGAAGGCACACAACCACAGCAGCGACGGTGACAGCAGCAACATATTTTTAACTGTTATGTTCAGCTTCAGTGCTGAACTTGCAAAATTCTCCAAAATCTACAGAGGAATTCCAGTGGATTTGTTTAACTGGCTGAGAAAGTAAGACTAGGTTACATCTATACAATTTTTTAGCCCTTGCATGAAGATGTTCAGAAGGTGGACTTCTGGGGAAACAATTTATTTGAATTCTGCTGCTGCACTAGAATCCCATGGTTCTTCTGACAAAAGCTAACATTCTACCCAACATTTTTTTTTATCTTGCTTATATCTGCTGCATCAAGTCATTTTCTATCATTAAATGCAGCTAGAGTTAGAGCTATTGAATCTTTTCCTTGGGCAGTGTCCAAATCAAAACCTAGTGATTTTAATCTTACTTACAGCTTTCAGCTTCCTATTGAGTGATCTGAACAAGATAGCTAGCTGTATATCTTAGGCAACTTTCTTTATTTTTGACACATTTTAATCACGTTATTTCATCATCTTACCCAGCTGTTTGAGCCATTTTACATCCTAGGGAAAAGATCAGCATTCTCAGTGAAGATATGAATACATTTCAAATGGTGTGAAAAGTTGGAGCATGTCCTTTTTTAAATATATTCTGACATTTTTAGTGTTAATTAGAAGGATATGTTTGAAATATTTTAGAAATAAAATTGACACAGAATATGTTTGCTAATCAAATTCAATACATAATTGGCCTCCATATAAAAAATGACTGTTTTCACTTACATAGAAGATAAAGTTTCCTTCACTTTCATGATGAGGCCACGGTGGATGTCTAGGGTGAGTATAATGAATCTGAAGATCCATCTGGGAAGGACATTATGATATTAAGGCAGCGACAAAATTTTCTGTTCAGGTCTATAGAGACCATATTACTGTGTCAAGACGATGGCAAAATTACACCAATGTAAGCCTATAGAGACCACTTTCTATGTCGAGAAAGTGGGAAAACAATGTTATAGGAAATGATTGAGAATACATTGCAAAGTTAAATTATGATGCCAAAACCTTGTCATTTCACCAGGTTCTGACTTTGAGATAATGGCAACACAATGAAAAATGACAACTGAACAAATAGGTCACATCATCAATGCATGTAAATAGAAGTTTTCTGTGTTTTATGGAGCTACACTGTGCAAAATCTTACAATTCTTTCTAATATATTTCAAATTGTAATTTTGCTGGACATGGTTTAGGCTGGGTTCTTATTTCAAATAGGAAACCCCATGTTTTTTTTGTGGGACTCAGAATTAGGCCCATGGAGCTGTTCTAGCTAAAGTAGGGTTTCCAGTCCCCTTTCCTTATAGCAGCTCTTCAGACCCCTCTGTGGTGGATTACAGTTCAGGGGAAGGTGAAACACTGAAAATTAGATAGAAGCAACTACTTTGGGCAGAACCTTTTGCAGACAGAGTTCATCCATAGAAGGCAGATTCTGATTCCAACCCATTGTGTTCAAGAGGAATTGCTCCCTGTTATGCATGCATGACATGGTAGTAGAGTCTGTAATGATTTGAATGTTGGACTACAACTCTGGAAACCAAATCTGTGCTCAGCCATGGAAAGCCAATGGATGACCTTGGACAGATCACATTTTTTCAGCCTCATAGGAAGGTAAAAGCAACTCTCTTTGAACAAATCTTCTCCGGAAAATCTTGTGATAGGTTTGTCTTAAGGCTGCCATATGTTTGAACTAACTTGAAGGAACACAACAGGAATGCATGCATAAGATTTTAAGTGGAGATACTTGAATTTGAACAAATGCTTTCACCTTTTAACTGATGCCTAGTTGACTTTGGAGTTACAAGCACTTACTGCTACTCTCCCAACTGACAGCTGTTTTATTCTCTTTACCAGAAAAACATCGCTCCCTACAAATTAGATGACATTGTATGGACATTTTACCTCATATACAATGTGATAACTTTTCTAAAACACTAAAGTACAAGCATCCCAATTACCTATTTGCACACTCAGGAATATGTCCAAAATTGCAAGTGGAGTCAACAGTTGATTAGAAGAAGAGATAAGCAATAGAGAAAATAGAAAGACACACTTTACAGTTAAAGATCTGTAAAAGAAAAGCTCAGCCCTTTTGTCCAGCATTCATTAATGTGTCCCTGAGAGATTTTGTGCATGGTGGTGATGAACTGAAGATAATGGTAGAGAATGCGTATAAACAATCTGTCTTGCCTGAAATGTGACCTTCTTGTCAGTCTGTACATTGACTTTGACTGAACTAGAGTATATTGTTTTCTATCAGTGCAATGCTTTGCCTGTCTACTTACAAGTAAATCACACTGTAGTCAGTGGCAGATAACATCTACACAGGAGTGTAATGGCATTAATAAGGCTCCCAACTTTTTTTTACTTTTTTGTATATTTTTTTTACTAAATTATGTAATTTCAGCAGCAGTTTTGGACAAGAGGCAATGGTGGATTTCCACTAATGGCTGAAGTAGAAAGGGCTACCACCACTTCAGTTCTTCATGTGCTCCCAAAAGTGACTGTGGATGGCTGAGAAATGCTCCATGGACAGCTACAACAGACAAGGGAAGAAACCTCTGTTGAAACTGCGCGTGTAACCTCCGATTCAGCTGTTAGAATGGACCTTAGCTTTTCCTGCTGATTTCTTCAAATTAAGATTCTCTTAAAGTCTCAGGGTGGACAAAGGAATTTTTTTCTTTGTCTGTTGCCAACAATAACCATCTGAAATCATCTGAACAAGGTTATTATATTGCTACAAGCAGGTTACATATTTGCCTGAATCCTATTAGTCCCTAGTACAGTAGATCCATTGAATAAATTGGGACTGGTTGGATCTATTCAGACAGACTAACAATAGGATTTAGGCCAGTGTCTGATATTTATCTCTTTTTGTTTGTTGCTTCAAAAAGCCAAACAGTTCTTCCACTGCAGTCCCACAAGTCCATGCTATCTGTTTATAGGATGAACACACCACATCAGGCTTTTGTGGTGGCAGGGAGCAAGGGAGGAAAGGAGATGGGGATGGATTGGCTCCACAGTAAGCCTTCTAGTTGGGTAATATAAAGTATACTATTATACAGTGCCATCAGTTTAAACAATACCTTAAATAGAGGCAAAAATAGATGTTTGCCATCAAGGATCTTCCATTCTAAAAGAGATAGGACCTGATGGTAAGATTTAGTTTAAAAAGCCAAACAGAAAAAGTTGTGACTTTTTATTTCATGTCATTCATGCTAAAATCATGTGGGAAAAACTCAAGCATATTGCTTGGCTTAAGCATAATACTGTAGTGGTGTCACTCAGGTGGTGCAGGGGATGTGGACCACACCAAATCACACCATAAGAAGGAGAGAGACTACTGCTCCTCAAACATCTGCTTTTGGGCAGAAATGGGCTGTGACATTCACCTCTGTCCCTTTAGAGCATTGAAGTGATGGTGTGAGTGAGATGAGGCTCAGTGAGAGGAGAAAGAAGAGGTTAAAATTTTCATTTTAAAATTTATTCTTTTTTTGGGGAAAAAATCACATGAAACTATATGTAAATGCATTTAGGATGTGCATATAATATTGTAATTTAAAGGTATAAATTTATTATTATTATTATTATTATTATTATTATTATTATTATTATTATTATTATTACAGATTAATGAAGAAAGTGGGTTGAGGTAGAAGGGAATAAAGGGAAAGTATGTCCAGAATTCATCTGTTAGTACCCAAGTAGAATAAATGCAGAATTTGTGACATCTATATAAATGTTGATAGAAGCAGTGAACAATTGATTCAGTGGACTATCCTAGTTGGGACTACCTATAGGATTTAAGCCAGTATGTCAAATACCTCTCAAAAACCAGAAGAGAAAAGATAGATTGATTTGCAACTTGTTTAGCATGGCTTGCACAAAGCTCTTGGAAAAATGTAGACTTACATGATGTACAGTATGCCTTTTTGGCTGCTGTCACATTGCAGAGTTTGACACCACTTTAACTAGCATGATTCAATGCTATGGAATTCTGGGATTTGTAGTTTTGTGTGATATTTAGCCTTCTGTGCCAGATAGCTCTGGTGCTCCACCAAACTACAAATTCCAGATTCCATAGCATAGATTCATGCCAGTTAAAATGTTAACCTTTATTTCTATAGTGTGGCAGCAGCCTAGGCAACACAACTAGACTAAATTCTTTTACTGTCTTCATTTCAGATCCACTACAATTTTATTGACTCACAAACTAATCACAAAAGAAACAAAGCACAGCTTTCCACTTGCATTGTTAAAATTCTTCTCAAATTAACCCCCTTTTAAATTGATGATATTCATTGTACCATATAATAGTTGAATAAAACCCAGAATCTATGGATCAAATGGAACATATATTTTCTTGTCACCTTTAACTTCTTTCATGACCAAAAGAGCAAATGTTTACAATTACACCAAAATAGAGCAAACTCAAAAATGTACTAATAATATTATGAGGTATAATAATATGAATAGAATAATTTCACAGTGCTTCTAAACAAATACTCCTAAGACCTTTATTTACTCTAACATTCTCAAATAGTCGGTGTGAATGGTTTTCACGTCAGACAATATTGACTATGTATCTTGGGGTGGCAGTGTTGCCCTTCCAAATTTAACTGCTATTCCTTCTAAGTTACAATGAGTATTTGGTGTATCTAACCTGAATCCATTGGCTTTATAGAAGTATAGGGTTTCACAGCAATCATGGAATCTTTTATACAAATATTTTATAAAATATTTTATATCCAGTATAGATTGTGTAAGGTCAGTTCCTGCTATATCTTTTATGTTATGACCCTTTTAGAAAGAAAAGAAACAACTGCAACACTTTTAATTCTCTCACACTCTGACTCATTGAAAGAACAGATTTGTCGCATTGGAAAGTACTTGGGTTTATCAATAGGCTTGAAATCTCATGATAGCTAGATAGGTTTTTACAAAGTAAATCTAGCAAACAAGCTATAACCTATTCAGATTTCAATCTGGCAATTATCCTTTGTGCTACAGGGCTGAATGTAATATTTGTTGTTTTTGTTGCTGCGTGCTTTCAAGTCATTTCTGACTTATTACAGCCCTAAGGAGAACCTGTCACAGGGACTTTTTCTGCAAACATTTTTAGAGGGGTTTCTATTGCCTTCCATTGAGATTGAGAGTACGGTATATAATTTGCCCAAAGTCATCCAGTAAGTTTGCATAACCAAGTGGATAACTTAATCCTGGTCTTCAGAGTCCTAATCTAAACTCTCCATAAAGATAATCTAGGTGATGGTTACAAGACTGAAATCTACACATGTCCCTTAGTATAATTCAAGCATCCATGGCTTGAAAATATTTTTAAAAATATTTTTGTTTGTTAACTATAATAATAATATTAATAATTTTTTATTTATAACCCGCCCCTCTGCTCAGCAATTGGATGGCTTACAGCAAGTTAAAAAATACAACAATTAAAACATTCCAACTTCCCATGCCCTCCACCCCCACCCCAACCCTCCCACCCCTTAAAACTAAATTAAACTATTATAGAATTAAAATCAGATTAATCATAAAATATAATACAAACCAACTGGCAAACATGTCATGGCAGCCAGAAAAGTGAGAGCAGCAGATTACCTCCATATAACCGCCTTCATGTTGATCTTGACCCATGGTGATCCTAGAGATGAGGCATCTCCAGGCCCCCCTGTCCTCTACTGCTCACCCAGCTCCTGCAAACTCATTTTTGTTGTTCTTTAATAAAGTCCATCCATCTAGCATGTGGCCTTCCTCTCTTTTTACTTCCCTCCATCTTTCCTAGAATTATTGTCTTTTCCAGCACCACATCTCAAATGAGTTTATTTTCCTCCCATCTTTTTCCTGGACGATTCTGAATTTTGTGCTGAGTTGTATGAAAAATGTGTTTGCAATGAATAAGTTGTTGGATTCACAAAAATCTATCAGACACTCACCTGCTTCATTCCTTTTGCCTAGTCTAAATCTGCCTACTGTTTTTGATTATTTTTTTACTTCCAACCTTTGTGTTCCAATCTCCACTTATCAGCTTGACATCCTGTGTTGGTGTGTTGTCAATTTCTTCCTGTATTCTTTTGTAAAATCTTCAATTTCTTCTTGTTCTGCCTCAGTGGTTTAAAATATATAAATTGAAAAAGCAAATCTCAATTTTGCCATTTTATATAAAGGACACAATTTCCCTAACATGAGCATCACAGATTTTGGTATCAATGGGGTGTCTTAGAACCAAACCCTAGTGGGCCCACTGTAATGTCCTTAAACATCTGTCTGGGAATAAGTACCACTGAATCCAGTGGAGTTTACTTCTGAATAACATAAAGAGAATTACACTGTTAAACTGCTTCATATACTGTGAGCCATGAAGATAATGAGAAGTTACCAAGCCCACATCCAAAATGCAATTGGTTCAGCCATGACTTTCTATGTATGACAATGTAACAAGTTGTTGTTCTCATGCCACAAATGTGCCACCTATTCCTGTGCTGTATGTGTGTAGATTTTTCTACCTGAAGATGCCAAGTCAATCCTCTTTGGCCTTTTGTGTCCAGAATCAACATTTGTGGAGGAGAAATGTATTTATTGTAATATACATGGATATTTTTAAGCATCATTTTAATATCCTTTTAAATTCAATTGGAATTAACCCAGAGTTTTGTGATGGGGGTGAAATAAATCCTAGTAACTTAAAAACAGAGAAAAACATATTCAGTTGTTTAAAAGAATAATAGGGGATAGTGTAAGATAATTACATTTCATTTAACCACTTCATGAAAGATTGTGAGACAAATTGAAATTACAATATGGAGTAACTGATAGAAGATTACAGAAACTTTCCAAAATTTAACTTCTATTTTCATTCACAAGTAACTGGTTCTGTAAATGAACCATTAGCTCTTTTTTTTTTTTTGGAACCATTTTTTTTTGGGGGGGGGAGGGAAATCCCTTTGTTACATCAACCCTGCCTGAAATGCTTGGCTTTGTGGAATTTATTCATTTCAACCTCTGACTTTCATTAATTTTTCACAACCCCCTCCCAAATGTTAATATATATCAGGATGGTTGACAACGAGATATCTGGGTTTTATATGGCAACACTAAATTTGTTTTGGCTATACCCATTAATTGTACAATTGTAATTTGGTTTTTACACCATGGCTGCATAGCATCTTTGCTCCTGGTCCCTTATGTGGCCCTATAATCTTCACATCTTCCATTACTTCTCCATGTTTACTTGACACCATTTGATTGATCAATTTTACTTTTTCCTGTACAGACAGGCCTACGACTGATTCTTTTCACTCTAGCCTTCTGAGAGCTATTAAACATTTTCATTTACCTCTTGACTGAGAAGCCAGCTATGCACTGACACAAAATAGCACTCTTATCTATCTTAACACTAAGCCTATCTGTCAAAGATGGTCAGGCACTGTTTTTTAATTATCCTTTAAGCAGGTAAAAGTTCCTCATTTCAGACAAGCTCTCTGTCTCTGCTGCTGTGGGAAAAGCATTACTTTATTTGATAGGAGTCCTTTTTTATCCAGACTTAACAGTGTTCCTATGGATTTAAAGTGATGTTCCCCAAATACTTTCAAACTATGATCTAGACGGCTGTTTCTATTTGCCAAATATTTTGCTGTCCACAAAAAGCCCTTTTCTGTGAGAAAGATAACTTAATAACAAATAACCTAATTGCTGCTTGTTTACTGAGTTTTTTGGGGGGTGAATCCCAATCATGAAAACTGCCAATACTTTTTACATTAACTTGTTTTATCGGGTAGATTTCAAAAAGCTTTTTTTTAAAATTTAGCTTGAGAAATTATTTGTAGTGAACATCTTAAGGTTGGAAAATTTTCTTTTCTACTTCTACATTAATTCCCAATATTTGAGGGGTTCTGTTATAATTTAAATAAGCATTTTCTGAATTCAGTTTTAACAAATTAATAAAGAAGACATTAAGATTGGAAGTAGAAGAATGAGGTTCAGTCCCTGCTTAGCCAAGAAGCTCTGTGACTGCATTTGTATCAATATTAAAGTGTAGTTTTGGTCTATTTAAATAGCCTGTGACTGTTGGACACTAGATCTCTAGAGCTGTCCTAAATCTTTTTTTTTTCAAAAAAATCCAAACACCCAAACTATCACAAAAGAAAACATGGGGCTTAGAACCCTACAAGTCTCCTAAACCAAGAAAAATGCAGTTTTCCAGCAGAAAAACTAGAACTGGAAATGGCATTATAGCACTTCTGGTCATGCTGGAAGCTCATGGCATAGAAATGGCAGAACTACACAGTGTGAGATTAAAACATGGAGTTGACTGACAAGATATGACCACTGGCTTAGATATTTGTTTTCAGTTTTTAGCTATCTGTGAAAAGTAGATCAATCAATGCCAATAGAAGTAGACTCACTGAGTAATTTTGGAATACTATGAAGAGAAAAATAAATATTTTATGTTCAGAGGAAATATAGCTTTGAATATCAGAGGATGAGGGAAAAATAATGGCTGGAAACCTATGCTGTAGTTGTGCATAGCCTTTAAATCAGGCGTAGGCAACCTTTCCCCTTTAAGGGCCGAGGGACTTCAGCTCCCAGAATCCCAGGAGCTGTTGGCCAACATGGGACTATTGGCCAACATGGCTGAGGTTTCTGGGAGCTCAAGTCCCTTGGCCAAGGGGAAAGGTTGCCTACCCCTGCTTTAAATTGTCAATAATGCGAGATCAGGTTCACATGCTTGTGCATTTGTCACATCTGTAAAATGTCTGTAAAGTGTCATGGACACATCCCTAGCTTCCCTCGCCTATCCCATCAGCAACGCATCCTTAGAACCATCATTTTTTTTCGAGATTGAAAGAAAATTTGGTAAGATAATATTCTATATGTTATATGCT
>CM034701.1:57071725-57087467 GCA_020142125.1 Phrynosoma platyrhinos
CCGCGGCGCTCCGGACCAGGGCGTCCTGGATGCCCTGGTCTGCAGAGGGGGAGTGTTTCCTTTTTAAAGCATATCAATGCATTTCCTGCTCTTTTGTTAGTACTGCTGTAGTCTTTGGTCTAATCTGCATTGCAGAATTAATGCAATTTAACACCACATGTGCTGTCCTAGCTCAGTGTTATGCAATTCTGGGATTTGTAGTTTATAGTGGCACCAGAAGTCTTGAAAGCTAAGTATGATCAGCACTAGTTAGTACTTGGATGAGACCACCAACAGACATCGGGTGCTGTAGGCTATATTTCAGAGGAAGGAACTGGGAAACCACCTTTGAGTATTTCTTGCCTAAGAAAACCCTATGAAATTCATGGGGTTGCCATAAGTTGACAAGTAACCTTGTCAATGGGGAATACCTTTACCTTTATCTTAACAACAAAAACAGATGATCCACTGCTCATACACTCTAGGAGCACACCATGTATCCTAGAAATGCATTTCTGAGTGTTGATAGATCTTTGGTCATTGGTTTAAAACATTTATCCTGTAACCATGAGTGAAGTGGTTCATTCAGGAGGAAATGTTTTTTAAAAACATGCACAATTGAAAGATCTTGCATTTCTGTTTCCTGAAGTGTCTATAATTGATAATGAAGCCCTTGAAACCTTTCTCTCCTACACTGTAGACAAAGAATGAAATGGAGGCTCTTTAGGTTGCCCGAGAATCACCACAATAAGCTTTCAAAGAGACTTATGAAATGACCACTAAAAATTATGTCCCTTCAACATGAGTCATTTTGTTTTTGTGGGCTTTTTTCTCTATATACAACCTCCCTGCCTCCTGCCCTGTTTTCCAGTATTAAAAAAAAATCCTTTCCTCTTCAGCACTAATAATATCTGACATATAGTTGGCAACCTTAGGTTTCAGCAACTTTATGTACATTCTTGGACACATTCAAACTATAGGAGAGAAGCAGATAGAAAGCCTTGAAGCAGGAGATCTAAAAATATGGACAGGAAACAATATTCAGGGCTTTGTTGCACCTGTGCTTATATTGACTATGTCAAGATTTTTCTCTGCTGCTTCAACTAGATATTGCCAATGATAGTTATTTTTCTTTGCCATATGTAGCCTTTCCCCTCAGATGGAGTAACACTCTAAATAAATAAATAAATAACTACAGGCAAGTAGATTTGCATCACAAAACTGGAAGCCCTTGTAAATAAGGAACCTGCAAATAGGGTCATCAGAGCCTCCAACTGTCTCATTATACTGTATTTACCCCAATACTGTAAAATGCCTGGCTTGAATTGACAGTTAAGAGATGTTTGCTTTACAAAATATGTTCCTGGTAGATAATGAAAACTGCTAGAAATGGTGGATGAACAAAGCTAGCTGCATTGTGGACTCTCCTAGTGCAGTGGCTATAGATAATACCATCATGAGTGTCTTCACTTCAAAATATACCATAATATCATTGTCTGTGTATACATACAGATAATTTTTATATAATTCCTGGTCACTTTGTGTTCAACATCAAGAATCAGTCCACAAGGACACTTGTTGACTTTAATTTTAGTGCATAGCCTTATTTAAATCTCTCTCTGGATTCATTTCCCAATACATCCAGGACCATGATCTTGTGTGTTACACACACACACACACACACACCCAACTCAACCAACCAACCAACCAACCAAACAAAAACCATCTTATTTATAGTCACTCAGCAAATAGCTACTAAATTAAAAAGAAATCCAAAAGGCAAACCTTGATTTTGACAATTTTACATAGGGGACACCATTTTACTGCTCCATTGCATACAATGATATGTGAGCATCCACAGATTTTGATTTCAACTGGCAGTCCTGGAACAGTCCCAGCAGATACTATACAGGCACTTTTTATGAAGTTATGAAATTAAGTCTAAGTACATGGAAGTATAACTGATTTAATACTTTGTTCTCTCTTCCTCTTTTGGTTACTGCTCTCTCCCCTATTCTCTGTTTATTTATATTTTAAAGTCCCTTACACTGAGGACCTATCACTTTTTCTTTGTTATTGTTCATTGCTGTCAAGTTGCCTTTGACTTATGGTGACACTATGAAGAGAGACTCCCAGAGTCCCAGTCATGAACACCCTGTTCAGGTCATGCAAACTCCAAACCATGACTTTCTTGATGGAGTTAATCCACTGTGTTGTGGTCTCCCTCTTTTCCTTTACCTAGCATTATCAATTTTCACAATAAGTCACACCATCTCATGGTATGTCCAAAGTGTGACTTACTGGTTTAGTCATTTTGACTTGTAATGAGAGTTCAGGATAGATTTGCTCTATGAAACATTTATTTGTCTTTTTCTTGATCCATGTATAAAAAAAACACCTCTTCTCCATTCCCACATTTTAGTTAATTCTCTTCCTGTCAATTTTTTCACTGTCTGACTTTCACATCCATTGTTGTTGCTGTTAACTGCCATCAAGTCAGCTTCAACTTATGGTGAGCCTATGAATGAGAGATCTCCAAGTCTCCCTATCATGAACAGCCCTGCTCAGATCTTGTAGACTCAGGGCAATGGCTTCCTTGATTGTGTCTATCCATTTGCAATGTAGTCTTCCTGCTTTCCTAGTGCCTTCAGCCTTGCCAAGTATCATTGTCTAGTCAGGGGCATCACTTGGGTGGGCTGGGGGGTGCAGGCTGCACTTGGTGACACTCTAAGTGGGGATGACACTACTGTTCCCTAAACATCTGTTGTTTGGCAGAAATAGGCTATGGCATTTGTCTGCATCACTTTAAAACACTGAAGAGATGATGTGAATGGGGCAAGGCTCAACGGGAGAAGAAAGGAAAGGCCCCAGTTTTTAAAAAAATAATTTTTAATTTTTTAAAGAAAATAATGGGTTTTTTTTAATTTTCTTTAAAAACATCACAACTTACCAAATTTTCACTTTAAAACTATATACATTTAAGTTGTGCATATGATATTTTAATTTAAAGGTTAATTTTATTTTTGCTAGTTCTTTATGTCACAACTTTTGCCATTACATTTAGAGATATATAGGAATTATGATTTATGAGTAACATTTGTACAAAAGAACATTACTAAGGAATGAGGCGAGAATGACACCATGAGTTACCATATCATCTCCTGATCAATCAGGCTTAATAGTGTACATCTATTTATTATAAATGATCTTTACATTTTAAAGGGATATTCTTCAGGCTGTATTTTAGCTTTATGGCAATTTTTGATATTAGCAGTCCATGGTCTCTGTCACACTTTACTCTTGGTCTTGTTATTGCAGAGAGAATGGACCATATCCACCTTATGTTTCCAATTATGGAGTCTATCTATTTCTATATTGGCCATCAGTTGATGTCCATGGGCTGCTGCAGACCGGCCCAAAGGGTCGGCCTGGGGGTAGAGTTGGGCTAGGGCAGCTGCACATTGGCCACCCCAATCCCACCCCAACACCATCCTGATACTGCACAGCTGTACGCATGGTGCGCGGTGTCAGGACATTCTTCTAGCAGACACACTGCACCAAAAGGGCACATAAGAGCTGGGCGCCAGCTCTTAGGGGGGCTTTTTCTACCCCTAAAAGAGTGGCAAAATGGATCAGGACCATGGTGTGGGGCTGCCGTGGCGCCAATCCGCTGCTCCCCGGGGTGGCTCTCTGCTGCCCCAAACAGGCCATCTGCATCGGCCCCATGTACACAGTTACATCTTTGGTTGCCTGAAGAATATGTTCATGATGAACAAACCATTGGTTTCACAAAATCAACCTGTTGATCTTCTGCTTAACTTCTTCATGTTAGGCCAAATTCTCCTACAATGTTCAGTTTTGCTGTTTCCTACTTTTATGTTCAATCCCTTATGATTACCAACATCGCCTGCTTTGACTCCAGCATAGAATCTTTCCATTTCTTCCTCTTCTGCCTCTATAGCTGGAAAATAAACTTGGATTATGGTTATATTGATGGGTTTTCCTGGAAGTCTTATTGAGAGTTTTGGCTGGACTTTCCATTATATCTCTTGACTGCTTTTGCTGCATTCTCACTATTCATGTCATTCCATTTCTTCTTTGATTCCTGTCCCACTCCTGTCCACTTAGCTTACTCATATCAAGTACTGCAATGTTTATGCATTACATTTCTTGTTTTATAATGTCTAACTTCCCCTAATTCATGCTTCCCACACTCCTGTAATAACTATATATGCATAGAGAATTTAAATACTATGAATGAATCTGACTTTGGTATTTAATGATATATCTTTGCACTTGAGGATCTTGTTTAACTTCTTCATAGCTGATTTTTCCAGTCCTGGTCTTCTTCTGATTTCTTCACTATAATCTCTTGTGTAGTACAGAAATGTGAAGTTTAGGAAGAAGGGTTACAATGTTTGGGGCTATTTTACCTTAGGAAAAATCTATATAAAGAGATACTTGATTGAAGAAGCATTCAGTAGATCTGTCACTGTAGAGATGGCTATATCACAGATGATCCTCCTCCTGCTGCTAGTCCAAGTTGTATGAGTGCCAGCCAGATGCTTGACCCTTTTGCATAACTATGTATCACCTTCAGATTGGAAAGCAGTATGCATTTGTGTCTCAATTGCTTGGGTGTATGAGATGGAAGATGCGGTTGCACTCAGGTCCTACTGGTGGACTGAATATGCCTAAAGATTCGGGACTTCTAGTTGGCTATGGCAGAGCATTAGGACTGAGTTTCTCTTCGGGAGATCCCAACCCAGTGAAAACAGTAGGTAGATAGTGGGAGACAATTTGGTTCCCTATTTCAAATATCCTCTCATTAAAGAGGATTTGGAGGGGCTTCATGGGGACCTGTTTCCAGTATCCTAGCATCTGAAATTTTGAGTTTGAAGAACCAGAGATGTGGAAGGTACTGAGGGGGGGGGGTCAGAGAAGCTGCTGCCATGGTATATATTCAGCCACCTTGGGGAACAGCTTCAGCTCTGCCGCCAGCTTTTTAAAAAGGCTTTCTTATAAATCTAATTTTGAAGCAATTTCTTGCCTTTACTGGAGAGACTTCTTTTAACTAATTGGTTTCTAATTTCTTAAACAAAATGAGCTTTAATTTTGGCATATGAGGGGCAGCTCTAAGCTGAAAGCTACATAGTTACAAAGCTTACAAGCTGCAGGGAAACAAAGAATAAAGACAGAAAGCTGAGCCAAGTGCTCGAAGACTGTGTTTTAATTTTTTTAAGGACTATATACACAGCTTCCTCTTTAACATCTTGCCCTTCTTTTTTTGCCTCTCTTTTTGGTCATTATCAGTGGAAATAATGAACTATAAGGATGAAAAAAAGGATATATAGATGAAAATAAAAGACTGAAAACATGAATAAGAAAAGGTTGAGGATGACATGAACAAAAGAATAAGATTAAGAAACTGTTTAACTTCAAACTGCAGTAAAAATAAAAATAAAAAACCCACGTACTTCGGTCCTCTGGGAAGAATTTGCTTCAGCATGTTAAAACTAGGCTGTCTGCAACCTCCCAGAGGGCCTTCTCAGAAACCGCTCCCAGATTGCGGAACAGCCTGCTGGACCAGATCCGTCAGATTACCAGCTTAAACAGCTTCAAAAAGGCTGTAAAGATGGATCTAGTTTTTCCCAGCCTAAGGAGTGAGCTCACCCTATCTACCCTCTGTCGTATTCATAATCTGTTGCCTATCTGCTATTATGGGTTTTTTTAGATGTTATAGCTGATTGTTTTATTGTTTTTATTGTTTTATATGCTTGATGTTTAATGCTATTTTAAGGGGCGGGAGGTTTTTTTTGGAATTGTATATCCAATTTCCCATCTCTCTTGATACTTAATTTATTGATTTGTTAATTGATTATTGGATTTAATTAATGGATTTGTTTACATGAGATGTGGGTTCAAGATATAGTAAAATAGAATTATGCATGCAAAGGAACCATTAAAGGAAATGTAGTTGGACGTTTATTAATTATCCATAATATATTGAGACAAGATACATTTATGAATGAAATTAAAGTTGATATTAAGTGTTTTAATTGGTGTTGATGTGAAGTAGTATTCAATCAAATTTATATTTAGTATTTATATAAAAGGTTTTTTTTCTCTTTTTTTCTTCTTTTTTCCTGGAGGATTGGATTAAGTTTGCTAAAGGAATAAATGCTTATCTGCTTTGGAAAATTTAAGTAATTACACAGAGCTACAATGATATAATATAATAACAAAAATATAGATTTTTGGAAAATTTGATTCAGAATAGTGGGTGTTAATGTAAGAGCTATAAAGAGCTATAAAAACAATACAAATACCTAGAAATTAAATCTAAAATCTAGAATTATTTGATTATTTTGATTAAATTGTAATAGTATTAAAAGAAAGAAGTAAATAGTTCATAAGAAAATAGTAGAAAAATCATGAGAAGATGGACACAAGGAAAACATCAGCTATAGCACAAGCACAATGACAAGCTCAACAAAGACCATATATAGAAAACATCACAAAAACAATAGAAATTATTTTCAATCTTTTTGAAGAATTTAAAAAATTGAATCAAGAATTAATCATTAAGATTAAATGAAAGAGACAAGAAATGAAATGAGAAATGAAATAAACAGTTAAGACAAGAGTTGAGAGGAGAGATGAAAGGAACTAGAAATGAAATTAAATCTGACATGAAAAAAGAAATGTCCAATTTTAGTTAAAAATTAGATCAAATAACGGAGGAGATGCAGATAATGCATAAAAATATTGGATAATTGCTGCAAAAGACAAAACAACTTGAGGATATAACAGAGAAAATTTTTGAGAATCAAGAAAAAACGCAAACATCAATTCAATTGATGGAGATCAAAAATTGAGAAAAGTGTATTAAATAAAGAGAAATTCCAGGAAGACCTCAAGAGAATTTGTATGGTTGTGTGATGCCTGCTTTAGCTGAATTTATAAGTGTGGAGAAAGAATTTATGGACACTGAAATTGATTAAAAAAATTAAATAAGTTCCTCTGCTTATAAGGTAAAAATATTCCAAGAGATGTCATTGTGTATTTTACCAGGGAAAGAATAAAAGATTTTACAACATAGTTTTCAGAACCCTTTGGAAATAATATGGAATTTTTTTTTTTAGAGACATACCAACTAAAATATTGAAAAAGCAAAAAGAATATACATTTCTAATTCAATATTTGGTAAAGAAAGGGATAAAATACAAATGGGAAAGGATGGAGAGGATTTCCTTTCTATATCAACAGAAAAAAAATCATAATTAACACCATTAAAAAAGCTGAAGAATTTTAGAATAAATATAAGAAAGATTGAAGAAATGTATCATCTGAGGAAAGTCCAGAGGAGAGACAAAAGAAAAAAGAAAACTAATCTGAGACCTGGGACAAAAGAAGAAAATTTGAATTTAAATAAAACACAGGAAGAGAAAGTGAGTATGAGGAAGAAGTGGAAAAGAAGGCTGAAGAACAAAGACTGAAAAGGAAAGAACAAAGAAGAAATAATCTTCTGCCCCCAGTCATGTGATTAGCAGATTTTAGGGATGGGAGAAGGATGCTGTCTCTCCCATGTGGTAATCTCAGTGGTGGTTGTAGTGTTTAAAACTGCTGAATGTAACTGTAGTGGGTAGTGAGTGGAGAAAGGTGCTGTATCCATTTGCTTTTAACTAACTTTGTGGGCTCTGTTCTGTTGGCTTAGCTTTAAACTATTTTTAATATCTCGGAATTGTGTTTTTATGTTTTATTATACTTTTACTGTTATTAGAATTTAAAATATTTTACTTGTACAAAACTGGAGAACAATCTAGAAATCCTGTTAAATAACAAAGTGACAAAACAATAGTCTATGTGCTACACATCACTGGGATTAAGAGAATGGTGCTTAATGGTGGGATAATGATCAAATGTTCAAAAGTATTTGTTCCAGAGAGCACATGTACAAAGAGGATACACAGAGATTGTCATGGTCCAGGCATCTTGCTTTTAAGACCATGTATTATTTATAGAAAATTATGCACATTACAACCATGCTGAAGAGAGAAGCTGCATGGAGGTATGCAGTCCCCAGAATTGGGGAGGCCACATTAGTTATAATATTTGATTAAGAATTCCAGTATAATACATAGTGTTTAACTTTGCTGAATTAATATAACAGATATAATATACTGGATATGAACACCTGTTGATCCAGTACCAGCTTGAGTGTTGAACAGGGACTCCAGAACACCAGGTTTCAGATCCCGCCCCCCTCAACCACAGAAAACCACTGGGTGACCTTGGGCAATTCACAATCTCTCAGCCTCTGAGGAAAGCAATGGCAACCCCCATCTGAACAAATCTTGCCAAAGAAATTCCTTTATGGGAACCCCTTAGGGTCCCCATAAGTGAGAAATGACTTGAAGGCTCACAGCAGCAGCAACAACAACAACAATAACATGAAAACTTGTTGGAGATGTATACATTCCTCAATAGGTAAAACTGTATAATACAGGGGTCGGCAAACTACGGCCCGGGTGCCGAACCCAGCCCCTTGAGGCCTTTCAACTGGTCTGTGGCCGGTCTTGGTGTCGCCACCGTGCGCGTGCAATGCGGGGTGCCATTTTGTGTTCCAAAATGCTGCCCGCGCTCGCGCATGCATGCACACTACTCCTGCCGTTGTGCGCATGTGTACACGAGCATGGGTGCCATTTTGGAACACAAAATGGAGCACCATGCTCGCGCATGCATGCACACGCCACTGGGAATGGTGCGCATGTGTGCTCAAGTGTGCGAGCGCGAGCGCGCAACCACCTCTAGCACCATTTTTTTTTCTTCGGCTCGCCGATGATCTGGGGGACAGCAGAACCGGCCCCACAAAAAAAAGGTATGCCGGCCCCTGGTATAATATGTTGATTCCTTACCAATGCACTGTATTACAAGTACCATGTTCAATGTATTACAAGTACCATATGCCTTATAATTTTGAGCTATGTTCCTGTAAGATATAATATACATATTAAGTCTAGATTGTATAAAATCTATGATAAGTGATATAAGGCTAAGATTCTGAAATGTCTACAGAAGAATATGGTTACGACTATATAATGTCTAAGAAAAGTGTATCTAGACTGAGATATTTGTGCAATGAATGATCCACTCTGAAAATGTATGTATACCCCTGTTTGTAGACTAATAAATGGCATGGAAAGAGATGAAGTTGCATTTTTCTTCTCCCACTACAATACAGTAGTTTTCAGGCATTCCAATATTTAAGGACACTGAAGAAAAGTGTTGATATCAATATGCCTATTTGGATAATGCTATTGTGCAACTCTAGAAACTCAGATAACTATAAGTTAAACTAGAAGTAACTTGAAACAGAGATAGAGGTGGAGAAGCAATGTTACAAGACAGTGATGGAAAAGGCCACCTGGCCAAAATAAATAAATCATGTCCTGCTGTTGGTTTTCCATGGGAATCTATTTGCCACTGTGAGAAGTGAAAGTCAGATTAGATAGGTTTTTGGGCTAATCCTGCACGGCTCTTCTTATGTTATGAACCAGCAACTCTGATCTATGTGCTTTTGCCAGAGGAAAACATTACGAGCACATTTAAACAGTATGTAGTAAAAATTAAGTCCGTGTAATTTTCTACTTTCACTACTGAGGATATCATTAAGGAACATCTAAGGACTAAATTTATTCCAATAATCATTACAATAATGAAAAAAATCCCTTGCTTCAATAATTGATTTATGCTTCATTTAAATGTACAGAGTGTTTCCAACATCATTCCTTATTAGCTCTAATGACGAATTTTAAAATAGCATGACTCTGAAATAAAGATGAAAATTCATCCTAAAAGTTATTACATTTAAATGGATTTAATATTTAATATTTAAAAATCATTTGATGCAAATAGCCATCATGAATCATGGCAAATATACTTAGATATAATTAAATGTTCTTCTTAGGCCATATCGAGTTCTTTCATGAAAAATATTTTCTTCCCTCTTTTTTCCAGACTTGGAGGTTGTGTTTAGCATTTTAAAATGTATGGAACAATATTAGTTTTCTTCACAAACATCAGCTATACTAATTCAAAGGTTCAAAATTATTTTCTCCAGAAAGGTGGCCCCAGGGTACAATTTAATCTTTTTTGCCACATTATTTAAAGAGAAGAACCTAACAACTGCCCTCTTTGGTCAGACTATAGAGTCCACTAAATGAGTTGCATGAATTCTAAGAAATGTACAAGCTATCATCATGCAGTTATGAAATGTCACTTTCTCAGGCTCAATAGCTTAAAGAATCCTTCCTCCTCCACTACCTATGAACATTTTGTTACATGTTGGTGGATCTGTGACATCTGATGGGATAAGGATATGACACCTCCAAGAACTTGTGATAGTTCTGAGCTTTTGTAATGTTTGAATTTAGCTGATGGTCTGTGAAATTTCAAGAAAAGCCTAGAGGAATACACATTATTGATTTTAAAAAAGCATCCACCATATAAGAGATAGACCTGTTGGTACTGGGACTCTGTGAAGATTAACCAATTTCTGTGGCCAAGGGTCTTTAAAAAAACCGAACACATTAGGGGTCATTTGATGCCAGACTCTATCATAAGAAGTTGATTCTAGTTATCAAAAAGGTTATGGCGTGACAATTATTTAAATGCTGCATCTAATTGCAGCTTGGCACCAGTATGGAATTTCCACCAATCACAATTGCCAGCTTTAGAGGAGAAATTTTCCTTGGAATTGCAACAGGAAAGCAAAAGTCTAAAGCCTCCTTTTCTCTGCTGTCAATCAGTTTATTTACAACCTCCTCCCCCAGTTCATCCTTCTAAAAACTTGAATGTAAAAAATGCATTTAACATGGCTGCAATTTTGGGTCTTACTCTTGTGTCTTTGGTCTCATCCAGGTGAAAAACACCTGAAAAACACCCAAAAGTTCCAGATATTGTTCCTGGGCAAACTGATTTAATTTTTTTGTGGGTTTTTCAGGCTGTGTGACCATGTTCTAGAAGAGTTTCTTTCTGATGTTTTGCCAGCATCTGTGGCTGGCATCTATGGTGAAACATCAGAAAGAAAATCTTCTAGAACCTGGCCACACAGCCCGAAAACCCACAAAAAACTCTGGATGCCAGCCATGAAAGCCATGACTTCACAAACCGATTTCATTTTGGAAATCCACATGATTTTCCTTCATCTCAAAGTATTACCTGCGAATTCCTGGCATTTACTAAGGAGTTTTCATTTCTACTTCCTAGTCCAGTTTAACTTAACCAGGATTTTCTGAAATAAAATATATCTCTACTTGTGTGTGTCTTTGTATTATCGTGGAACTAGCTAAGATGGCTGCTGCCAATAAACAAAGCTATTATTCCTAGGACACAGTTTCAACAGAGATCAAATAAGGGAAAGAGGAATGTTTGTACCAAAACAAAATGGTCCTAATGTTTAACACTCCTGAGTAATAATAAAGAAGGCTCAGTATAAATTGGTGTAAATTAATTTCTGAATTGTGTGAGTCTAGCTGTGACATGTGATTAGTGAGATGGGGAGGAGGAACACAAAGAAAAGAGAGTGGGGAAAACTCTGGATATTTCATGAAAGAGTTTTCAGGTAAAATCAATACAGAACTGGGAACTCTTGATACTTGCAGAGGCTTTTGTCCCATTTGTGATGATCCCTCTAATTTTCCCGAAAATATTGTTATGAATTCTTACATTTGGAAAGGAAAGGTTTAAACACAATAGTTGAGATAGCGACATTGTTTCAGTGTATCATAAATATCCACTGGCAGAGATATATTATGAAATCCTGAAAGTAAATACTAATGTAGTTCATCATACATGGATCAATGGTCAATGCACATTGTACAACTGTGATATGCAAAGGCAATGCATATTGCTATGCTGCTCTGTGCATACACAACAGCCCAACATGTGCAATGGTCAAACATGCAAAACTCCATTCATCCACTGTCAGCTAGATATAAATGTTGTACATTGCCCCCCCATCACCCTCATGGGTTGTGCAAGGTAATTTTTCCTGTTTAAGTCACTTTGTGTGTGCCCTCAAGTAGTTTCCAACTTATGACAACCCTAAGACAAACTTATTGTGGGGCTTTCATGGCAAGATTTGTTCAGGAGTTTGCCACTGTCTTCCTCTGTGGTTGAGAGAGTGTGATTTGCCCAAGGTCATCCAGTAGGTTTCTATGTCTGAGTGGGGATAGAAACCCTGGTCTCCAGAGTTGTAGTCCAACACTCAAAGAACTACATCACACTTTCACTAGTTGGCCAGGAATCTGTCCAAAATATTATTAATCAAAGTTTTGTAAGGTAATTTTTTTATTCTTGGGAAACGTTTCACTATTCCACAAGGCCCGAAGAGGCTTTGGCAAACTTCCTCAAATAATATTAGTCTGCAGCATGGAAGTCACATATTTCAAGTATCCCTTTGGGGAATAATGAGAGGCCAATAATGTTACTTTGAGAAAATAACATAAATACTACTACTCTTGTTAGCCTTGTATGTTCCAATACATTTTGAATTATCAGTCTGGGATATTTGGGGATTATTTTTATTATTTTTTTTTTTTAAAAAATCAGCTCTTCCCAGTAGGTTCAGGCAAAAGCTGACCACTGCAGATTCTCCTAGCGTGAGAGTTCTTCCTCACTAAAACCTTTGCCATCATTACCATACCCTGATGCTGCTTGGCTACATGTGTCCTGGTTTTGATCTGCAAAATGTTTAAGGGTATAAAGACACTCTTATTTTCTAGAAAGTCCAACACATTTTGGTCTATAGATGATCTTAATATCTTCTTCATGGACTGTTTATAAGAAATGATTGTAGTAGAAAAACAATACTTTACATTTTATTACACTATTGGAAGTCATACATTTGAATTCTCATTTGCTTTTATAATCCTAGGAAACAGGGATAATTCATTGTGTTTCAGATTTACACTTTAAAACTGAAGGCACACCCCTTCAAACAACCTTATTTTAAAGTTAACAGTATAAGAATCCCACTCTTGGATTATACTTGGCCCTTTTAAAGAATATGTAGCAATCCATTATCCAACATTTCAATGGAATCAAAATGAGATCTCAAAAACATTCTGGCATATAAATTAGGTTTCTTCGTTCTGCTTTGCTAAGATGAGCATTAAAAATGTTTAGCAGCAGACTGTGGATCATCTTAGATCTTAAATGACACAATATTTAAAACATATTTCAGCTGTGGTCTATATTTTTGAATTCATAAAATAATTTGGAAGACATCAATTTGAATCATACAGTGGTGATTATTTACAAAAGTAAGAGGGAGGGAATATGATTGTGTAAGAAGAAAATGCCTTGGCTGAAGTCGCACCTTCACATGCTTCTAACAGTGTTCTCATTTTATCATATTTTAAAAATCCACACCTCATATCTTCTGCTTCCTTGTACAGAGGGTGCTAATGACACACATAGTAAACCTTCTATTAGCTTTGTACTTCAATAGGATTTGTTTAGTTTCAGCTGTCAAACCATGTCAAGGGGGGGGGCCTTTTCTTCTAACCTCAGGTTTTAAAAATACATTAGCAATAGAAAAACAAATTGTTTATGAAAAAGACATTTCCTGACCATATCTTTTCCAAAGAAGATGAAATATATAGCTGAATAAAGGTGTGATTATTTGTGTGTCACAGATACGCATATATGTTTGTCCTTCCCATTTACTGAAGGTACAGCAATTACATTGCATACATTTGCACCTAGTTCTTAAATGTTTACTTATAAGCACCACTCAGTCTTTCAGGGTTTATTTCAAGGAAATATATGTCAGATTTCAATCTTTCTTTCACCAATTTTGTTATTTGGGTTGAAAACAGAATGTGGGAAAGCGACCTTTTGGGATGACTATACAGAGGCTAGCATCCTGTTAGTGGCATCTGCAGGTGTACATTGCAATTTTTTGTGGTGGACAATGCACAATAGTCATATCCAGCTGACAGTGATTTTAAGTGGAAGGTAGGACCGTTGTATGTTAAAGTACACAGGGTCTATGTATTTCCTTTGTGCATTGCTCACTGCAATTGCTCACTGAAATGCACGGTACATTGGTATATCAGCCATATGCATTGTGCTATGTTGGTATTCAGTATACCAACACGTAGCTCTGCCCATGTATATTTATGCTACATTGGTATATCAACTATATGCATTGACCACTGATCCATATGCATTGTGCTATGTTGGTATTCAGTATAGTGGTTACAAATGTAGCTCTGCCGGTGTATATTTATGCTACACTGCTAGAAGCATGTGAAGGTGCGACTTCAGCCAAGGCATTTTCTCTTACAAATGGCCTCCTTGATATGTGAAGATGATGACCAATCTGTGCACATGATTGGGTATTGGATTTTATTATATGGATTGTGGGTTTTTATTATTATGATTTTATATATTGTATATTATATATTGTTTTATTCTATATTTCTCTGTAATCCCGCCTCGATCCGTAGGGAGAGGTGGGGAAATACAAATAAAAATTATCATCATCATCATTATTATTATTATTATTATTATCTCAGCCAGAATCTGATTCTGTCCAAAAAAAAAAAAAAGTCACTTGGAAATCCATACATCCACCCATCCACTTATTTCACTACCACCCAAAATCTTTGGTTGCTTTGATTGATTTTGGTTTATATCAAGACCAGATCAAAGCTGGAAGCAAACAGGAAACCAAAGCAGATATTTGGGTCTCTCAATCTAGTTCCAGAGGTAACGTGCAGCTCAAAAGGTAGGAATAGTTTATTTACACTCTAAATAAATTATCAGATCTGGGGTCTTTTCCATAGATCATACTATTTGATGAAAAATAAAATTGATATAATATTGAATTAAATATCAGAGAAGCAAAATACAACAACAACAACAACAACAAAATGTCTGTTTCAATTAAAATGGAATCAGCTATTCTATTCTCTAATTTCTAGCTTGTTGTCACAAAAGCCACATTAAAAAGGAAATACCTTATACCCATATGAAGGGTAGAAATGGAAGACAAATAGGCACAATTAACTGCAATCTGGGACAGATTCATGCAGCCCTTACAATATGCTACAATGGGTTAGCAGGTTGGGAGAGAGCATAAGATTTGCATTGAAGCTGCCATCAGGCTGCTGTACAATATGCTCATATTATAAATTACCTCATCAAGAATAAAAAAGGCTGAATGTGAATTTTGTTGCAGCAGAATAACTCACAATCTCAGTACAAACAGTAATGTGACCACTGTAGTATTGATTCAGTGCTCAACCTGAGTCTTTATTTTGACTCATGATTCTAGAATTTTGGAATCATCTCACTATACAGCTGGAAGAGTTGTCTAGTCCAGCCTCTTGGCAAAGCAGAAAATCCACAGCTAAAACATGCCTGGCAGATTGCCATCTAATGTCTGATTTAGAATGTCCACTGTTTAAAATGGCCACTGAAAGAGAGTTCATCACTTTCAAGGTGTCCAATGCAATACAGCTCTTCCAGCTAGGATGTTCCTCCCAGTATTTAGTCAATATTGTGTTTCTTGTGATTTAAATCTAACCTCTATAAGTAGCAGAAAACAACTTTGATCCATCTTCTATGTGGCACTCCTTTTGGGATCTGGAGATAGCTATCATATCATATCTCGTATACGGATGTAGCTTAGCACTGTGGGCCAATGATGTTAGGATGTTGAAAAACTAGAGCATGTCCAGAGGAGGGT
>CM034701.1:57116055-57135390 GCA_020142125.1 Phrynosoma platyrhinos
AGAATCCATCATAACAGAATGAAGATTGGGGATTAAAGATCAATCGTACTGAATATATGTATTATATATGATGTATAAATAAAAATGCTAAGATAAGATGTATTGATAAAATGTAGATAAATTGTACAGATGAAATAAATAAATGAATAGAAAATATTAGGTTAAATTTGGGTTATATCGTAAATGGAATATATACATAGGATATGATATATATTGTCTGATTTGTGATAATCTGCCAGGTAAACATGGATATATGATTCAGGAATTGAATGTCAGGTAAATGATAAGATATGGGAACAAGAAGAAATTGGCTGGTAAAATGAAGGGAAAAGGAAGTTTTTTTATTTTTTCGAGTGTGACCAGTATGTGAGGAAGATGCAAGATGTTTTATGTAGTAGTGATAGTTTGTTGTTTGTTTTATTGTTATTGTCATTGTTTATTTGTTGATGTGAGTATGAAAGTATATAAATGAATAAACAAAAAAATCCACCCCTCCAATCAATGCTTCAATATCTCATTCATGACAAGTACTACAACCTCTAAATCAATTCTTTTCCAATTAATTTTCCCTTTAAGTTTTATATATTTATATATATTTATATCTAAGTAAACAAGTAGTTAAAAAGATATTTAATAATTAAAGTTGTATTTAAATTTCTGATTTCAGAGTTAACTTATTAGCTGCTGGAATGCAGAAGAGGGATCAGAGCAGCATCTGGGTATGTCTATGGTCAGATACAGATTGATGACATCATCCTCTGAGACCTGCAAAGGTCCTCCAGATGTTTCTCTGATCTTCCCTTCCCTGTCCACCAGCTACTGAATGAAGTACATATATGTCCAAGCAGAGGATCCTGGAGGATGATTTGGTATCCTTAGGGAAGGATATGGTCCTAAAGATTGAGATCTGTTAGAATGACCCTCTTCTGTGTTCCATCAGTGAAGATAATATGCAGTGGTTGAATATAAGTCAAGTGAGGTTTTGATTGTTAGGGTGGGTGAAAGAGAATACCAGCTGTTGCAATGACCCCCCCCCCCAAGGACATATAAGAAGGCATAAGGTAGATTTATGTTTGTTCATGTCACTAACAGAATGGCAGCCTATATGGTATTCATTACAAATGTATAGTTTAACCATTTGTGCACACATGTTATATGCAACATATTGAATATGAGTACTCTTCAGGTTACACATATTCAGGTTTATTTGCCTCCTGTCCCTGAATGTGCTTATGCTCTTTTCTCAGCTGTAGGATGTGTTCAAAAGAAATGCTTACCATGGCAACCTTGTCTGCATAAAGTGTGTATAATTGGCTAGAGAAATTACAGTGAAGTGTCATTTCTGTGCACTCTTGTTTGCAATATATTCTCAATACAGAGCTTAATCTCTGTGTGGGTCACATAGGACTACCTGTAAGCATAAGGCAGAGCATTTAATTGAGGATTAAACACAGGAAATCCTATAACAGAAGCTATCAAAGTGGGAGAGCCTTCTTGACAAACTATACTATATAAAGTGAAAGGCTTTTCAGCAACTGCTGTTTCTATTATCACAGGATACAATCTACTGGGCATATCCCTTATACCCGGGGTAGGCAACCTTTCCCCTTTAAGGGCCAAGGGACTTCAGCTCCCAGAATCCCAGGAGCTATTGGCCAACATGGGACTATTGGCCAACATGGCTGAGGCTTCTGGGAGCTGAAGTCCCTCGGCCCTTAAAGGGGAAAGGTTGCCTACCCCTGCCTTATACAGACTGCTTTGAAATAAACAGCAACTAGCCATTGTCTCACATTGCTGCCAGTATCTGGTTTGGCATGGAAGAACAAGGGATACAGAAGAGCATGATGCCATTCCACAACCCACAGAAGAGCAACAAGGGGAATAGCTCTAGTGGGGAGAAGCTATAATGTAAAGACATTTATGCAGTGTTTTGTGTGTATAATCCATGGAAGTAATTAGTCACAAATAACAAGCTATATTTTCTCATAACAGAGGAATCATTACATCTTACTGAAGAATTTCTTTTTGTGGTATAACTATAACATTAAATCACTTGTATTGTTAAAAGACTTTGGATTCACTAAATTATGGAGGAAGAATATCACTTGGTAGATTCATGCTGATGATTCATGGATTTTGAGGAGATGACAAGGTGGACAAGAAGAAGTGGACAAGGTGAAAAGAGATTCTAGCTAAACATTAGGAAGAACTTCTTGATTGTAAGAGCTGTTTGACTGTGGAATATGCTGCCTCAGAGTGTGGTGGAGTTTCTTTTGGTGTGTGGGGAAGTTTTTAAACAGAGGCTGGGTGGCCATCTGCCATAACTCAGTCCTGTATGGCAGGAGGTTGGACTGGATGGCCTTTGTGGTCTCTTCCAACTCTAGGATTCTATGAATCTAAGTTTTGCACCACAGGCCAGCAAGCTGTAGCACTGAATTGTTTTAAAGAAAAGTTGAAATAAATAATGTCACCTTTGGGGGCTTCAGAATTATAAGTGTAAGAAATTACTATTAAAAAAACCTTCTCAAACAATTTGTGTGATAAAGATGATGTATAGAATGATGCTTACTTAGCCATTATAATTGAACTTACACACAAGAAAAAAAAATCCAATTATCATTTTCAGAACTGTGTTTTGTCATTACACTGACATGCAGTTTTATATTCGCACATATTAATGTTTATAAAAGTTTATTCATTAATGACAGGCAAAGCCAACAGGTATTTTGCATGGGTGTTTTGAGAGGGAAGCCCACAGTTCTGTTTCAGTGCCTATTTAAGACTACTGAATATGGATAGTGAGGGAGCTCCTGTAGTATGCCTGCAACAGCTATGGTATGTTGCATGAAGATATGGGTAGCTACACCAGCAGCAAGTGTAAGTTGGTTGCAATATTGGAAGAGAAGATCCAGCAACATGAGGTCCATGTATCTACTCTCCATCATATTAGGGAGTATGAAGGGTTTTTTTCTTAGCTAGAGTAGAGCAGATTGTCTTGGATAAGGAACACACAGGGGTTGTCTCTGAGGAGGTCAGTTCCCAAACAGAGAAGATAGATATTTGGAGGCATGTGACACATAGAAGTAGAAGGACCAGGTAGCATTCTGTGAGTTTGGATCTACAAAATCAATTTAAAGCTCTCTCTCTTATCAGGGACGATGAGGAACAACAACAAGAGCAACAGTGCTCTGAGTGGTAGTCCTCAGAGGATGTGCAGGTGCACATGGAATTTACCCCTGAGGAGAGCATGTAGTGGGGCAGAGAACCTCCTGCTGAGGGGAACAGAAGCAGTGGTTTGTGGGCCTGACAGGATCTCTCTAGAGGTGTGCTTTCTCCCTGGGGCAAGAAATCCATGATTTAGCAGAGAAGCTGCAAAGACTCTTCAAGCCCACTGACTGTTACTCCTTCCATTTGGTCCACATGGGAACCAATGATATTATAAGGCATAGATTTCAGGATATCACAAGTGATTATGAGGCTCTGGATAGAAAGCTGGAGAATCTTCATGCACAAGTAATAATTTCATCTCTCTTTGCAGTTGAAGAACATGGTCCAGGAAGGAAGAAAAGAATAATGGAGGTGAACAACTGGCTCTTCAAATGGCACTGCAACTATTTGGCTTCTTGGACCAGGGTCTGTAGTTTCATGAAGGTGGACTTCTGTTTTTACCTCACAGCAGTTGGTAAGAATGTTTTTGCCAAGAGGCTCAAAAACCTGATCAGGAGGGCTTTAAACCAAATTATGTGGGGGAGAGAGACAGTATCCTTGTGGTGAGGAGTTCATCAAGTGCTGGAGACAATGGCCTGAATGTTATACACAGAACTTGATTAATTGTAAAAGAACCCAACAGTGGGGGTGGGGCTTAAATAATCCTTGCTCTTTGATATTTCTACACTAATGCACAGAGCATGGGAAATAAGCAAGGTGAACCTGAACACAGCAAAGCAAATATTATATAATAGGCATCACTGAAACCTGGTGGGATGAATTTCATGACTGGAAGATAGTATTATAAGATATAATCTATTTCAGAGAAATAGAACAAACAAGAAAGGAGGAGAAGCAGCATTATATGTCAAGGAAGTTTACACCTTACTTAAATAATTGAAGCTAGGTTGAAAATATGTGGGTAAAATAATAAGAAGGAGAAAAACAACAATGATGTCATTGTGCGGGTCTACTATAGACCCCCATGTTAGACTGAGAAGTTTGATGATTCCTTCCAGGAACAGGCAACATTTAGAAAAGAGAGATGTAATAGTAATGGGGGATTTCATCTATCCTGATATTTGATGGAAATCAAACTCTACCAAGAATATAAAGTCCAACAAATTCTTTACTTGCCTTGCAGATAATTTCATTGTCTAGAAGCTGGAAGAGACAAGTGGATCAGCTGTTTTAGACATGATCCTAATCAACAGTGATGATTTGGTTAATGATGTAGAAGTAGCAGAATCCTTAGGTCTGAGTGACCAAGTTATCCTAGAATTTGTTACACAGTGGAAGCAAGAATCCAAGCATAATGAGAAATGTATTCTATACTTTATGAAAGCAGATTTCAGTAAATTTAGGAAAATACTAGGTGTGATCCAGTGGTTAGGAATGTTAAAAGAGGAGGGAGTTCATGATAGATGGGAGCTAAAGTGACATACTGAAGGTATAATTTTAAAAAATTCAAACAAGGAGGAAAAATGGGAGGTGCATAAATAAACTAGGATGGATGTCTAAATCACATTATTATGTAGGAAGGAAGAGGCTGCTATGTTTGCTACTGCCTTAGACCTCTGCTTCCCTCAGTGGTCTAGCTCTTTGCAGTGTTGAAACCCTGATTCAGCAGACACTGCTCTTTACACTTGCACTTTATTCTTGTGCTGGGTATAGAGGGCAAAAGTTTGTCCTTTTGCTGGACAGAGACAAGGGTCTGTTACCTGCATTACTTCCTTGGCCTGAGAGGGACAGAGGCAGGCCAGCTCCATCTGCTCTAGCCTAGATTAAGAAGGAGAGTGCTCTCTCCAGTCCATCTGCCATGGTCCTGGCCTCAGAGGGAGAGAAGAAATGCTAGACCTTATCCCCTTCCCCAATGTCATTCCCTTCTCCATTTGTGTCATGCCTTTTAGATTGTAAGCCTGAGGGCAGGGAACTCATTTAATAATAATAATAATAATAATAATAATAATAATAATAATAATAATAATAATAATAATAATAATTCTAACCTGCCTTTTGCCTTAGCAATCAAGGCAGCTTACAGCTAAAAACAGATACAAACCCCGACAATTATGATATCCCCCTATTAAAAATATATTAAATACAGTCTCTGTTAAAACTAATTTAAAACAACAAAAAATTAAAATGAAGACAAACAACAAATTGGCTCAATTAAAACTATTGACACTCCGGGGCAGGCAGGAATGGAGAAGAGGAGAACATCTTGTGGGGAGAGACCAAATTTAAAGGTGATTCTGTTCCAGATAGGCCTGCCGGAGAGATCTGTCTTGATGGCTTTTTTAAAGCCATCTAAAGGGGGATGCAGACGAGGGCGTCGCATCCCCGGCGCATCTAAAAGGACCGCCAAAATGGCGATCCTTTTAGATTCTGCCGAAAGTGCGCCCTAACAGCGGTGGGCGCACTTTCGGCGGCTCAAACGCCGCGGCGCGTTCGGCTGCCGCGGTGTGAGGGCAACCGGGAGTCGCCGGCCGTGCGGACGGCCGGCGCTTCCGGGTGCGCCCTCAGGAAGAGGAAGAGCCGCAGAACGTGCGGCGGCTCCTCCTCTTCCGGGCCTCGGAGAGGGCGCAATTAGCCATCTGCCGAGGCTCTAAGTTAGTTATCTGATGAATCTCTTCCTGCAAGGCATTCCAGAGTCTGAGAGTGGTAGCAGAAAATGTCCTCTGGGAGGTCGCTGTCAATCTAGTTCTTGTCAGTTGAAGAAGCTTCCTCCCAGAGGACCTGAGGGCGTGGGGCGGATTATATGGGAGAAGGCAATCCTTAAGGTAAGTTGGGCCCAGGCCATGTTAGGGCTTTAAAGGTCATCACCAACACCTTACACTGTGCTCGGAAATTAACCATTTGTAAGCCAATCTGAGAGCCTTTGTGGCTGAAGAGCGAGGCATAAATACTCCAAATAAATAAAATAAATAATAAATAAAAATAACTATCAACTGAGTTAAGATTTAAAAGGGATATGTAAAAGAAATGGGAAAAGGGGGAAATCACCAAAGAGGAATTTAAACAAATAGTCAGCAGGGTATTTGTAGGGAAAAAATCAGAAAAGCTAAAGTTCAGAACAAGCTCAGGTTTGCAAAAGAGGTTAAAATAATGGAAAAGGCCTTTTTATTTTTAGTTATTTCCCTAGCAATGGAAAAACAAGAGAATGGCAGAGTCACTGTGTGGAGAGGATGGCGAAGTGTTGACACGGAACAGAGAAAAGGCAAAAATACTCAACACTTTCTTTACATCAGTATTATTCCTCATGAGTAAGCAATCATTCATTCTTTGGCAGGCTAGAGTGGAGGCATGTTTTGAGAAATAAGCCAATACTTCCTTCTTCTCTCAGCACTGGAAGTAGAACCTCTTTGGATGTTCGTATTCATTAAAAGTAGCAGCAGAAGCTCAGATTAGCTGCACAATAGCTACTGCCCAACCACAAGGTGCAGTAAGATCCCACCATTACAGTTAATTAAACTTTACTGTCCTTACATGACCCCCAAAAGCAATTGCCTGAGGTGGCCACCTCATCTTGTCTATGGTAGGATTGGCCCTGCCACCTATCCTTCTCTGTATTCTTTTTTCTCTTGCATTGACATTTCTCTTCCATTTAACATTCTGGGTAGAATGGTAGAGAAAGGCAGAAAGAAAAGTACCCATATATAATGTAAGGAACTCAAAGAAAACCAATATTAATTGAGCAGGCTGGTACAGCCATATTTTATACAGATACATGACCACTGCATCAGTGATGGCATGAATTATCTCTACATGTTCCATGTTAAAAACACTTTTGTAAATGTTTGACATCTTTTGTGGGGCAGAACCATGTATATCTTGTCAAATGACATAACTCTACAAGACAAATGCCATATGCCAAAAATTAGAAAGGATTGTGTTCATCTCTAAGGAATGTGCTTCTTACATTAGCATTTACAAAGCACTAGATTTATCTTTCTGACTTTATGCAATAAAAAAATGAAAAGAAGCTGAAACTAGACAACATTGGCCAATAATATTGCTGTTTACATACCATTTTTATTCAAAGTATCATGTTAGAATATAGCAGAACATGAGAAATAAGGAGTCTGTTCTAATCAGCAGCTTGTAAAGTGATGTATTCATAGGATTTCCATAACTAGCTCAGTTATACTGCACCATCAGTGTACACACTGTGTATGTGCATCAGTGTACATGCTGTATATGTGTTCTAAAACAGTTTCATGGCTATGCCTTTAACCTTTTGACAAAACCTCAGATTTTGATATCGAAATGAAAGCTGCACTGAAAGAAATTGGGAAGAATAAATCACCAGGGACAGATGACATACCATTAGAACTGCTACAATCCACAGAGACAGAATCAAATTTAGTTCTAACTGAAATCTGACAACAAAATATGTAAAACAAAGCAGTGGCCCACAGAGTGGAAGAAATTAATATACATTCCCATCTACAAAAGAGGAGACACAAAAGATTGCAGCAATAGCAAAACCATCACACTAACTTCCCATGCAAGCAAAGTCATGCTCAAAATTCTTCAGCAAAGACTCCTGCCATACATGGAGTGAGAAATCCCAGAGGTATAATCTGGATTCAGGAAAGGAAGAGGCACTGGGGATTACATTGCAAGCACATGATGGGTGCAGTAGAAAATTTCAAAACAAAATCTGCATGTGGTTTATTGACTACAGCAAAACCATTGATTGCATAGATCACAAAAAACTATGACTTACTCTTAAAGCAGTGATTCTCAAACTTTTCTATGCCCCACACCCCTAGGAAATGTTTTGTTAATGTTTGCATCCACTGCAAAACTAATATCACATTTGAAGTTAAGAAAGTTTATTTCTTTTTTTTTAATTGCAAATTGAACCACATACAATATTGTAGGTGAATAAATCAAACTTTTTTGAAGAAAAGTTTTTAACTCAGTGCATAAAATCCCAATCTAAATTAATTAGATTCAAATTTATTTAGAATATATTCTATACTGTCACAAATTGCAAAATTCTCTCCTTTTGAATAAATAACATAACTACCTAGTGCCACTTCTCCAGGAACACATGATTCATGACTTGTCACTCAAGGACACAAGCCACTCTTGGGGTTTTCTTGACAAGGTTTGTTCAGAGGAGGTTTGCCATTGCCTTCCTCTGAGGCTGAGACCATGTGACTTGCCCAAGGTAAAGGTTGAGCTGGGTATCAAACCCTGCTCTTCAGAGTTGTAGTCCAGCACTCAAACCACTAACCATGTTGGCTCTTCCATACCTATAATCCAAGCTTCCTTTTTCTCAATCACAGTTATTTCTGACATAATGTTCTAATTGTTAGTTTGAATCTTAAAGTCTCATGTGATTGTTATGCCACCATTTCATAGAATCATAGAGTTGGGAGAAGGCCATCCAGTCCAAGCCCGTGCCATGAGGGAATACACAATCAAAAGCACTCTCAAAAGAGGCCCATCTCACTTCTGTTTAAAACCTCCAAAGAAGGAGATTCCACCACTATCTGAGGAAGGTGAGACATCTAGGCAATTATCACCCATTCTTCTGATTATGGAGGTGATGATGGTCCATTTGCAACTCCCACACTATCTACCTCTCTTTGAGATGGTGTTTTTCCAGTCCTCCAAGTGACCTTGGTATGAACTGCCTGTCATCACCCAGGTGGCACTTGGGGTCCATTGCAGGGTATATCTGGGGTTACGTGGAATATCACACACACACCAAAATTCAGAAAAATGCACTTTGGCTAACAATACCCAGCTCCCTAAGTTGCTCCTCACTGAGCATAGTTTCCAGATCTTTCCTCATTTTGGACACCTTCCTCTGGACAAGCTCCAGCTTGTCAACACCCTTCTTGATTTGTGGTGGCCAGAACTGGACACAGTATTCCAGGTGATGTCTGAACAAAGCTGAATAGCATATACTATTATTTCCCATTGAAGTAATTATCAACTACTTGTTCAGATTTATGTTCCCTCCAGTTCTTTCTGGCTGGAAAATCAAATGGTTTGGGTTGGGTTTTTTCTTTTCTTTTCTTGCAAAGCTTCCAGTGCAAGAAGATCACCACCACCACTATCACCACTTTTATAATTTCCCAGAAGTGGAATTCAAAATGGTTTATGAGATTCAAGACAGATGCCATGGCAAAAAAATCTAGCTCTCCAGCACCCTGCTGTTGTTCTGCATCATTTCTGCACCCACTGCTAGAGGCTATCTAACAGTATATTCACACTACATTGCTTGTAGTGCATGAACTTCCCATTATGTGTAGGCAGGCCATCCATACTGAGAACCACATGATATTTAACATGTGCACCATGAAACAAACATTTGGCTGTTTGTCCACATAAACAATCTGTGAACCATCATCCAGATAAATATTCAGGATTTACATTTTTGACATTTTTGAGGAACTAGTGTAAACATCTCCCCCTATTTATTTATCCCATTAATATTCACAGTGTTATGCATCTCTACAGTGGGGCTCCTAGTCATTTTGTTTCCTGGTGTGACACTTGAAAAATTGATTATTCACAAAGAAGACTGATTATTTATTTAATTATTGATTTTTTTAATTTAATTTTTTTATTTAAATGTTTAAATACCTTTATCTTGCCTTCTGTATCAAGCTCTCTGGATGACAAAGAATGAAATTACCAATTATAGTAGCAATAAAACAAAAAAGTAATTGCCCCCTGCTTCCAGATTTGTATACAGATGAACATGGAGAAATGCACTGGCATGACCCAGCCTCTCTTCTATTATGTGTTCTGCTAATCTAAAAACTGATACTACTTACTTGGGAAAGAAGGTACCACATTTTCCATGAAGCACATATTTGTAAATGGAACCTCAAAGGTAAGGTGCCCAGCCTCTGCCTATTTTGAAGCTAGAAATTTGAAGGCAGAAGCTGTAATGCTGACAGCATCCCATCCTGTTTCATTTTTTTATATCTCAGAAATGCTGATGCATTTCAATACATGCTTTCTGATGGCTTAGAGGCACGCTTCCTCTTTTGCTGTATCCATCTTCATGAAAAATAATAATTTTGTATCAATACTTCCAAACTTGTCGATGGATGTCTATTTTTATTGCTTTTCCCTCTTACTTGATTATTTATTTATATACACCTTTCTCCCAATGTGGAACTCAACTCAATTTATTCATTATTCAATAAACAAGTTGAATTGGATAGATTTCCTCACCATAAATAGTCCTAATCAAGATAAAAGTGAAATTTTGCCCTCTCAGACTAAAAGCAAAGCAGCTTATTTATATACCGCTTCATATCACGCTATGGGATGTCTAAGCGGTTTACAACTGTGAGCTGATTGCCCCCCAACAAGCTGGGTACTCATTTTAGCGACCTCGGAAGGATGCAGACTAGAAGACTCAAATCTGCCTGAGGTGGTCCATGCCTTTCCACGTGTGGCAGCTGATGGCTTTCAAGCCAATAGGATGGTTAATCAGCTCAAGGGTCTGGTAGTAAAGCTATTTGAGGGATAAAGTTCAGCACTTTAGATAGCTTCTTTCAAATTCAGACTAAATCCTAAGATGGATTTGCTATCTCACTGATGTGGAAGCCACTGGCCATCATTGGTGACCATTCCCCTCCCCACAAGATTCCCATTTCCCTGGGGCCCACACATCCAATTTGACATACAAATTTCAAACTTTCACAAAATCCAAAACTGTAGTTCTGGGTAACCTATATGCATTGGTCTAGATATAGAATGTATACCACTATAGTCTGTGCTAAGTTGTAAATCGCTTAGACATCCCATGCGTGATATGAAGCAGTATATAAATGAAACTGCTTTGCTTTGCTTTGCTAATTGCAAAAGAGCAGAGAAATTTCACAATCTTGAAGCAGATTAATTAAACCAAACTATCTAATTCAACAGAAGGCAGGAACAACATATTGACTTCTCCTCTCATTCATTTTCTGTAGCACTCTTTACAATGATTTAATCATTTTCATCTTAGCTGTGTGTGTATCATGGTGTTTTATATTTAAACCAAAGTCTTATCTTCAAGCTTCATAGTAAAAAAAAAAAAAAGTGCCTAATTACTTCCATACATTATCAAGAAGCTCAGAACTTACCTTTTACTTCAGGCCACAATACAAAATTCAGAAGCTAAAAAGAATAATTTATTTTAATTAATAATCATGTCCTGTCTTGAATATTGGAGAAAGACAGTGTTAAATTGCTTCTTGTATTAAAAACAAACCTTAATATTTAAAAAGACTTAGAAATACAAAAAATCATTTCAAATTACCATGATTAAATTCTTATGCCTACTTCATCATTCTTGTATTACTCTCATGATATAAGGGAATCTCCTGCTTATCTGCCCTTAGCAAAAAAAGAAGAGCTGGCCTGGTTCAATCATGTTCTGGAGAAAGGCTAGCCCATAACAATGAATAACCCTCCATCTTTCATTATTTTGCTTGACTTCATCATTTGACAATAAATATTTGTTTTCAAGACAGACGTTGCATCTCAGAGTCAACATTTTCATGTAGTCTGCTCAGCTGCTAATGGGTATATCTACTCAATAGGACATATACTTCTTTCACTTTAAAGGAAGATTGCTACAGCCCACTTCCTGTCACTGCATCTGGATGCATCTGCACTGCAGAAATAACCTGGTTTGACACCACTTTAACTGCCATGGCTGTATGTGAAGTACCAGAGAAGATCTCTGATGTCACAACAAACTACACTTCACAGAATTCCACAGCACGGAACCAGGGCAGTCAAAGTGGTGTCAAACTGGATTATTTCTGTAGTGTGAATGCAGCCTCACTTAAAGGAAGATAAGAACAGCCAATTTCCTGACCACGCTTTACTCTCTATCTTCCTTGGAAGCCATTCTCCCTTCCACATATGTTGCAGATGCTCTGCTTTGTAATTAATAGTAATGTATATTTTGTTTTAAGAGCCCTATGTGTGTCTTCCCTATCAGCACTGTGACATATAATCCAGATCAGCACTCTCTAGATTACATTCACTAGTGAATGTTAATAATAATATACCAGGAATGAAACATTTTACATGGTAGGATGGTACAGCATATAAAGGCTTGTAGGTTGATTACTATATTTGTTCTGATTTGACAGCCCCCACCTCTTTATATGAAGATAATAATATTTCCAATGTTGTTAAGAGCTATTGTAATATAGTGCTTGAGAGAATGCTCTATGAACCAAGAATTCTTGCCTCTGCCTTTAAGCAAGACTTTCCCTCCCCTCTGCTTCTTGTAACCTTTCATATGCAAATAGTAATATTGATCTTGGCATTGTTTAATGTCAACCCTGTGAATGAAGCATCTCCAAGGCACCCTGTCCTCAATGGCCCTGCTCAGCTCCTATAAACTTAGGGCTGTGTCCTCTTTGATTGAATCTATCCATCTGGTTATGGTCTTCCTTTTTTCTTATGGCCCTGGTTTCAGAAGTCAAAATGCTGTACAAAAACCTAAGTATTATTAATAGTCTAAGCCAATGGTACTCAAACTTTTTACCTTTGGATGTCATTCCTCCCCCCCCCCTCAACAAAGCATATGAATAAAAATATTTTGTTTATTTAAGTGTGTGTATTTTCATTTGAACATTCATGTATATTCATGTTTTAATGTTTTATAAGGAAATAACATTGTACAAACTCAAACACTTTTACTTAAGTAAATTCAATATTTAACTCAACACATGTGTAAATTTTGCACATAAAAAGTTTGGGAAGAGGAGGAGAAGAGATCAGAGCCTCCAAATTTCACACCCCTTTGATCAACCTTTGCATCCCACTTGGGAGCTCACCCTACCATTTGAGAACCGCTGGTCTATGCAACAGCCTTATTAGTGGCTGCTCCCAGACTGTGGAATTGCCTCCCACAGTAAGCTAGTTTGGCTCCCACTTTGCTCTCTTTCTGCCAAGAGGCAAAATCTTTCTGTTTGCTCTGGCCTTTGAGTGTTACAGGAAGCCTTTAAATTGTGATGTGTTTCATTTGAATAAAACAGATATTACAACAGATGAGTGTTCCAATAGTAAAATAATTCAATGTGGTAGATTTAAAATGAATCATAAAAACTGCAGGAGCTTAAAACCAGTAATCTAAAACCCTTATTTCCTAAATAAAAAGGTTTTTAGCTTCTGACAGAGCCTAGTAAAAAGACATCAACACAGGACTCCAGTTTGAAAGAATCTAGAACAGAGACAAGACCACTGGGAAAAAAACCCTTCCCCTTGATTCCACCTAAGCATAGTTTTGGGAAATGGGACATTCAGCAGGTATTTGAGGAAGACTTCTGTAAATAGACAACCTCATATGTGATTAGAAAGTTCTTCAGATAGCCAGGTCCCAAGCCATGAAGAAATAACCAGCTGTTTGACTTGCAGGCCAGAAACAAATGTAATACTACTGTTTCAATAAGGGAGAGAATAAAATGTCCATCCTAGGTAGACCTTGTTAGAAATCTTGCTGCCACAAACAATCTACATCAACGAGCATATTGCAATGTTCAGATGTGACATAAGTAGGCATATGAGTATGTTATCCTAAACATCCTAAGATCACCAGATGTCAAAATTTGTCATGCTTGGTGCACTAGCCTCAACTGGTTAAAGCTAGTATTTTCCCCAATACATGGATCAAGGCCAGTTTCAAAAGGGCCCTGAAATGACACACTACAATATTTTTTTTTGTTTGAATGTTTATAATCATTTTTTCTCCCAGTACAAGACCATGAGTAGGGATGTTATTAGCTCTGGAATCTGCACCATTACTTACCTTCAGCTTTCACATATGTCTAAGAGAAGATATTAAAGGTGCACTGTAGTCTGCTCAGCTGCTAATGGATATACCACAGGTCTTGTGGCATTAGGTCTTGTGGCATTAAAACATATCCCATTATATCTAATCCCAAAGATAAGCCATGCCATTAGAAATTGCTTTGCTGCTTTTATACAATTCTTACTCTGGGGAGCATGTCTTTTCTAGTGGAAAAAAACTGGACTTGGCAAATTAAAATGTTAAATGGTAATGTCATACTTCTATCAGAGTTGCGTGGTTCATATTAGTGATTGTGTTCACCAGTCAGTCTGAATTTTGCCCTCAGCTCTAACCGTTTAGTGATTTGATTTACATGAGTTACTGATGCATTGATTTTTGAACCAAGAGACTCCTATGAGACTCTCAGTTTTATAGAATGACACACTGGTAAAAACAAAACAAAAAAAGTTCCACTTTTTTGAGGTTTTCAGGTTATATGATGTGGAGGGGGGAAAAACACAACCAGATATCTACAATCTATACATCATCAGACATGAAATACTGGATAGACACAGCTGGAGATATTACTGTCAGGGGAAAGGAATAGCATATATATTAAAATAAGTGGTTGGATGTCCTGTGACTTTATTAAAAGTTGGGCCTACATTCAAAGACATTGGAACTTAAATTTAGACACTAGCCAGTCACACATGTATTAGATGCATTATGAATTATTTTAAAAAAACATTCAGAACTCTAGGATATTAACCTGGAATTACCTAAAATAACAATACCAAATGTCTATTCATTAATGAGAATTACATGTCTAGTTACTATAGAAACAGAAGGGAAGCAAATAGAAATTGGGTAATTCCTCACTTCCAAAAGTGACACACATTAATATCATTACTATAGAAATTATATTATTAGCCAAAATCTATTAATATGAGTAGCACCATGTCCTGTGACAAAATGTAGACACTGAGCAGGTGGGTAGTTAATATGAGGGTGCAGCTGACAGATTATTTGAAAGGTCAGTTTTTAGGATGTGAAAGAAAGGATACCCAGGTACTACCTAATGAAAAGTTGAGAAAAGCTATACAAAAGCAATTTTTATTATTAAATCACAATCACAAACATAGGACAACCCCTTCTGACACTTTACCTAGGATAAGGAATCTTTTGCTGTGTCAGGAAAGGACAAGTACATCTCTTCCAACCAGCACAATAATGATACCATGTGTCACACAGCACTTTTGGTATACAACTGTGTCTGTCCAGAGGTGGAACAGAAAGAGCTTGTTAAGCGGACTATTCTGTCTCCTTGTAGCCCTCAAACCCACCCCAAAGGATTAGGGAACCCTTCAGAGAAGATTGGGGGGAGGAAAGTGGGAATGGGGGGGAGTAACAGCAGTCCTGCTGCAACATTCACTGCAAACCTGTGGCTCAAATCATGCATTTCTTCATTTTCAAAATCAAACGAGAAGAAAAATGCATCTGGAGCACCCATGTAAGATGTTTAAAATGTGGTGGATTGGGGAATGTCTGTTTGCACTTTCAGCAGAGAATAGGGTCTTCAGTAACTGGAAACAGGACAAATGGAACAGGAGAACAAATAATTAATAGATGATACCACTAGGATACCAGTCACCAATATATGTAACAATTCTGTGATTTTCTTTACACTCCTAATTACTTGTCAGCTATGAGTGAGAGAGAAAACCCAATTGTATTATTTGGAATAAATGAGAATGGAGGAGTCAAATATGTCAACAACAATCACAGTATATCATATACAAATTACTGAGGCAATAATTTAGGTACAGACTTTGGCAGATTTTGTGGTTTATCTTTTATTTTACTGATGTGATAAAGATGAAAGAGAAAAACAGAAGAGACAGAAGAATGCTTAGGCATTGTGAAACATTATCCAAGGAGAGACCATGAGGCTGAATGAACCAGCCTGGCCCCATCTCCTCAACTCAGAGTGAAGTTGCAGTCATTTCCTCCCAAATTCACTAAAAAGAGAGAGAGAGAGAGAGAGAGAGAGATATCAAGTTTTTTCTATGAATAATATGAATCAATTTGTAGATATTGGAATCTTGGTAAGTTATTATTAAAAATGAACTAAATGAAATCCTAACCCTTCCTAATAGAGGGAGAGAAATCAACACATCAAGACTTTTTATTCATGCATGAAGAGAAAAGAACAAGAGCAGGTAAAGAGCCACTCTTGGTAGCTGCTGTTTGTTTTCAAAACTCTTTTGCTCCAGAATCCACCCAAGTTTGAATTTATATGCTTTCTCAAGTCTGTCGGGACTTGATAAAATAGCCTGTATCAAGCACACACTGTTTAATTTTAATTTATATACAGTCAGCCTTCCTTATACACACAGATACAAGCATCCACAGCTTGAAAATATTTGTAAAAAGTATAGATTCCAAATAGCAAACTTTGATTTTTCCATTTTATATAAGGTACACCATTTTGTTATGCCATTATACAATGAGCCTGCCCCATATGCGGGCTTGCCATCAACAGACTCAAGCTCACAAGGATGGCAAGCCCTGGGCATTAAAATGGCATGTGCACCTGCGGTGCACGTGCAGCACTGCATGTGGGAGCATGTGTCCTTAGAAAACAATGGGACTTGAGGTCCCACATTTTTTCCCATATGCGGGATTGTGCAGAATGGATCCCCACGAATACAAAGGGTCCACTATATTTGATGGGATTTGAGCATCCATAGATTTTGTTATCCATGCCAGGGGGTGGGTGGGTGCTGGAATCAAACCCCAGGACCCACTATATAAATAATTTCTATATAAAAATTGGATATGCTATTTTATACTTAGCTATTGTTGTAAAGTTATGTGTGTGTGTTTTTACTATTTTGAAAACTGGAAAAAGCTGTTATAAAATCAAAATCTAACATTTGCTCCAGAAACAAAGCTGTGCTTCAAACTGGGGAAAAAATTCTACTCAAGGGTTTCTTATTTAAATGCAGCCTTCACAAAGGTGTATAGAGCTATTATTGGATGTAACATCCCTTTGCATTCTAGAACAAATGTCTTCCCCTCTCAGAAAAAATATTTGGACTGCAGTCCTGCACTCATTTAATTGGATATAAATCCAGTTTAACTCATGCATAGAAATGTGTTGTTAGTCACTTATATCTGGACAAACACAACTACTCATCGATGTTGACAATTCTTTGTGTTTTCTATCATTTTGTAGCAATATTGATCTGTAAACTAGTTGGAGAATGACAAAGCATCTTTGCTACAGTGGTTAGTTTAGAATTGATGCATTCTTCTACAATGGCTTATGAGTATCTATCGCACACATATTCTGAGCTATTGAGACTGAGAATGATTTCACAGAGCTAGTTCTGACCCTGAAAGGCAAGAGTAAAGTGATTCAGGCAGCAAGGGAAGGGGGCAGAGAGATGTTGATATTGCTCAGAGCACTGTAAGAGAAGAAACCAACAGCTCAGGCAGCGAACAAGCAATCAACATTTAGAAGTCATTGTGCACCATGAAGTTGTGAAAATAAGAGGGGGCATGATGAGTGCACAGCCTTAAACAGAGCTTGGAACAGAGCCCTAATGACTTGACAGGGAGCATTACTTTAATAAAACCATTGCAGCGCTGAAGAGTGTTTCACGAAGAAGACATGTTCATGCTGTATTCTTCTGTCACTACTGTTGGCCAGAGTGCCAAGTTGATAATTAATGAAGCAGCAACTCTTGCCTAATGGCATAAACACTTGGTTACTCTTCTGAATAAAATTTGAGTTTGATTGACTCAGATCTACTATTTGCAATTTCATAAAACCATAGCTGTGGACAATAATTGATTTACTCTCCTCTCCAGCTGGCATTACTGTACAGTGAGAAACAGTTCAACACACAAGTGTCTAGGATCAGTTATGCCATATTCATTCACAATACATTACTAACAAGAGGCAGAAGTTCCCCGTGTATTGCATTGGTGTGAAATGCTGCATGCTTCTGTGCTTTCTTCTGTTTGTTTAACATAGCAAGGATATGAAGTTTTTCATAACTTAATTTTGAGATCTGAAAAGTTGGTCTAAGATGTTCTTGCGCTTCAGTTTCCATCATTGGCTAATGGGAGATGCAATCCAACAACACTGAGCAGGCCACAAGTTTACCCAGTCCAATCTAAATCATAATAAATTCCAATTTAGTAATTCAATTATGAACGAAAAACTGGAGCTAGATTTTTACATCTGAAGATTTTCTTGGAAAACATTGTGAATGTAGATATCTTAACAATCCTTAACTGCTTTCAGCATGGAATAACCACAATGTGCTGTGTCATTTTATTCAATATCATATATGAATACTAATGTCAACACTTTCAGTGAACAGGATATAGAATAATTCTGCTTTTCCTTTTCAAATTATTTGTCATTCAGATATCCTCTGAAACGTGCATTCATTCTTAACCATGATACACATGGTTAAAATACGACAATGAGTCATCTTAAGGTGCATTTTCAGAGTCCAGCTATCACCTTCTATTTGAAAAAAATAAAGTCAATAGTCTGAGTATATTGTGGTAAGGGTCCTAATTTTGGCCCAAAAAGGTAATTTCCATAATCTATGAAAAAAATGTTGTCTTAAAAAGTAACTTTTCCAACTAATGGGAAAGTTACTTTTTAATACAACAGCTTCTACAATCTTTGGGGAATTGGGTGATTGTGGTCAAAAATGTAACTTTTCCACCCTGTCCTGTACTAAAAAAACCAGCAATGAATACATCTGCACAGCCACTCTTGTTGCATTCTAGCCTGATCAATGGAGAAGTGATGGTTAAGAGGTGATATGATTGTCCTGTTTAAATATTTCAAGGGATGTCATATTGAGGATGGAGCAAGCTTGTTTTCTGCTGCTCTAGAGACTGGGGGGGGGGGGTTGCAGACTGTCAGAAATAGTGCAAATTGAGTCCACTTTAAGGGTTAGGATTAGTGCTAGGGAGTCATGGAAATTGTTTTTTTCCTAAGACATTGAGCCTTCTCTGTCAGAGAGCTCTAGTGCCACAATAAACTACAGTTCCCATGATTTCCTAACCCTAACCCTAACCCTAAAAGTGGACTGAATTTGCACTTTTTCTGGCAGTCTGCAACCACAGGATATGGAGCAATGGATGCAAACTAGAAGAAAAGAGATTCCACCTCAACATTAGGAAGAAGTTTCTGAAAGTAAGAGCTGTTTGACAGTGGAATGTGATAGAGTCTCCTTCTTTGGAGGCTTTTAACAGAGGCTGGATGGCCATCTGTTGGGAGTACTTTGATTGTGTGCTCCTGCATGGCAGGGAATTGGACTGGA
>CM034701.1:57142273-57162141 GCA_020142125.1 Phrynosoma platyrhinos
TAGCTTTTCTGACTTTACCCCTACACATGCTAGCTATTTGTTTGAATCAGAGGTAATTCCAGGTCAGAACAAGCCAATCTATTCCTCATCAGTTAACTACTAAAGCAGATACTCCACTCACTTTCATTGCCACCCAGTGAGAAAAAGTATAAGCACAATGTGGATCCCCATTTTCTTCTGGGCTTCCTTATGCAGCCAGCTTCTTTCTTCTTCAAGCCTCCCACTTATAGAGATGGAATTTGTTTTTAGATTAAATATTGGTTTTATTACATGGTTAATGTTTTTCGTGTGTGCATGAATTAGGGATGTAAAAGATATTTTAATTATTTGTTGCCAGGTTGAAACATGAGTGTCTTGATAGTTAGGAAACCTGGTTGGGAAGAGTAATAGGCCAATGAGAACTGTGTCCAATTTTCTTCTGGTGTTTGAATTTCCCAAAGTGTTGCATAGGAATTAGGCTGTGGCAAAAATATTGGTTTTCTGCTGCACCTGTGAGGCTACTACTTGTTCTCACATGTGGGGGTGAATAGTTGTGGAATTACATCCCTAGCCTGAGTGCCTGGCTTGCTATGTGAATTTTATGCCATGTCATGTATTGAATGGTGAGATGTTCTCCCATTTCATGCTCCTGAGGAACTTTGGAAGTCTCACTTGCTCACTTATACACATATGTGTATAAATTTATATCTGGTGGGGGACAGGAACCAAAATGAACTCAAATGGATCAAACTCAGCTGGGATATCAGCATACCCACCAACATTTTACAGATAAAAACCAGAACATGTGTAGCCAAGTAACCTCCAAGTGTGGTCAAAAGGGCAGAGTTATGAGAAATGAAGAAGATCAGACAAGCCTAGAAGAAGTGGCAGCAGTTTGTTTCTGCTTGAGTCTACTGAGAAGGGTAAAGGTAAGATTCTGCCCCCTCTTCTCTCCCCTGCAGAATTCATTTCCATACACAAAGGATTTTGAATTTGAATTGACATTCTCACCAATGGCATATATATCTCTGTCCCTGGCTTCCACTCCACCAAATGCATCTGAGGAAGTAGACTTTAGTCTACAAAAGCTCATGCTGCCAACTTCTTTCTTTCAATTAGTCTCAAAGGCTTTACAAGATCTCTCTACATACCATGCTGAATTAGTTTAGTACAAACAATTTTTGCACTTTGAACTCAGTTGGCAGCAACTGACATAAGATGAAGATAAAGGGAGAAAGTGGGAGGAGGAAAGAGAAATTGGGCTTAAAAGCAGGTCAAAAGGTGGAATGATAGAGGATTGGCCATGACCATTCCTGCCAAATCAGGACATTTGGAGATATGTATCAACAGCTGACACTTGTGCTCTGACAAAGTCCAAAGTCTCTCTTGGCACCTAAGAATTGGGTGAAAATCCCCTTTCTACTATTGTCACACAGTAGATATACACTGCCAATAGTTTCACCTAACAAACTGCCTCATTAGCCACTACTGGATTGAGAGCACAAACTAGAATAAAAAGTATTTCCTATGCAAAGCATACTGTAGTCCTCTCTGAGTGGGAGATAAGTTTGCACTATTTATAGAATGTCCATATAGAAACATTGGTGGTTCTGTCACATTAATGCATGAGTGAAATGATATAGCATGCTGAAATGGAATAATGGAGTTTTATATCTAAGTATAGATAGCATTTTTGTTTTAATAGACAAAATACTTTACAGTTATTATCTTAATGTGTTCTTCTAAGTTTTGAAAGAGAATATTCTCCCAGGCACCATGTCTGAATGGATGTTTGAAACTGAGTCTTCAGCAAGTGGGGAAGGGACATAGGTCACTGGTAGAAGACAAGGTTTTCACAAGGTACCCAGATTTCATCCTTAACATCTCCAAATAGAACTGGAAATGATTGCATGGCTGCTGTCTGAAAATGTGGGCAGAAGCTACAAGTCAGCATAGACCAGTAGTTCTCAAACTTTTTACCTTTGAGACTCCCTTTACATCTACATGAGGACATTGCCCCCCCCCAGTCAACATAGTATAACTAAAAATATTTTGCTTGTTTACAATAGTGTTACAACCTTTGGTGTCATCTGGCGTTGTGACACCCTGGCCTCCCTCTGCTCCTGCAGCTGAGAGGGGTGGTTCTGCAGCCTTCAGATGGCCATTTAGAATCTGGTGCATGCGCTCAGGAAACAGATTTGCCAGATCGCAAACTAAAGGCACTGCCCACCTCAGCAGCACTCGCTATTGGTAGGAGAGCTACAGCTCCAGTCTTGCACAGCTGCTGGCTGCAGTCACACCAGTCCTATTCAGTAGGCTGTTTTGTTTTTTAATAATTACTAATTACATATATAATTAGACAGCATGGTATAGTGGATTGAGATTTGGATTAGCACTCCAGGAGACCAGAAGTCAAATCCCTCCTCAGGCATGGAAAACCATTAAGTAACCTTGGGCAAATCACATCCTCTCAGTCTCAGAGAAAGGAAATGAAAAACCCCTCCTGAATATATATTTCCAAGAAAACCCCATAATAAGGTTGCTTTAGTATTGCCAGAGTCAGAAATTACTTGAAAGCACATAACTAAACAACAAATTACATATATGCTAAATATCCGTACCTTGTACATAGAGGAGAAAATGCATATGGTAGCATTTGTGATTAGTGTGAAAGTACTATACAGAGGAATGTTATTCAGCAGTGCATACATATTGTGTGCTTTGGAGACTGTATGCATTAAATCTGATTTATAGCAGGCTTCTTCAACTCCACCATGGAATGGGAACACAGTTAAAAATAATCAATAGCACATCTATAGCAGCATTATTATTTTTTCATGTGAAAACTGTAAATTGTTTCTACTTAACAAGCAAATATATACCCCATCACTGGTCTCTAGGTCACAAAAGAGGGTTATCCTGTCACCATCACTGATTTCTGAAAAGTGTGACATGTATTTAGTTGTCAGCTCCTATCAGCAGCATTCATGAATCAACATTGCATCGGCAGCAAAGCACACCATTTTGTGCTCTTTTTGAAGATAATTAGAGTTCCCTTTTGTTGCAAATAAGATGTAAAACAGCTATAACTGCTGGTGAATGTGATTAAAGTAACCTCTATAGAACCCCATTATTCTAGACAGATTCCTTCAGATGCATAATTTCCCCATTTTAAGAAAACATAATGCATGCATATAAAATTCAAATTGTCAAGACACCTCGAACAAAAATTAGTTTCTCTATTAAAGCATTCTTAGTAGCTGGTTAACATGTAAAACTCTTAAAGTGTATTTTAAAATAATCATGAAATAATAGTGCATGTCATTGAAGGTAAACATTTTATCGTGAGAGGTTTGCTCAGAATGAGTTTGATATTAAAGTTTTTCTTAGAGAAGTTCCAAGGAAATATACATGAGTGCATACCACAGAAAGATATGCTCTATCAAGTTTCACAGAGTCATTCCATTCAACCTTATGGGACAACTGTTGGATAAGTAAATTGGCTTTCCAATTATGTGGATCATTCCATAAAAACATTCACTAGTCTTGTCCCAGTGCTGTTTCTATATCATATCATTCACCATCTACCCAAGAGGGGTCAAGGATTGGCCCATTGACTAGATACCAGATCAGGGCCTCAAGCCAATTTCAGTTGGCCTTTGATTGATACTGAAGTCCAGCTGAATTTGAATCAAGATATTCATTTCAAAGTACACAAAATAGGGAGCCCTGGTGGTGCAGTTGTTAAATGCCAGTACTGTAGCCACAAGGGTATGAGTTCAATCCCAGGCATGGCTCCAAGATCCACTCAGCCTTCCATCTTTTGGCTTACACATTGTAAACCATTTAGGGAGTACTAGTTCATTGATAAGTGGTATAGAAATGTACTTGCTATTGCTATAATGTTTGTCTGCCATGCCAGGAGGTAAGTGAGAATTTATAGAAAAGGAAAGGAAATGGTTTACAAAGAAAAAGAGATTTCACTTTATTGTACATCTCTTCTTTCATATACCCACCTTTTTGTTGTTAATTGCCATCAGATCAACTTTGATTTATTGTGACTCTATGAATGAGAGATCTCTAAGGGCCTTTGCAGACTGCCAGAAATAGTGCACATTAAATTGAGGCACCGCTCTGGCTCAGTGCTAGGGAATCATGGGAATTGTATTTTTTTTTTCTGAGACATTGAGCCTTCTCTGTCAGAGAGCTCTGGTGCCACAATAAATTACAGTTCCCATGATTCCCTAGCACTGAGCCAGGGCATTGCCTCAATTTAATGTGCACTATTTCTGGCAGTCTGCAAAGGCTTCAAGTCATCTTGTCATTAATAGCCCTAATCAGATCCTGCAGACTCAGGGCAATGGTTTCTTTGATTGAGTTAGACCATGTGGAATATGGTCCTCTCTTTTTTGGCTGTCCTGGGAACAGTCTGGATTCTTTGTGGGAGGGGGAGAGCAAAGTTTTCTATCTATTGTCTTTGTGATTATTGTTTTTATTTTATATATGTTAGGAAAGGTATTATGAAGCTGCATGCATCTGCTTGATTACCAATTCATGGGGAACATGAGTGGAACTTACACTCTTGAATTGCTTGTGAGCTTTCCAGAATCATCTACTTGGTAACTGTGGAAATTGCATTCTGAGATAGGCCTTCAAGTCACCTGTTGACTTATGGTGCCTTAAAGTCACCTATTGACTTATGGTGACCTCATGAATTTCATTGGGGTGTCTTAGACAAGGAATACTCAGAGGTGGTTTTGCCAGTTCCTTCTTCTGACATATAGCCTACAGCATTTGTTGGCCATCTCTCATTCAGTTACTAACCAGGGCTGACCCAGCTTAGCTTCCAAATTCAGACAGGATCTGGTGCCTTTACAGTATTTAGGCCCTCTAAGCCGATACTACTCTTCTTTTCTTCTTATGTATGTGTGAGGAGCACAATTGACACAAATCTAGATAATCTCAGCTGATTTTAGAGTCGGGTAGTTAACTTCCAGCAATGGTCAGTATGGATCACTACACCATGGACTTTTCACAGCTATTAATTCAGTCAGAACAAAACCTACAATTTCATTTTAAAGAAAAGTGCGTGGAAATGCATATATTGTTTTAAATTATTTCTGTGAGGTTATCTCTGGCTTAAAAACAAGGCTATGCTCCGCACACCTTGTTCTAGAGTGAAACGAGGGGGGGATTTGCCCACACTATAGCTCTATGTTATTGGGAAATATGGCAGCAAATCCAGTGGCAGCAAGAAAGGGCCTCAAGAAGAGTCAAGCAACACAGGCAGCCCATAAGCTGTGTGTTGTCCACATAAGGAATAGAGATCATTTTCAAATATGAGATTAAAATAAATAAGGAGGTAGGTGGGAGAGAAACCCCTCTGTCCTTTATACAAATGAATGGCACTGCAAGCCACATCGTATATTATTTTAGGAAATAATGTGGAGAGATTGGTAAATTAGGAAACAATTGCTCATAGAGTGACCATTACTTTTGTCAAATAGTTCTAAAATCAAATCCTTTGTCTGCTCCACAGGCTAGCTCTATATTGACAGGAAATGTTATTAAAGAAGCTTACAAATGAATAATCATCCCCAACAACTCTCAGCAGCACTCTCAGCAGGGAAGTGTGAGAAATGGGGAAAGTTTTGAAGCAGTGGACTGATTAGGGTGAGGATGATGCTCTGTCAGGAAAAGGTATTGTGCAAGTGTCCCTCAGGAGACAAAATTTTCACCTAAAGAGAAACAGCATTATGAACAGTACAGAATGTAGTTTGCAGGACACTGATTTTATTAAGAACTAATGCTAATTTTCACACTGTCTCCTGCCGTCTTGGAGGCCAGTTTACCACTGAGTTTGTTAATTTACACAGGACACCATTATCTTTGGTTGGTCTTAATGTTTCTGAGTAGAGGTCATTAACTGCTGGGTTCATGATTATCCAGCGTGAATTACGGACAGTATCATAGAAATACATTTTTCCCCATACACTTCATTTCTCCATATGCATTCTTTAAAGATTATATTTAATTTCTGTCACTTCTCTTCACACAGAGCCCATTCTGTGAAATCTTTTCTCTCTCCCTACTCGTCTCTTCCTGCAAAGTAGTAATATAATTATAAATACAGGATAATAATTTTTATCTCTGCATATAGTAATTGGAATATGTGATTATATTTACATGCTGCCTTTGGAAATAAAAATAAATGAGTAGGGCTGCAACCTTCAAATATCTACTTGCAAGGCATCTGTGATCACCTCACCTCCCCCAGCATATAACCATAATTTTCCCCCAATATATTCCTTATTCTTGTATATTCCTAGTATAATTAATAAAGAGGAAACATACCAGGTATACTATCTGGCCCTGGAAGAGGCAGAGATTTGTGGAGGTTTATAAGGGCTAGCAGTAGGAGGGTCCTACAGGCTATTATTACAGATCAGTTGTTTCATGTGATAGTAAATCAAATGAAGCTTGGAAAATCAAATGGAACTTGAAGGTTTTCATTTGGATCTTATCAAAGTTAGCCAGATAATTTGTACAGAAGGAGGCTTCCATAGGGTTGCCAGAATGAAAACTGGATATAGTTCATGTCTCTTTAATAGGTGTGTAGAAGAAATTTCAACAGATGTTTGTCAAGAAACCGGGAAGCAAGCAAAGTTCCCAACAGTTAAAGCCTTCTCAAGTTTTGAGTCTGATAATCCTAAATGCTAGTGAAGCCACACTATATAAAGCTTGCCTCAAGTCTCATAAAATCCCTGACTATGAAATATGCTTTGTTTTTGTTATTGTGGATTTTGTTGTTTATTTTGTCTTGGTTATTTATTTAGTGTATATTAAAATAAAATTTAAAGTAAAATACTATTATTAGAGTTCCAAACTTCCATGACATTAGAGTTCTTTACATAGCCCTGCCTCATGTACATCTGGACTGGTAGAGGTGACAACAAGGAAGAGCATGCTGTGGGCAGTCTTTCAATGGACAGACTTATACAGCATTTGGTTTATAATTTGAGGCCATTTTTATACTAAATGCTTAGGGATTGCTCATTATATGCATGGTTCATGCCTGTGCTACCTGCTTTCAGTGGATTAAAACATACACGATTTGGGGCTGCTCTACGCCAAAGATAAAAACATATGCAGCATTATCAGGCTCCAGGTACCCTTTTGCAATAATAGTCCCCAATAATGGGTTTCTCAATTGAGTCCATCCATCTGGAATGTAGTCTTCTTCTTTTCCCACTGCCTTTTGCCTTACCAAAAATTACAGTGGACCCTTGGTATCTGTTGGGGTTTAGTTCCAGGGCCTCCTGTGGATAATAAAATCTGTAGCGGCTCAAGTCTCATTAAATACAATGGCATAGTAAAATAATAATAATAATAATAATAATAATAATAATAATAATAATAATAATAATTTATTTATATCCCACCACTCTGCAGAGCAATCGGGGCAGCTTACAACATTAAAATTTCAATACAGATATGTTAATACAATGTAAAGAGAACCTAAAAATCCCAAAACCCACCGACCCCTTAAAAAGCAAGGGTTCTTCTTCTTAGACTAGACCCAATGGAGATGGGCATGCATCTCTCCCCCAGATGAGATAGGATGGAGTGGAGGGAGGGCTCTCCTTTGGTGTCCCTTATATAAAATAGCAAAATCAAGATTTGATTTTTAGGATTCATAGATTTTTAAATATTTTCAAGCTGTGGATGGTTGTTTCCTTGAATAAAGAATGGAAACTGCAGTCAAGAAATCATTAGATTTTCATTTTCCTGAATAAAACATTCAGGAATTTGTGTAATTGTTTGACTCAAAATGTCCCATTTCTGTCCACTTTAGCTTGCTCAGCCCAAGGATGGAGTAACTACTAACTCCAAAGATGTTTCTAATAGTTTTTCTCCAATCTATATAAATTGTAACATTTCACAGATGAAAAGTTTGGGTATGGGGCTCCATGCAACATCAGAGTGTATTTAAGATGGCAAATATTATTAGTGAGGAAAAAACATGCAAGTTAGGAGAGACTACAGCAGTCTGCTTTTTCCGGAGTCTACACGGAAGAACAACATTCTGTCTCTTCCTCTCCTCCTTGTTGAGTTAATTGATTGCATATTGCTTTTGCACTACGAACTTAGGCCCAAAACAGATGGGTCAAAAGGAGAGGCTTCCATCTGCATGGCATTCAGATGACACACACCCCTGAAGTGGCCAGAAGCTACTCTGAAGCTGCACCGAAGTGGCAGGCACTGGACTTTTCAGGAGTGGATTTAATCTGCTCCTGCTGGTGGCCCATTTGGGACCACAGTGGCAGCCCGCTTCAGGAGCAGGCTGTGAAGTTGCCATGGTCCCAGCCTACCTGAGGTTTGAGCAGCCTCTGGCCATTCCTTTCGGGCTATCTGCTTCAGCCCTTACTTTGCAGCAATTGAAATAAGCTGAGGACAAAGGGGGAAGGTAGGAGGAAGAAAGAGAAATTGGGACACTTGAAAAGCAGCTGAAAAGGTGGAACAGCAGAGAATTAATAGGGAGTATCCCTACCAGATAAGGATAGTTTGAGGACATGAATCAAGCTAGTGATTACATTATCAATCAAGAATTGATAAAAAATAAAATAAAGGGTCCTCAAAGATGGATAAAAATAAATGTGTATGATAACTATAACCTTGTTTTGATGGTTACAGGCTCCTTTTTTAAGTCCTAATAATTTTAATTTTGTTCTTTGTGTGGGAGCATATTCATGATCTAACCCAAATAGGTATGAGCATTGGGGTCTGCAGAGAAATCTAGAATCACACAGGTCAATCATTTGTCACTGAGATGGATTTAGGGTTATATGCATGCTATATTTGTAGCATGCAGATGAGCTTCATTCCTTTCTTGTTTTATGGAAGAATCCAGAGACTCCAATCTAGATTAGGGCCACTACATGTGGCTAGAAAGAAATTGTAGGACCATTGCATTAATCTCCCATGCAAGAAAAGTCATGCTCAAAATTCTATAGCAAAGACTTCTACCATATATGGAGAGAGAAAATCCAGAGGTGCAAGCTGGTTCAGGAAAGGAAGAGGCACCAGGGATCACATTGCAAACATATGATGGATAATGAAGCACACTAGGGAATTCAAAAAGAAAATCAGCATGTGCTTTATGTATTACAGCAAAGCCTTTGATTGTATAGATTAAAAAACCTATTGCTTGCTCTTAAAATCATGAGAGTGTCACTACTCCTGATGCAACCTGTACTCAGGACAAGAGGCAACTGCGGGAATTTCTATGCAGAAAATATCATACATAAAACAGGGTTAGACTCAGAAGAAGGAGGAGCGAAGAGAGGAGGAAGGAATGTCAACAATCTAAGGTATGCAAAGGATACCATACTGCTTTCAGAAAAGTACAAAATCTTGGAACAATTACTATTGGAGCCACTGTGAAAGTGAAAAACAAAGTGTTAAGGCAGGCTTATTGCTGAACATTAAGAAAACAAAAATAATGACCATGGAAGATTCAAGTAAATTCAACCTAGATGATGAGGAAATTGAAATAGATAAAGATTTCCCCTCCCTTGAATCAACCCTTGACCAGAAAAGAGATTGCAGCCAGGAAATTAGAAGAGGACTAAGAGTAGAGAGAACAGCAATGAAAGAACTAGACAAGATTCTAAATTGCAAAGATATAAAACTGAACACTAAGGTCAGGATTGTCCAAGCCATTGTATTCCCCATCACAATGTATAGATGTGAGAGCTGGACAGTGAAGAAAGCTGACAGAAAGAAAATCAACTCATTTAAGATGTAGTGCTATCGAAAAGTGTAGAAAAGGAGACCATGGATGGCCAAAAAGACAAACAAATTGGTCAACATTTATACCCTGAACTCTCCCTGGGTGCCAAGATGACTAAACTGAGGCTGTCATACTTTGTTCACATCATGAGAAGACAGGAGTCGTTAGAAAAGACAATAATTCTAGGAAATATGAAAGTTGATAGAAAGAGAGGAAGACCACATACTAGATGGATTGACTCAATTAAGGAGACCACAGCCCTGAGCCTGCAGCATGTGAGCAGAGCAGTTGAGGACAAGAGGACTGATTCAAAGTTTATTCAAGGACAGCTCACAACAAACATGTATTCACAGTGGCTCCAATCCCTTGCTCATTTGCTTGGTTGTTTTTCCTGAGAAGAGCCTAAGCTGCACATTACATATTTAACACTGAGTACAGTTTAGCTAGGGAACACTGAAGTCAGCCCTGGTACCTGGAAGTCCATCTTCTTCACATAATGTTGATAGGGTTTGGGAATTACTGACAACACCAATTTACCCATGCTATTCTTATGCAGAGTGCCTTGACAATGAAAAATGATGCAGCAACACTTTACACAAAGAATCAAGGAAACCCAGAGGGGGAATAATAGTAGGAAGATAGTTAGGGCCACCTGGGAATTTCATACCCTCAAATTCTCCTGATTTGGCAGGGACACCCCTGATTAATCCTCTGTTCCACTTTTCCAGATGCTTTTAAAGTGTCTCTCTTTCCTCTGCTCACTTTCCCCTTTGCTTACTTCAATTCCTATATGCAAAAGTAGTTCAGTGCAACTTAGCAAGGGGGAGAGGAAAGGAATCGTCAGAAGCTTGCCTTTTCCCAGGCAAAAGCAAACTACTGTAGCCTTTCCTAGCTTGTGTGTTCTTCTCCACTCCACTTTAGCCATCCTGACCATACTCTAATGTTACTTGGGCCACAGGTCCCTGTTTTCATTTGTGACATGCTAGGGGGTATAGAATGTCCCCTTTCATTTTAGTTATTCTATCCATTTGCTGCAAGACTAGATTAAAGTTGTTCACCTTGTGGAGTAGTTCCAAAAACAGGACCCTTTCCTATCTATGTTTAGCCTATGCTAGGAATGTTGGCAAAGAAAATGAATAAATAAATAATTTGCAAAGTGTATTAGGCAGCAGTGCTAAAATCTTTATATACAGACCAATTTTGAACCCCACAACTTCAGTGAGACAGCATGACCCCAAACATTTTTGTTAATTACTGTTGGAAGATCTTTGCATTCTTTTCCCCCTCCTCAGATAGACAGGGATTCCTGCTCACAAATGCCTCCCTCCCTCCTTCTCTCTCTCTCATTCAAACTAACCATGTCACTTAGGTCACTCCCTCTTTGTGACTAGCAGTCCTTTCTCTCAAGATTTTCTGCTAAGCTGTTCCATCTTCCTGCTCTCTTAAAGATGGTGAGATTTTCTCTTTTTATCTGAACCATCACTAGTTACATTAGGATTTCATTTGTATAAATATAGAATAAAGCCATTATTATTTTTGAACTACAAATTATGTATTTGTTGTTTTTGAGTCAGTCTTTTTTCTTTGGGAAAGCATATTTAGGCAAAGTCACTCTTCTACTACTCTGCTAATTTAAAGCCAGAATCTAATTTAAAGCCAGAATCTTGGCTTTCATATTTTGATTTTTGTTTCCTTAAAAAGGCTGAAGCCTTAGGAAACTTAAATTACCCCACAATTACTATGTAACACATCATAATCGCACAAACATCAGAGGTTCAGGAAGTAATGGGGGGAAGAAGAGGAGGCAAACCATAACCTTCCATTTAGCACTGGACTGCTAGCCAGTAAGCAGTCTGGTATAATTACATTAATTGAATCAATGATAATTTAAGCTTGCTCCTTGGTGATGTAGTGTCACCTTTAGGGGTGTATCACTTCATTCCCCAGTCTGTCCTTAGCCTGCAGCAAGCTTGTTAAAGTGCTTTAAGTATAGGGCTGCCATTTCCTGGTTTTTGCCAGGACATTCCCAGAATGGAGTGTCTAAAAAAAGTCCCATCCAGCTGGGCATGTTTAAAGCCACAAAACAGGATTCCTGCTTTGTTCCAGACCATATTTTGTCAGTCTTCAGTCTATGCACTGAAACTCCCTTCCCTTCCTTTTATTTTCCTCTGCAAGGACATATAGAGCAACAAGGAAAATAAAAACATGGTGATAACAGGTCTATTGTCACTTAAGTACTCTTAACTACTCTTAGTAGGGATAATTAGAATGTAATTCCAAAGCTCTGCTTTGATGGGCTGTGAGGTTGCCTTCTCTCTCCCTTCCCAGTTGATTCTCTTTCTGCCTCTGGGGGAGAGACAGAGAGAGAAGGAGTTAAAAATAAATAAAGCCAGGTTTGGTTTTGTAGAACTTGACTGAAACAGGAGGATTGCATGGGGAAAAGGGGACAAAAACAAAGAGAAGAAAGAGAAGAAAAAAACATTGTAAATATGAAATATCCAATTCTATGCATAGTATAAGTAAATTCTCCAGTTCAAACGGCTTAACTTATGGGATGTTGGCTTTGATTTTTTAATGATACATAGCAGCCAGAGATGGCGGGCAGGATCCTGAAATAGAGGTAGAGACAAGAATGAGGTGGGATAGTTCAGGGTCTGGTCTGTCATCTGGTTTTTCACATTGTTTACCTCCCTTCAAAATAAGCAAATGAATAAATACACCACAATCCTAAATAGGTCTATTGAAAAGCAAAATTCATTGAGTTTGCTAAGACTAGCTACAGAGGATGATGATGGGACCCCACCACCCACCCCGATGAAACTTATTAAGAAAACCCTAAGAGGTTTATCTTGGGGATTTGGATTTCTCTGAAAAATGGAGCACATTCCAGAAAAATGTGGGTAAAAATAAAAGCTAAAATCATTAAGGACTGCATCCATACTGTGGACTGGTTTGACATCACTTTAATTGCCATGGCTCATGCTATGGAATTCTGGGAAATGTAGTTTGTTTTGGCACCAGAGTAGAGCTCTGAAAATTGAGCTGTGGCAATTAAAATGATGTCAAACCAGATACTTTCGGCAGTGCAAATGCAGCCTTAGTGTTTGCAGCTTTTATTGTGAGGTGTACTCCATTTTGGGGGAATGTTCCCCATTTTGCATTGCCTTATCCTCCTCTCCCTTGCAATATAAATAATATAAATATAGGCACAAATATATATTTATTTCATATTGTTTATTTATAGCTATATGACATACACTGAATTTTATTATGCACCCAACTGCATTTTTCTGATGAATTTGTCTTTGTTAAAATGTCTTATTGGCGTGCAATATACTTGTAAAACTCTGAAGAAAAAGGCTTTAAATTGTACTTTACTAGTCATCAACCCTTGACTGAATCTTTATTGTTGTTGTTGTTGTTGTGTGCCTTCAAGTTGTTTCCAACTTACACCTTAAAGCGAACCTATCATGGGGTTTTCTTGTCAAGATTTGTTTGCCATTGCCTTCCTCTGAAACCAAGAGAGTGTGACTTGCCCAAAGTCACCCAGTGGGTTTCCATGGCCGAATAGGGATTCAAACCCTGATCTCCATCATCGCAGTCCAACATTCAAACCACACTGGTTCATGCACATAAACCTAGGACCCATTAAAATAATCCAACATAAAATCAAAAATATCTAATTTTAAAATGCATACATTTCAACCTTCTGTCCAGGAAGAATGTCAAAATCTCCTCCATTCTGAGCATGACTGAGAAGCATGAATTTATTTTTTTTAAAAAAAATATTTTATTACTGTTTTTGGCTTTTAGTTGGTTGTGTCCTCCATTTTTCTTGAATGTCCTACATTTGCCCCACATTTGCCCCACATTTGAACCTATATTTTCCCTACATTTTGTCCTGGTTGTGGAAGAGAATTTTGTGGAAGAGAATTATGACAATCCTACTTAAGTAACATCCTATCCTTAGTCTAAGTTCCTATTTTCTCTATTTCATCCAAGCATTTGTCGTTGTGCTTTAATCACACAGTACACCAATCCCAAATTAATTTCTCTAGTCCTGAATGTTACCAATCTTCGTTGAAGTTTAACACCACTTGAAAAGGGTCACATCCATGAAAACCTTGAAATTAGGCACCAAATCAGAGAGCATATTTATTGGAAGTATTTGTAGTTGATTGTTAAATAAATCTATTTTCATAAAGATACATATTCATCTATTTTACTTAAACTGAACCAACCAACAAAAAATCATTTATTCTTCTGATATCAGAACAAGCATATTTAGAATAGCAGGGAGCATTTTTATGCCTCTCTGTGATGCTGTTAGAAAGAGGTGAATTTGTATTTATTTAATGCAAATATTCATACAAGGTAAACTGCTTAGGCATATACAGAGCATGTTTTCATGGAAGCATTGTGGAAACAGAAAAATAATATAACATAATTGTACAATAAATGGAATGCAGCAGTTTCAAAATTACTTACACTACAGTGTAGTGAATGAAGAAGAAGATTGAGATATTATTTGCAAGTTCAAAGCTGTTTTGCCTTACAATTGACTTCATTCTGGTATTATGTATATTTTAGGATTGTCTCATCTTTTTGTATGAGAGAAATATCAACAGGGGAAGAATATCTGATCTCCTTTAAATACTTTTAAAGCTTTGATTCCTGGAAACTGTTTGAATTGTAGACAAGCCTGATAAGAGTTATCCAATGGTTTATCAACAGACTTTGAATTTCTCCTTTTGACAAAGGATTCACAGGCATAATGATGTTGGTATTATGTCAAGCACATTATTTTATGTCTTTGGTCTATGACAACATAGAGAATCATTCTTCATTGGCAGTAACAAGAATGTTGTTTTCCCAAGGGTGGGTAATGTGTAGATAGCATTGGGCCACATATGCAGCAATTTACTTTTTACATAGGTAGCAAGGCATGGCTCTCTACCTTCTCCCATACTTAAAAATTTTAAAGGACCCACATTTTTAAAAGCAGGAATAGATTCCCAGCACTGTTTTTGTTTCACCATGTGGCAAGGACAGAAAATTTGTCCCCAGGACAGAAAATGGCTACTAGACCCACCTCCATAGCTATAGTCTAACTAGCAAAATAATTCATTTAGAGCATATCCATGCTTATTCAGAAATAAGTTCCTAGAGGTTCAATGAGCTTACTCACAGGCATGAATACTGGCAATTGTATTCCTAGGTGTACATCTTGAATTGCTGGTTTCCAACCTTGGGTCTCCAGAGGTTCTTGGATTATAGCTAACAGAATTTGATAATTGGCCATGCAGGATGGGACATATGTGAGCTGAAATACAAGAGCAAGGTTAGTTATATTTAACAGCATAAGCCTAACAAGCAAAACAGAATTTCAAGAATGAGTATTTGCAAGCAAATATATTATACACAAAATATGGTAATTTTGGACCTGGACAATTTAAAAAAAGCATTAGCACTAACACTGAAGCATAAGGCTGTCAATTGCTAATGATCATGATGACTACATACAGCTCATCCTCTCCAACTTCAGGCTTTCCATCCACAGATTTAAGCATCCATGGATGGCAAGCCCTATTGCTGCTAAGGGTTGCACAAACACACACAATGCCATTGAAAACCACAGGACTTGAGGTCCTGCAGATTTTTTCATCTATGGGCAGGTGGCTGGAATGAAACCCAGGCAGATAAGAAGGGCCCACTGTACTTCATCCAGGATCAGAGGCAGCATATTACTTGCTGGATAATATGAGCAAGAAGAAAATTATAAGGTGAAAACAACATGCATATTTTCTCAAATGAACAACAAATGTAAAAGAGTAAGTTAAGATGTAGTTGAATTGGGAAAGGATTAAGAAGGGATTGAAGTCCAGGTACTGACAGGATGAAGAAGAATATGATACAGTAACACAAAAAAATTGTTGCCAGCTAAGAAAGATCCTGGAAAGAGAGTAAAAGAATACATCCTCTCCCACCACATCCAGCACTGTGACTGAAGAATTTTGCAATTTTTTTATTCCACACTGGAGAATAATCCAGATCTCTTCTTCTCCTTCTGTCTCCCTCACCCTAATGTTTTCTTTACATGGAGCTGTTTGTAACATTTGGGAGCAACATTGTTTGGATTTCATTTACTGACCAGACCACTGAATCTGTCAAAAACATTTTGAATTAATCTGATGTGACCCAGGCCTAATTCCTACTGATATAATTTGGACCTGATCTAGATCTGTCCAACTCAGCCCAGTTTCGTTCAAGATTGGGATATGGCTGAGTCAATTGCTCAGCCCTTGTACTGGTGATTGTTGTTGTTAGCTGCCCTTGAGTCAGCCTTGACTCATGATGACTATGTAAATGAGACATCTCCAGGATTCCCTGTCTTCCCCTGCTCTGCTCAGCTCCTGCAGATTGAGATGTGTGATCTCCCTAATTGAGTCTATCCATCTAGTGTGGGGTCTTCCTCTCTTTCTACTTCCTCCCACCTTACCTAGCATTATTGTTTTTTCTAATGAGTCATGCCTTCTCATGATGTGGCCAAGATATGACAGACTCAGTTTGATCATCTTGGCTTCCAGGAAGATTTAAGGCTTGTTTTGTTCAAGGACCTATTCATTTGTCTTTTTGGCTGTCCACAGTATCCTTAGTACTCTTCTATAGCATCCCAAATGAATTGATTTTCTTCTTACCTGCTTTTTTCACTGTTCAGCTCTTGCATCCTTGAAAAGCCTTAGTGGCACTGAAGGCTGCATGAAGGAAGGGAAGAAAGGTCCATTATGCTGTTGTACTGCAACACTAGTACAGCATTGAATGCAGACTTCTATCTATCTATCTATCTATCTATCTATCTATCTATGCCAATTGAATTGATAGCACTTCATGCATCTGCTGGAGAGGACTGGTTCTATGAAAATGTGCTGTTGTTATTTGCCATCAAGTTGACTTCTACTTTTGGCAAGTAGAAGTCTAGGAGTTCTTACTCTAGGAGTAAGAGACCTCCAAGATGCCTGATCAATTGCCCTGCTCAGATCTTGAAAACTCAGGGTTGTCACTTTCTTGATTGAAGCAAGTCACCAGTAATGCAATCATCCTCTTTCTCTACTGTCTTCCACTTTGCCAAGTAGTATTGTCTTTTCCAGTGATGCAGGTGATGAAAACATATGCCATAATAAATATTATTGGTCTTTAAGATTCCACATGACTGAAACAGTTACTCTCTGGAAACAGGTTCTGGGTTTTGGTAGTCCAAAAATTAACTAGATATATCTGAGCAGCAACATATAGGGTGCTCACTGCCCCAAGATGCCTCTGTGGAGCTGTGTGTGGCTGCTCACAACAGGAAATGTAAAAAGCAGCTGCTTCAATCCTCTACCAAGCATGTGTTTATAGCAAAACAGAAAGAAGAAGGGATGACAGACAAACTTGCCCCACCAGCTTCCCTCCCCACATGTTAAAAAAGTGTAAACCTGTAAGTTTAACCACCAAAATGGAAATCATAAGAAATGTGGAGGCTGGTAAAAGGGGGGGAAATATCCCTGGCTGCCTTTTCAAAGAAACCTTCAAATAGTCTCCAGAATATTCACAATGTTTTTATTTATTTATTCAAGGCTTATCTGACCTGGTTGTTTCATTTCACATGCACATATTTTTGGTTTTGAATAAAAAGTTTGCTAAAACATGTTGAACTGCTCTGCTATTTCGTGGTGCAGGAACTTACCTCTATTATCTCCATGTTATTTCTGTTTCTGCTGCCAAATTTTCTGTTAAAGTAAGGTCCAGAAACGCATCTACTTTGTTAACTGAGGTATCCTATATAGACAGGACCACAGCCTTGGAGTTGTAATTTTAATTATAAACAGGTTATGCAAATCCATTGGAATGCCAAATAATAATAATAATAAGCACCTAAAGAGATTGTTTATGGCTTTAGACATGAGACCCGCTGCACATGAAAGAAAATATACTGTTAAACATAACCACATGTGAAATGCCCTGGTTTTAAAACTCAAATAAGATGGGACAAAAGTGTTATGGTCCCTGAGTACTAACATATCTGACTCAAGTCAATTGGCAATCATGTGAAGAATGATATATATATGAATACCTATGAAGGAAATATGGACAGGATGTTGAAAGAAGATGAAAGTCAAATGTTATTTGGAAGATTTGGAAGTTGGAAACTATTCTTTAATGTCTCTCTTCCTTGTTCTTTTTTTAAAAAGTTGTGGTTCCTTTTGTACATGCGTGTCCTTAATCTCTAGAAAAAAAACCCTAACTATGCAAATTACAAAGAAGATTTAGCAAGCAAATTGGTTTTTCCTCCACCCTCTATATTTGTCCAAATGTCAACTTATGTGACCTCTTCCTGTATTTATGTTTAGTAGACAAATATGGAAGCTTAGTATCAAATGTTTGTACTCAGGGACCATAACACTTTTGTCCCATCTTATTTGAGTTTTAAAACCAGGGCATTTCACATGGCTGTGCTGACATATTACCAAATGACAATAAAAGTTCTAATTGGAAAGCAACTTTAAAAGAGAAAGAGGGATGAAGATATATAGTAAACACTGCTGTTAAACTACTGGAGATATGCCGAGAATAAATTTTTAACTCAAACCATGTACAAATCTGATGCTTACTGACACATTGCCCTCAAGTTGTTACAGTAGATAATAAAATATGCAAATTTAATGGTAGCTTTGTTATAAATGATGTGTTAAAGGGAAAGGGAGTTTGATAATAATTGTAATACCTATAATGAAACCATAATGTTAGTTTCCCCCCATTGAAGTTTGTTAATGTATTTATTTAAAACATAGCTCTGGAAATGTGGGTGGCACTTGCTGAATTCTAATGAAGACCGTATTTGAGATATAGAAAAATAGATGGAATGCTAGGCAAAGAAATAAGCTGTTTTCTGGTGAGGCATCTTGGCAAGTGAGGCAAAGCAGACTTATTATGTGTGTAAAAGTTTGATTATTCTGTGTACACAAATCAGGAAGGGATCACTTGCTAGTACTGCAGGTCCTATAGGAAGCCATGGTTTAGAGGGGAATGTAGCAGCTCTTTTGTATCCTGAATAGCATTTAATAATATTGCCAAGTCTTCTATTATTATTAATGATGCCCATAACAAATATTCTGCAAGCTCTATTTTAGAGTAAAAATGCAAAATGCAGTTTTCCTCAATACATACAGAGAGAGAGAGAGATGAGAGAAATAACATGTTCAACCTGAATTGTTTTCCTGACTGCTTCCTCATCTGTTCAAAACAAGGATAGTATAAGAGTATGTGTATGTAATAATTACTTTGTGATACTGTCACTAATAGCAGGTGAGAGCAGCTGAAAGTAAGTGCCTTGTAAATAATGCGTTTTTACAGGTAGCTCAGAAAAAACACAAAGGAAGGAGGAGTTCCCCCCCCCCCAGCATAGCCCAAAACATTTGAAAAATAAAACAAAACAGTTTGGGGTACACATTTAATTTTGACCTTCTCTTTTCTGCATCACATCTCCCAAAATTCTAAGATAATAAATTTTTCATGCATATGTTGCATGTCAAAAACTAGCTGGTTGATGCACGCCACCCACTCTAATAATTGATTTCTGCTGTAAGCATTCATGGAATCCCATGCTTACACAGGTTTTTCCAGTTCACTGCAATAGTATGGACTCCACACATGCAGTGGAGATGCAAACATGGCATGTTAATATAAAAATATTAAATCTAATGGGGAAGCTGCTGCTTTGACATTCTTATTGTGTACACACTGGGGGCTGATGGAACCATTGGAGCAAAGGACTTATTTGGATTTTTTTCATAGGGCCTATACAGACTGCCAGAAATAATCCAGTTTTAGGCCACTTTAACTGTCCTGGCTCTGTGCTAGGGAATCATGGAAATTGTAGTTTTTTTGAGACATTGAGCCTTCTCTGTCAGAGGGTTCTGGTGCCATAAAAAAACTACAGTTCCCATGATTTCTTTGCACTGAGACAGGACAGTTAAAGTAGTCTCAAACTGGATTATTTCTGGCAGTTTGTATAGACCAGGGGTAGGCAACCTTTTTGAGCCGAGGGCCGGGTTGC
>CM034701.1:57165843-57179001 GCA_020142125.1 Phrynosoma platyrhinos
TATTATTATTATTATTATTATTATTATTATTATTTTCTCCACAACATTTTAGGAGGTTTGAATATAGGAAGAAATATTTATATTCATGTGAAGTCAAAGGCTTTCATGGCTGGCATCCATAGTTTTGTTTTGTTTTCTCTGAAGATGCCAGCCACAAATGCTGGCAAAACATCAGAAAGAAACTCTTCTAGAACATGACCACAGAGGCCCAAAAAGTATTCATATTCATACTTAGCAGAAAACAACCATAATTATTTATTTGCATGAATAAGGAGGAAATAGTTGAAGATTTAATCCTGCCCTGTAGGAAACTTAATAAATGAACAGTATCTGCTGGAGTGTCTAACATTTAGGCCTTGTCTACACTCAGCCTATGTATATGTATAAATAAACCATACATAACAAAAATGGCATAACTTCATTCCTGTAACTTCATTCTGTAAAAATCCTGCACCTCTGGAATTGTCGTCATTTGGTGAACTGAAGGGTGACAACACTGCTTTGTTTCTGGCAAATGCTGTAACATAAACTAAATTGGACTGAACCTTTCATACTTTATTAATAAGCCAGTCTGTGATCATACAGTTGGACAAAATGAAAGAAACTGAGTAATATTTAAAAGAATGGCAATACAGGAATCAATTCTCCAGTTATATGCAGGATAAGTAAAATGCAGAAAGAAAGATGTATAATTTTTAGGTGAATTTTTCACTATGCTGAGTGGGATATTAATCCATTTTAGAAATCAAATTATTGGTACATCTGTTTCTTCTTTGCTATTTGGGAATTCACAAGAAAAAAGAAAGGCTACATGGTTTTATCCGAAAAGTATTTAACATGTATTTGAAACTGGACACTTCCTCCCTTCCCTGTGAATAACATAAAGATCCTGTGAGGCACTGTAGTTGACAACACCTGTGATGAATTATTTGTAAATGTAATGAATTACATTACTAGGGGCATGTCAAATTATACGTTGATAATGAATTTTTGGATGCATCTGCTATGTAATTGTTCCCAGCGGACATGCATTCATCTTCACCTGGCATTATTTTCCTGATTTTTGTGGTTATTTTTTTTAAAAAAAATATGCATTTTCATTCCTATCCATGATCCCTGTTCCTTTGTTCTAATCAGGTCCATTTATTGTGTTGCACATTCTGAACAAAAGAGGAGGGGAAAAACACACACATAAGGATATTGGCTAAACAAAACCCTGGCCTTTATGTGTTACTGTGTAACTGCCTGCTTGGCTTCAGAAGGTTGGGTGGTGTTGACAAGGGAGATCTGTTGTTTTCCTGCCTCTATCTGCCAGCTGCTGCAGCAGGGTATTCTAGAGCATATGAAATGAATAAATGTTAAAAGCTGTGCTGATGACAGATATGCTCACACTGCCTTTACTTGGTATCTGTAAAGGGTTTTATTATTGTTTTTAAAAGACAAATTAACTAAATTAAGAGCCTGTGTCTCACCTGACTTTGTTTTGTTATGGAAACATTCTCTATGAAACCATCTTTCATCGGTCTACAACTACAGAGAGCAGCACTTGTGGATCAACCATGTGTGCACAAACTTTTCAGTTAAGATTATGTTTGCTATCTAGAGTTCAGGTCCACGTCACAAATCTGTTTCACGTAGGCAAACCTGTCCCTTTCTGCCAACAGTGCAAATATGAAGTCTTTGTGTCAATAACCTGGTGCCAGTGTTTTGTTTTGTTTTAAAAAAAAAAACACTGTCTTATTTTTATTTTAATAAGAGCACTTAATTATTTACATTATTTGGTTTGTGATATTTCAACAATATGGTCATAGGGTAGTACAGTTTACAAACCAGAGCTTACATCTGAAGCCCAAATCTATTTAGTTTAATCTGCAGGTTTTCACATTGTGCGATATTATTCAAGGTTGCAGGATGTCTACTGTGTGCCACAGGGATCCTTTTTGTGTTGAACTGACCCCTAACTGTTCAATAGACCCTTTAACTTGGGACTTCAAGTGCCTCATATTATGTACATCTCCCTGAGAAATGAGGTCTGTTGGACAGGTCCTCTTCTGTGTCCCATCAGTAAGGACAAACCACTATAGGAAGAAATGGAAGAGGGCTTTCTCTTCTGTGGCACATTAATCACCGAACACCCTCCCTTTAGAGGCCCAATTGGCTTCAACACTGGTGTCATTCTGGCAGAAAGTCAAAAATTGTTATTGTTGTTGCTGTTGTTGTTGTTGTTGTTTTCGTATACCCCACCTTTCTCTCAATATAGGAACTCAAGGCAGCAAACAGCAGATTTAAAACAATACAATTTAAAAACAGCCCAACATTAAAATGTATAAATATAACATTTAAAAACCAATTAAACCATTTAAAAGTTAAAATATAGCTTGCCAAAGAAAGCCCTACAAAATTCATGGGGTCACCATAAGTCGACTGGCAACTTCAAACATATGCACACACACTAGGACTTATCAGATCTAACCATGCTGATAATCAGTTCAGTTTCAAGTGACAGTCATATAGCTTAAAATTACACAAGTGTCTACAAGCATCAGTGATGTTTCTTGTACAAAATTAACATGCTACAATCTATATTGCTTGAAAGGTGCCACCACTGGACACCGCTGCCCATCAAAGCCTTAACTATATTCTGCATCAGTGTATCATTTCAGAAACAATGCATGAAAATTCAGGTTTTTGTTCACATTTCTATTAAATTATTTAGTGCATATTAATGTATACATGTTTGCATGAACTATCTAAAATCACATATTTGCAAGCAATTTCTTTCTAATAGAATGCAATAGATCTCAATGTACGAACATGATTTTCACTAATAGTGAATTTTTGTGATTAATTTCTCATTGAAATACTACAAAAAGTATAAATATTAAAACTGAACTGTGTTTTAGGTTGTACATTACTTCAGAAAGTATGATATAGTTTTTGGAAAACTTAGGGCCTCGGCAGATGGCTTATTGAGCCGTCTTCCGGGCAGGGAAGAGGAGGGGCCGCTGCACGCGCGGCGGCCCTTCCTCTTCCTGAGGTCACCCTGAACGCTTCCGGGCCACCGGACGCCCGGCGCGTTCAGGGCAACCTCCTCCCGCAGCATCCGGACGCGCTGCGGGGGATAAGTCAGAGAAAGGGCGCCCGCCGCCCTTTCTCTGACTTATGAAAGGAGCGCCAATTTGGAGCTCCTTTCAGGGTCGCTCTAGGAGTGCCGCGGTGGGGCTGCCATAGCCCCGCGGCGCTCCGGACCAGGGCGTCCCAAACGCCCTGGTCTGCAGAGGGGGTTACTTTCTTGGACTATAACTACTAGAATCCCCAATCTGTTTTTGTGCTCTAGGAAGCCTTCTGGAAGTACTAATAGGATTGTAAACATGACTCAAGGTCATCTATGTGTCTTGTATTCAGTGAAATGGGTTAAACTATCATCAGATCCTCAGAGAAAATATTAGGTTTCGGCAACACCTGTATGGGACTACCCAAAATACCCCAAAGTTGTTCTTTTCAGTCCTCCACTTGGGGTGGAGAGAATAACATAAAAATATTCAAATTAGATATTAAAAAGCTATAGGCTCTGTAGATGAGACTAAAGTCCCAAGAGGGACACTGAAGTTTTTAAGAATCAGCTTGAAGTATAATGGTAGAACACATGTAATAAATTGCTTTACTCTTTTCTTCAAAGGGATGCCAGTCACTTATCTATTGCATATCAAACCTGTGACAACTTGGAGCAGAACAACAAACAAACAAACAACATGATGAACCCCATATCATCAAACCTGGATATCAAATGTACATTGGTGTGCTATGTAAAGTCAATTGAAGTCAAATCATGGGTATTTCTTAGTGATTACAAGGATCTGGAGTCCTTACTATAGGACAGTCCAACCTGAATGGTGGTTTCTTATCCAATTCTCAAGTGTCATAGCATCTTGACCAATGAAGTATTCTGAAGGATTTGGAAACTTGCCTGTTTTATTATATTTTAGCAATCCAATAAAGTTATTACCCAATTTTGATTTTCCATTTTGTTTAGAGACCCTATGGCTGTTTCTATTTTTGTCTCCCCAAATAAGCTTGATGGCTTCATATTTCTTTGTATATGGATTAATCCTATGAGGGCTTTATGGAGTAGCTTTCTTGTGGCACACCCTCTGTGACATTTATTTGTCTAAAAATATTACAGGCTACCTTTTAGGATTAACCCTGCCAATGTGCAACGCAACCAAATGTAAAACCAAAAGTACAGTAAAGCATTGATGAAAACAATGCTAAGAATAAAAGCACATATATTAGTAACTGAAAACAGAATAATGGCACCCAACTCCCACATACCCTCCGAATGTCCTATTTTGAAAGTGTCATCCCACTCTTTCAGCTGCTTCTAACATGTTCTGGTTTCTCCTCCCCCCCCCCCTTCCACTCCAAATTTTGCCCTGGCTTATTTCAATTGCTGCACTACAGAATTCAAAGTGCAAAAGTAATTGGTACTCAGTTAACTCAAGAGGAGGGAAAGAAGAAGAGAGGATGAAATGTTGTGCTTCCCAGCAGGCCCAGATGAAAGCAAACTGCGGCAGCTTCTCTTAGCTTCTGTGTTCGTCCTTCATAATAGCCTTTGTCATCATGACCATACTTTAATGTTGCAGGGCCACACGTGTACTGCTCTTCATCTCTGAAAAGGTGGAGAGTATGGAACCAACTCATTTGCTGGCCAAAGTACACAGGAGAGTTTTTAAAGCCTGCTTGAAGGAATGTAATGTTGAGTCTCTTGGCAGTAATAAATTGGAATAAATTTCCAAAAGTGGAAAATCCATTACTTCAAAAAGATTCACCAGCACAAAACATTTTTATTTAAGAAAGACTTTCAAAATATGTCACAGACAATTTTAATTCATTTTTATTTTTGTTGTTTTCTCTTTTTAAATGAATTTTTGCCATATGCTTTATGAATTGTACATTACTTTGCATACTTTTAATAGACAAACCAACTCAGTAATTTTGCAAATGCAACTTTTTCCTCCTTTTTGGTAGGATATGGACTAAGGGCCTTTGCAGACTGCCAAAAATAGTGCAATTGAGCCACTTTAAGGGTTAGGGAATCATGGGAACTGTATTTTATTGTGGCACCAGAGCTCTCTGACAGAGAAGGCTCAATGTCTCAGAAAAAAACAATTCCATGACTCCCTAGCACTAACCCTAACCCTTAAAGTGGACTCAATTTGCACTATTTCTGGCAGTCTGCAAATGCCCTAAGGGGGGAAGCAGACTGGCAGCACGGGGCCACCCTGGGAAGGTGCGCCGCAGGATCGAGGCATCCCCATGCCTCGATCCTGCTGCGCTCCTTCCCTGTCCCTGAAACGAGCGCTAAAATAGTGCTCCTTTCACAAGTCAGTGAAAGTGCACCTCAAAAGCGTGAGGCGCACTTTCGCTGACTTTTCCACCGCAGCGTGTCAGGACGCTGCAGCGGGACGTTGCCCCCGGAGCACCGGCCGTGCGGAGGGCCGGCGGCTCCGAGGGCAACCTCGGGAGGAGGAAGGGGCGCTGAGCGTGTGGCTGCCCCTCCTCTTCCCTGCCTCGAGGACGGCTTAATAAGCCGTCTGCCGAGGCCCTCAGTTGCCTGTTGCTGACCCTGCCATCAGACTTAAAATCATTGCAATCTAATGCATTAAACTACACTAGAAGGTTTGAGAATGGAGTCATATTTCCACCTGACAGTCTATGGTGCATGTCTACCTGAGCAATTGCCTGAGGAAGACTGAAAAACAAACTAGTTGTTTTGATTTCCACAGCAATCATTTCTGCAATGGTTTCGTGGAAGTTTGATATGCAACAGTATGAACAAAGAACATGAAAAGAACTCCATTTGGATCAAATCAAAGATTCATTCAGTTCCTGTTTTTCACATAGTAGCAACAGCAATAGCAAGTACATTTCCATACCACTTATCATTGCACGTAAACATTCCCTAAGTAGTTTACAATGTTTAAGTTAATTGCCCCAACAAGCTGGGTACTCATTTTAGGAACCTTGGAAGGATGCCAGACTGATGGGCATTGCAGACTGGCCTAAAGGGCTGGCCTGGGAGTGGAGTTGGGGTGGAGCAGCTGCATGCTGGCTGCCCAACTCCAACCCAACACCGTTCTGAAGCCATGCCCCTGTTTGCACAGTGTGCGGCATCAGGTGCAGCATTATGCACACTGCGCCAAAAGGATGCGGAAGAGTTGTAGTGCCTTTTGGAGGTGGCAAAAGAAGGATTGGTTGCCGTGGCCCCAATCCACTACTAGCAGTGGCGGCCCAGAGCCACCCAAAATGGACCATCTGTAGAGGCCCTGAGTCGAGCCTGAGCCCCTGGCTGGTATTGAACTCACAAACCTTGTGATTTGTGAGTGAGTGGCTGCAGTACAATCATGTGCCCATGAGCAGGATATGAGGTCAGTAGCCCTTTCCTACTTTTGTGCCCTGTCAACTGCGGAACATCATCTCTGATCCCAGAAGTATTGTGTAGTCATCATGGCCAGATCTATGTCTGTTTTCATTTTACATAAAAAAAAATCTCATGGGACCCATGGACCCAAGGTGGCTTACAAAAAGGCTAAAGCAAGATATACATAGAAACCTGATAATAAAAAGTTAAAACACAATGAAACAAGTTATCATAGTAAAATAACATTTAATTGTAAAAAGACTAAAACCATTAAAAAATGTAATATGAAAGTTAAAAGTACAGCATATACCCAGACCATTAAAAAAAGACTCACTGAAACCAATTAATAATTAAATGCCTATTTGAATAAAAATGGCCTTTGCCTGCAAGTGGAAAGAGAGTAGAGGGGGAGCTAACCTAGCCTAACGTGAAAGGTAATTTCACATGCTGGGAGCAGTCATTGAGAACACTCTCTCCTATGTCCTTACTAGATGGTCCTCTCTCAAGGAGCTTAAGACTCTGGCAGGTTCATATAGCAGATATGCTCTTTCAGATACTCTGGACATAAACCATATAGTACTTCCCTCCCATCTGCATAAGGGAAGATCAAGGAGGAAAATAGGGGGAGGCAATTTTAATCTCTGCAGCTGTCTATACTGTCTCCTACATACAATGTTTCAGGGTGAAGGTGCAGGCTGCAGAAAGGCAGAGAAAATAGCATCTCTGCCAATAGGTGCTAATTAGGATTTGGATCATTGTGGTGAAAACAAATAGATCCTGTGACAAGCTGTTGCCCATACAAGTGGTACCACAGACCTTCTTAAATCCAACTTGTACAATTAGCTGAAAGCAGCTGCCTAAACTGTACTTTGTTGTTGTTTTTTGTTAAAAACCCCCCGCTCAATCTCGACCCATGGAGACCCTGCTGATGAGACATCTCCAAGACCTCCTGTCCCCCACTGCACTGCTAAGTTCCTGTAAACTCATACTTGTGATCTCTTTAACAGAGTCCATCCATCTAGCATGCAACCTTTCCCTATAACAGCCTCAGTTTTGTCATGTTGGCTTCCAGGGAGATTTCTGTCAATCTGCTCTAGGACCATTTTTTGTCCTTTTGGCTGTCCATGGGATCCTCAGCACTATTCTCCAGCACCACATCTCAAATGAATTGATTTTCTTCCTGTTTTCTTTCTTAGCTGTCCAGCTCACACATCCATACATGATAATAGGGAATACAATGGCTTATATTATTCTAACTTTTGTGCATAGTTGTATGTCTTTGCATTTTAGGATCTTTTCTAGTTCTTTCATTGCCACTCTACCCATTCTTACTTCTTCTGATCTCCTGGCTGCAGCTTCCATTCCTATCAATTTTTGATCCTAGGTATTAGAACTCTTTTACTATTTCTAGTTTTACTATTGTCTAGTTCAAATTTGTGTACCAACCATTCAATGTTGTGTTTTTAGGTGAGAAATTTGTATCCTATATGTTAATTTCCTTTAATTGTGGTATTTTGTACATTTGTAAATATTTTGTTTTATTTGTTCTGACCCATACTCCACCTCAATAATATCTGTTGGTGGGCAGCCTTGTACATTTAATAAACCAAATCAAGCATTTCTTCTGAGGACAGCACCTTTTATTTTACAAGGCTGTGGGTACCTTCTTGCTCTAGAGGATTTGAAGAAAGGATGTCAGAAAGTCTGCTGTTGTAAGAAAGAGGCAGAAACCTCACAGTGAATGAATAAAATGCATCTTAGAACTCAGCCTCCACAGCATCTTAGAGTGCAGCCTCTAAAAATTGCAGGATTGTTCACATCCAGAATTTTGTTCTACAATTTTGCATGAAAACATCTGGCAATTAAAAACTGTAGTTTCATTTTCCTAGCACGTCTCCCCAGCTAACTAGAGAAAATTAATAGGTTTGTGGCTCTTGTGGTGCAGAATACCTCATCTCTTTTGTTCAAAGCTATGTCAGATGGCTTTGATTTTCTTACATTCGTGTATTCTCTTTAATATTCATAGTTACTTTAAGAGCTATAATGACATTATATTAGACTGAGCTGTTTCGGCCAGCAATTACATGGGTCCCATTATAATTCATAATCTATCAAGCCCTGCTCCTGCACATTAGCCTTTTATTTCAGTGAAGCTTGTAAAGGAGCAATACTTGGAAGGCAGTGCAACCAATGTCAACTTTTTTTGGTTTTATACATTTCAAAAAGAAATCCTTCAACAGTGATTTGAAGCATCCTATGGTTACACACTCTCATCATCATCATCATCATCATCATTTATTTCTTATATCCCGCCTTTTGCCTAAGCAATCAAGGCGCTTACAAATATAAGACACAGAATAAAAACACACATTACAACAATAACAGTAATACAATACACCCCCTTAAAGACAAAATACAATATTAAAATAAACATAATAAGATTAAAACAACATGCATTCTGCCTTCTCTGCCTCCTGATGATGGGGGATGGAGGGAGGGCCTTCTTCTTTTCCGGCTAGGCCTGATGGAGCCAGCCTGCCTTCTCTCCCTCCAGATGATGGTGGAACATCATGCACATGGAACATTAATTAACAATTAAGAGAACAGGATAGGCCCTTAATAAATTGAGTTCTATATGTGCATCCAAACATCTATGTGCATGCTGAAGACATGGGATTAGAATGAATGGCCTCAGACCAATATAAAACTGAGTACATTTAGACTTTCAGCAATGTGCAATTCTACACTGTTTATCAGCAATATAATAGTAATGCTGTCTTTATGAATAGCTTCTTAGAGATAACCTCTGTCTGGATCAAGCAGTACCTTGATGTTCTATCCAGGAGTGACAACATGCATGTGTGAATGGGCCACCATTGACATAACACCAAAGAAAAACATTACACAACAGAAAGAAGATTTTCAGTGAGCTGTTTCATTCATACAGCTTCTACTCATCAATACACTGAAACTCCGTGATTTGCCAGTAAAACTGGCTACCTTGGACTTTCCTTCCCAGGAGTATTTAAATAGAGCTTGGATAATCTGTATTCTGTAGTGAGGATGGGCTTGCAGTAGATTACCAACAGGATATCTTCTTTCACCACTGCAATTCTATGATTTCATGATTCTATCAAATCATCAGATGTATATGGGTGTGTGAACTAATTCAAATTATAATAAAATCCAAGTGCAAAATCTACTTTAGGCTGATTCGTACATGAATGTTTCACAAAGCTGAACAAAAAATGCTTCTTCCATCCATTCAGTTTTCCTGTTTGCTCTGTAGGTGTCAAATCTGACATAGAGTGTTAAGGGGATTTATTAGAGAAATGGATGACATTTTTCCCAAGGCCTCCCCCTCCCCCTCCTCTGTACTATTGTCATTTGTGGATGATTATGGCAGTTGAGAATTTCTTGGTGGCCATATGCTGACAGCCACCATTTTCATGCACAGATCTTAAATACTACAGGCATGGTCCTTTGTTACAATGGACTGTTGTAATGGGAATGATTCTGTAGAAAACTCCACCAGTGCCTCAAAGGGTAAACAGATTTAAACCTTGCGGTAAATTTAGCCTGCTTGCCAAACCACCCTCTTGTATGCTAGGAGATCTATCACTGTCAACCATATCAGTACATCTTTACTTATTGGCATAGTGTCAGTCTGGAAAGCATGTGTGTTGCATATCTCTAATTCATAGAGAGTCAATCACAGTTGCTTACAGATAATGGGGAGGAAGGAGACAACCCCGTTTTAAGAGAGATTTTGCTTTTGCACCCATTGATCCTTCCTGCACCTTAAAACATGTCTGGGGGTATTTATTAAGTACAGTGAAATAACAACCTCTGACAGGAAGATGATCAGGAAAGTTATTTCTAGCCATTCTCCTATATAAGAGGATGGAGATATATGTGCACATCCATACTTTTATCTGGACTGTTGTCCTTGGGTATGGTAGAGAACATTACCACATAATCAGTGTTGAATCAATGCTCAGTTGCCAATCCAGTTCACTTCTATACTTGGAATAGTAAAGAACACATCATCTTTGTCCATTGCTTCAGGTGGAAAAACATATTGAGCACAGGTAGCTTAAATGGTGGGGGGACAACAAATTTTGAGGCTGGGGTCACTCCACTCCAAAATTTACACACTCCTGCTCAGATCTCAAACCACTGCTGGTCTTGTGCTGACCTGGCTTTATAGTATAGTTCTCTTCATTTGAAATGCTTGCTTTCACATGACTGAATATCAAGCCATCTCTCTATGTATACTTTTCTGGCAGTTGATTTTAGTAAGGCTCATGCCTCATGTAAGTTCCTTGGGATTAGTTAGCATATATCATTAATAAACTATCTCTGCAAATTCTTTTAAAGCTTTGGTATGTCAGCACCCTCAAGTCTCCAGTATTAGATGAAATATTGAGAGGATTTCTTTTGATGTGTAGAAAGAAGTTCAGTAAGGCCATTCAGTACCTATTTTATCTTTGCTAAGTCTGGAAGGTACAAGAGTGTATGCTTGTTGCGAGCAATATCAACTTTATAAAAGAATTGCATAGCAAAGGGATGAACAGAATTCACCTTCTCAAATGAGTGATTCAAAGCTCAAATGATGCTGGAATGAGACACTGTGGATGGCAGGTGGCTGCCAGCAATGATAACATAATCGCGTTGCTTCCTTATTTTCCATTTTATTAGATACTGGTGGAGATGTAGGAGACTCACAAGCTAGTGAAGTCACAGAGGTCTGCCCCAAGACATTTCTCTGCCTTCAGAGAGTTACAAATGATCAATTGAGGTACACAATTCCCAAAGCCAGCAAATTATTTTGGCAAATGGAACAAAAAAGCAAACACATCTAATAAATGTCTTTTCTAGAATATCACTGACTATTTGTGTCTAAAAACAGCACAAACTAGAATCTATACATTTGAAACACTGAAGCATCTTGAAACATCTAGAACACATCAGGCTATGTATGTCAGACTTTCCCAATCTGTTGTTTTCCAGATATGTTCAGTAACAACCCACATTATTCCCAGATAGCTCTGGCCATATTGGTTGATGAGAGTTGGAAGGCATCAGGGGCCCCTTCACGCTACAGAATTATAGTAGCATTATTCTACTTTAACTGCCATGGTTCCATCGTATGGGATCCTGGGATTGGTAGTTCAGGGAGGCATATTTAAAATTCTCTTCTCTAGTAGAGAAAAAAGCACTGCTCTAGTGTTTCTCTAGAATACAAATCTCAGGATTCCATAGGAAGGAACCATGACAATTAAAGTGGAATAAGTGCTATAATTCTTTAGAGTGTATTGGACCCAGGTTGAGGAATTGGGGGGGGGGGCTTAGGAGAAAGGGAGTGTTATTAATTCTGTTGTAGAAGACATAAGTAAGAATTAATGCAGGAAAAAAACAGAAAAGAGAAAATGGAAAAATGCAAACAATCAGAAAAATCTAGTGCTGGTCAACAAGGAAAAAAGTACCCATTTTGTCAGCTAAGGAAGACAAACAATGTGTAAAGAATCATCACAAAGCAGTAGAATACATAGTTACACAATTTTTGCAGTATTCATGTTGATCAAAAATTATATTTTCTTCCCTTGCTTTTAAAATGTCCCTGCTGAATGGAGGGCTCAGTGAGTGGCCAAGTTCTCAAATTTCCCTTCAGTCTCCATTTCCCATCATTTACTTAACATCAATGAAAGGCAACGTCTAATTTAATGATTTGTGGGTTCCATAATTTTGTCTGTGGCTAATATATCCATCAGAGGCTGACAGTATCACAATTTTAAAACATGCAACTGAGATGAACTTATCCCTTTTGAATGAGAAAATAACCCACATTTTTTATTCATTGGGGAATTCTTCAGTACCAAGACGATGTTGCTTGATTTTGTACAATAAAGGAAGAATCAAGTGGCTCTGTTGAAAAAAGCTGTAATGAAATAAATGCCACTTTCTTGATTATGATAAACCAATTAAATCTAATTTCTGCTCTGTTTCCATACATAAGCAACAGCTGTACATACTATCCATGGGTAATTAATTGCTTCCAACTGCCTGCCAGTGAAAATGATAGTTCTTTACGTTGATGACACAACACAACATGTGCCCCTAAACACATTAGGGTATATCATATGATTACACAATATGCCATAGGGATTTACAGAGCAGGCAACAGATTTAGATCAGAAGAGGAAAATATGCAACATGACTGGCAACGGATGAATGTAGTGCTTCCCAGAGATATTGGAAAGCTTCTGTAGCTCAGGAGTAATGATAGCTCCAAGAAGGATGTTTTTAGCGATTTTTGAGCAATGCCTGCACCTTTCTATTATGCCATTCCTAAGTGTCAACAAGTTGGGTGAATAGTTAGAGTGCAACCATGAAAAACAGAAACAATGACACACAGTAAAGCCCCATACTAACATTACACTCTACCGCATATGGACTCTGGCATTATACAATTCAATAATTTTTTTAAAAAATATATATATATATTTATTTAATATTAGGGTTAAAGCTGTTTTCATGGAATCATAGAATCATAGAGTTGGAAGAGACCACAAGAGTCATCCAGTCCAACCCCCTGCCATGCAGGAACTCAAAATCAAAGCATACCCGATAGATGGCCATCCAGCCTCTGTTTAAAGATCTTCAAAAAAGGAGACTCAACCGCACTCTGAGGGAGTGTGTTCCACTGTTAAACAGCTCTCACTATCAGGAAGTTC
>CM034701.1:57179101-57189809 GCA_020142125.1 Phrynosoma platyrhinos
CACACTGTTGACTCATGTTCCACTTGTGGTCTACTAGGACTCCTAGATTCTTTTCACACGTAGTCTCATTAAGCCATCTTATATCTATGCATTTCATTTTTTTAATATTGGGTTAAGCTCCCAAGAGTTTGGAAATCTGAATCTGAGGCTCATATCTTTAAAATCCTCATCCTCATTTGCCATGTGATCACTACTGATGCTTTTCTGTAAAGGCCCTATTCTCCTTTTAGGGTCTTGCCTGTGTCTCCTGTGTTTTATTCAAATTGACTATTACAGCTCTGAAAGATAGAATTTGTTCTGTGGACACCAAGTTGAGACCTTCCCAAGATGGGTCTCAAACCCACTGTTGTAAAATAGGAGAGGTGGTAATTAAACACTCTAGCAGAATAATTGGACTGCCAAGGCAGAAGCTGAACAACCATAGTGCCATTATCTCCCATAGACACACACATATAGTGTCTAGCAGAGAAAGAAATAAGCTCAATCTTCCTTGTAAAATATTTAAATAGTTTCACTTACAGTGTTTGTATATATTCAAACATATATATTCAGTGGTTAAGACGCTGACTCTGTTGATTGCAAGATGGTAAGGTTTGCAATTTGAGGCCCAGGTGCTGTATGATGGGGTGAGCTCCTATCACTAGTCCCCCCTTCTGCCAACCTAGCAGTTCGAAAGCATGCAAATGCAACTAGATAAATAGGTACCACTTCATTGGGAAGGTAAACAGCATTCTGTGCAATCATCCTGGCCATATGATCACAGAATAATCTCTGACAATACTGGCTCTTCGGCTTAGTAATGGAGATGAGCACTGACCCCTATGGTTGGACATGACTTGACAATCTTGTCAATGGGGAATACCGTTCCCTATATATTCAAATACAGTTGGTCCTCCATATCCACAGATTTTTTATCCACAAACCAAACCATCTACAGATTGAAAACATTATACACACACATGTGCATTCCCAAAAGCATACCTTGATTTTGTCGTTTTATATTAGAGACTCATTTTATCATGTTATTGTATTTCATGGGACTTGAGCATCTGCAGATTTTGGCAGAAGCTAAATTTCTTCATTCTTTAGAGAGTCTGTCCTCATGAGCATTGCTGTAAAGTAGGCATCTTAAAGTCCTAGAATTTCTAAGAATTCAGCCATCTTTTTGGCTTAAGAGAAAGTCATCATTCTCTTTCAACATGTATACCTAAACAGTATGCAGCATCCTCTGATTCTTTCAGTTCAGTTTCCTTATTCGGGTTATTTACAATGTCTATGTAGTCTTGTGAGTGGCTATAATCAAGTTATCATGCATGTAAACATGCATCTGAGGAAGTAGGCTTAAGTCTACAAAAGCTCATGCCATCAACTTCTTTCTTTATTAGGCTCAAAGGTGCTACAATAACCTTTGCATACTGATTTTTCAGACGAACACAGCTATGTCTTTGAATTCAAGTTTTCAAAAGGTTTCTTTGGGCCTCGGCAGATGACTAAAAGAGTCGTCTTCCGGGCAGGGAAGAGGAGGGGCAGCCGCACGAGCGGCGCCCCTTCCTCTCCCCGAGGTCGCCCCCAGAAGCGCCGTCCGTCCGCACGGCCGGCGTACCGGGGATGACCTCACGGCGCAGCGCCCACATGCGCTGCTACGTTTGAGTCAGGGAAAGTGCGCCCGCCGCTTTTAGGGCGCACTTTCCCTGAAATCTAAATGGAGCGCCAATTTGGTGCTCCTTTTAGATTCGCCGCAGGGGCGCTGCGGTGCGGAGCCTCCGCTCCGCCGGCGCCCCGACCCGCAGTGACTGGGAAGCAGTCGTCTGCTTCCCCCCTTTGTTTCTGTGGAGTGGCTTGGGAAAAGAGTCCTTGGTTCTATCCCACAAGCAACATGTCATGGTGTCTTGTTCCTTGATGCCATTTATGCTGACCTTTACTCCACAGAGGCCATCAAAGGTGGTCCCTCCCCCACATTACCTTGCACCAAGTGAGTCCATAGCCAAATTCAGCAAACTGAGGATATATTAAATGGACCACATAGTTCAATGTGCATGAGATCTAGCAGAAACCTTGTTCTCCTTTCAGTCAACATGGATGCTACACTGGCATTTAAGACAGAATAACTCATTTTTCCACTAAAATCTACTTCACAATATACATTTTCAATAATGGTCAATAATGTTCCCATCCACCCAGTGAATGAAGTATGTACTCTTGGCTTTATTTTTGATTCCTCTTTGTCATTTCCCCTTAGATCCACGCTACAGTGAAGTCATGCTGATTTTTTCTTTATAATATTACTAAAATCAGACCTTTTCTTTCCGTTTCTTCTGCTAAGACTTTGGTTCATTCCCTGATTATCTCTCACCTTCACTACTGCAACCTTTTTTTGATGGGCTTCCTTTGTCTCACTTTAATCCTTTGGTTTCCATTCAACACTCTGCGCTAGGATTATCTTCTTGGCTCACCATTTTGATCATATCACTCCACTTCTGACATCTCTGCAATGGCTGCCCATCCCTTACAGGATCCAGTATAAACTTTGTTTAACTTTCACAGCCCTACATAATTTAGTACCCCACTCCTTATTTATCAGTTCTTATCTCATTTTACCATTTGGTTTGAGTCCTATGATCTAGGGGTTCAGGGCTCCTCACCCAGCCAAGAGTTTCTTCTTCCCTAGATTGGATTCATACTTTTTTGCTTGCTGCACCTTATTCTTAGAACTGCCTTCCCAACCACCTGTGGTTTATTACTTCTTTAACTAATTTCAAGTCCAAATTAAAGACTTTTCTGTTCTCTGAAGCTTTTCAGACTGCACTTTGATATTCTCTGATAATCCAGACTAATGGTGTATTGTTTGTTTGTAGTTTTAAAGTTGTATTTCAATGGGATACATTTTCTATTTACAGTATATTATTTTATATGACTTTCAGATTGGATGCCATTGGCAGGTTTTATGTTGTTTTAATGACTTGTAAAGTGCCATGTAAAACTTACGGTGCTTATTAATATTAATATTAATATTAATAATGGCCTAACTGCCTTTTCTTCTACACAAACTACACATTTCCTAGACCTATTATTGTCTTGTGAATTTATCTTGATATCTATGCGCAAGTTCTGGTTGTTTTTATCATGATACAATTTGAGAAGCTGGAGAAAAATAACCAAGAACTAAAAGAAGAATTGAAACAGGAAAAATGTCAGGAGAGAAGGAGAGAATTGAAAGAGATTAAAGAATCAATTATATAAATATCCCAAGAAGTTAAGACAATAAGTGTAAACAGGGAGAAACTGGAATTGAAGGCAGAAATAATAGATAAAGAGAAAAGCAAATGGATAATCTGACCTTACTTGGGATGAGGGAGAAGAAATATTAAGACTGAGATTGATTCTAGAGGATCCACAAGATAATATAAGATCAAATTATGTGATGTCCTGGCAGATGTTTTGGAGCAAGAAAAAAGAGGTAATAAGCTTTGAAATGGACAGAATTTACAGAATATATTCCAAAATGGCGAGGGCAAAAAAATTGCCAAGAGATATAACTTTCATTTTCTTTAAAAGACTACAAGAGACTCAATCCTTCAGAAAAAAAAATCAAAATAAAATTGAAGGTGGATGGAAGAGAGATAATAGCTTTTAAAGACATTTCAACAATAATTTTATGTAAAAGAAAATATTATGGATTTTTGGCAGATAAACTAAAGGGGGGAGAATCCCATGTAGATTGCAAAACCTAGAAGGACAGTTTTTCTTTTAAAGGCCAGAGATTTTGAATCAATTCAGTGCAAAAATCACAAAAAGAGATTTTGTGAGAAAATACAGAAAAGATTTGGAGGGGAAACAAGAAGAGGACAAGATGAAGAAGCTGAGATGTACAGAACTGGGGCAAAGGAAAGAACAAGGGGAGCACACTTCTGTGGACAAGTGAGACCAAGGATTGGCTCAGCAACATAATGGATAGTGAAACATATTTGCTTACAATGAGAGTACTACTAGGAACTCATCCAACTAAATTGGCCAATGATGGATTACAAATGCCTTTCCTGGAACATAAATGGAGCCAATGCTCCAGAGAAGATATTTTTCATTTTGTTAGAAAACTCAATTTGGATATAATTTGCTACAAAATAAATATATTAGAAAGAAGGATGTAAACATCTGGCACATATGAAACAAGGACAAGAATTAACTTCTGCAGATCAGAAGAAGAATAGAGTGGCATGGTATAGTAATCCTATTTTTGGTCCAAGACTGGTATTGGCTAATGAAAAAAGTTGATGCATGGGAATTCAGATTTAAAAAGAGGCGGTTAAAATTGGGCTGTGGATGTATATGTGTGGAGATAGTGACTTTAAAAAAAATATGGATGAATTGTTGGATTTTTCATATAATAGTAGGTGTTTACTGGATCGTTGTAACAATATTATAGCCCCTAAAAAAGACAGGACCTCAGGAAAAAAAGATTAAGATAATTCAAGATAAATTACCAAAGGTGTAATTTAATTTAATGGATAACAGAATTAGTGTATTCTTTGATATATAAAAAATGGTGACATAAAACCTATACTTATTTTTTTCTGAAAGACTTTGGACCGAAGCAGATGGGCCAAATAAAACAAGTTCCAGACACTTTGGAGGCATGCAGATGGGCTGGATGAGGGAAAACAACCTCAAGCTGAATCCAGAGAAAATGGAGGTACTCGCAATAGGTACCCCTGGTCCGGAGAGGGAGATTTACCATCCAGTACTGGACAGGGTCACACTTCCCCTAAAGGACAAACTGTGCAGTTTGGGAGTACTCCTGGATTCATCCCTACAGTTGTCATCTCAAGTGGATACGATGGCCAGGAGTGCATGGTACCAACTTCGGTTGATCCACCAACTGCATCCCTACCTGGACCGGAAGGACCTTGAAGCAGTAGTACTTGCCCTGGTAATTTCCCATTTGGATTTCTGTAACATGCTGTACATGGGACTACCTTTGTACCAAGTTCGGAAGCTTCAACTTGTTCAAAACACGGCAGCCAGATTGGTCACCAGAACACCTAGGTCTGACCATATTACTCCTGTGTTGAAAGCTCTATATTGGCTGCTGATTAGCTTCTGGGCATAGTACAAAGTGTTGGTCATTACCTTTAAAGCCCTATATGGCTTGGGCCTGAGTTACTTGAAGGAACGCCTCTCCCTACACAATCTGCCCAGCACTCTCAGAACAACTGGGAAGAACCTATTAGAACATCACAGGTCTAGGCTTAATACGAGTTCCCAAAAATCATTTACAGCCGTCGCTCCTAAGCTATGGAACAGCCTGCCGGAGGAGATCTGTCTTATTACTACTCTAGAATCCTTCAAGAAGGCACTTAAGACAGAGCTCTTCCAGTGGGCCTATCCACCTGACCTCCCTAATGGGACTTAATTGTTATATATCATGATCTAACTGGCTTGGAAGTTGATGTTAAATGGGCTTTTATTGATTTTTACTGTTGTTGTATTTATTTTATTGATGTTATTGGCATATTGCAGTTGGGAAATATAAATAAAAGTTTTTGTTGTTGTTGTTGTTGTTGTTGTTGTTGTTGTTGTTATTATTATTATTACATATGCCCCCGGTGCAGCCAGAAGACATTCTGAGGCTGCCTAAGGCTGCCTCAGTCCACTAGTAGAAAGAGTGGGAAAAGTCCACTCTTTGCCAGCAGCTCATTTGTGATTGTAGCAGTGGTCTGCTCTGAGAGTAGGTTGTGTGGTCTCTGTGGTCCTGGGCAACTCAAAGCTCAATAGGGGTTGGAGCGGCCAGAGGCAGCTCCAAGCTGCCAATCTGTTTGACCCCTTCATCTTCTTTCAGAATAAATGTCTCTTCTGATGTTTTTCATGAATTGACATGATTTGGATCTCAAAGTTTTTAGCTTCCAGTGTAAAAAGTGTTGAAATATTACTTTTTCAGACAACAACCCAGTGTTACTGCCGCTTAAAAGAGCAAAGGAATGGTTTAAATGGAGATTAATTAAATCAATTTTGCAAACTAAAAGGGTGGTGGAGAAATGTAAGAAAAAGATAAGAGGATTTTTCTAAGATAACGTAGGCCCAAAATAGGTTGGGCCTTACTGTTGGGCTGTGTTGGGAGTGTGGCATTTACACGCATGCCCTGAATGTAGCCTGAAGCTGCCCTGATGCTGCCCAACCTAGAAGGGCTAGCTTCAAAAGGAGAGGAAATGAACTGCTCCTTTTCAGTGGCTGGTTTAAAATAGTGGCAGTGGGCCAAATTTGGGCCGCATGCATGCAGCTGCCCCAGTAGTGGGGCAATCAGTTCTGCGGCAGCCCTAATCCACCCTTTTTGAGCACCTTTTCACCTTTTAGATAAGGAAATTGACATAATGATTTGGGATGTGAGTAAAGCAATTGTAAGATGATATTTTATTCAATATAGTAATGATTTTTTTTTAAAAAAAAGATACAAGAACAGATTCAATTGATTCTGGATAAGGTTGGGGGGGAAGGAGAATGAATTTTGAAAACTCTCCAACAAAGACAGATTAAAGCTTTATTGATTAAAGGCAATTATTGATGTTAATGGAGGATGAAATAGAGAAAAAGTTGAAATTGGTAAAACAAAAGAACTTTGAATTTGCTAATAAATCAAGCAGACTATTAGTATATAAACTAAGAAAAGAAAGACAAAATACAAATTTTGAAAATAGATGATAATGATCCTATGTTTATGGACACTGAGAAAATGCAGAAAGTATTTTACCAATTTCAGTCTTTCTTATATAAATCACAAGAGATAGATTGGAAAAGTATATAACTAAGCAGAGCTTACCTAAGATTACAGAAAAACAGAGAAGATCTATAAATGAACCTATACATGCAAGAGAAATTTGTGATGACATTAACAAGAATACTTCAGGGAAGATGCCAGGACCAGATAGCTTACCAGTGACAAGTTAGAAGACTTTGAAATGGAAATTCTGATATCATTTTGGTAATGAACTCAATTTACAAACTGGGAAGATTTTTAATAGCTGGAAATAATCTAATATAGCTTTGATTACTAAAGAAGATCAGCACTTGACTTCGTTTTTTTTTTAAAAAAAATTACAGACTAATAGTGTTGCTGAATAATGATTATAAGTTGTTCATGATTATTTTGACAGATTAAAAACCCTTCTTCAGGACTTTATCTAATAGACCAGTGTGGATTTCTGCCTAAAAAACAACTGAGAGGCAATGCACTGAACATATGGGAATATTTAGAATAATGACAAGCATGCTTCATTGATCTATTTGAAAGCATAGAAGGCTTTTGATAGCTTAAACTATACTTTTCTTTTTAAAGTTTTGAAAGAGATGTCATTTGGAGACAACTTTATGACATCAGCTATATCGATTTATTCCAGACAAACAGCTTGAAAATAGTAAATGGAGAGTTGCCTAACCCATATGAGATACAAAAAGGAACTAGACAAGGAAGTTTGTTGGCTCCATTGCTATTTATTTTAGCACTAGAGGTTTTGAATAGAGATGTTAGGCAAGATGAGAAGATTACAAACATTAAGATCAAAAAGAAATATACAAATTGAAAGCATTTGAGGATGATTTGGTGATTAACTTGACAAATCCATTTGAACGTGTGGACAGACTGATGGTAATACTAAAAAAATTTAGTAACTTGGCAAGTTTTAACATTAATGAATAAAAACTGTAATGTTGACTAACAATGAAAATGAAAGATCAAATAGAATTGATGGGAGAAAAACTGGCTATAGAACTGGAAAAAATGAAATACTTAGGCATTACAACGATAATTTCAAATTGTAAGTTATTTCAAAACAATGGTGTGAAGATGTGGAAAGAAATTAAGGATTTGCAGAGATGGGAACATTTAAATCTACCTATGTTGGGGAGAATCTTGTACTAAGAATTAATGTGTTACCTAGAAGAAATCCCCATTCTGTTCTTATTTAAGATTATATTCATTCAATTTCAGTTTACCAGAGATTGTGAAGGTTACTTCAAATTCTACAAAACAGTGATACCTTTATTCAAACAACTAAAATGCACAAAATACAAGATACAAGTTTTTGAACATCCACTGGCTTCTTCATAGGCAAAAGTGTTAAAACTTATACAGGAGGATGTTTAAAATTACAATGGTAGTCACAGGCCTGTATTTTGTCAAGGTGTTGTTGATGTGTTTAATTAATCACTGTGCTGAGATGGTGTGGAGGGATATCTATGCAGGCAGGTCTCTTCTCCTTCTGGTCATGTGACACTGGGAACAAATCATTCTAAATAAAGATAAAGAGATAAAATTTGAATTTGATTAGCAATACAAAAAGGTATTTCCTCTGAGATCCAAGATGTCTCCATTCCTTGTGATATTAGAGGAAGTACCAATACCAACAGGAAAAGCAAGGTCTCTGAAGTTATTTTGTTAGTGAAATATGTTGTTGTAACTCCCATCATGCCAGTATAAGTTCTTTTAAAATCAATGCAGAAGGGGGATTCCAATACTTGCTTGTGCAACAACAGCTTACATCCTTCACATTCTCAAGTAATAGCACTGGCTCACGCCTGTCCCATAGCAAATCAGCAGCTGGTGGGGTAGGGGCATCCCAGGCATGATACAGCTGCAGTTTTGCAGCTAGGAAAAAGGAAAAGCTGCCATCCTCCTGTATCTCCAGCATACTTTCATTCACAGTTGCAAAACTGTAGCAAAATGTAACCAGGCGCCCCTTGCCCCCACTGGCCACTGAAATCCTACAGAGGCACACCTTACCACCATCAGCTGAGACTGCATATAGCCAAGCAAAATGACATTAGCCAAAGTACATTCCTAACCAATGATCATACAGAATCTTGGCCAGAAAGTTGAAGTTCAAAACAGCTGGAAAATCAAAAGATGGAGAACTGCTGCTCTGGCAGTCTCTAGCAGAGATTTCTAAGTACCTTACCAAACTGCAAATTTCAGAATCCCATAGAATACAGTAATAGCAGTTAAAATGGTATCAAAGTGTGTTGTTATTGTGTACTTTCAAGTAGTTTCCAATTTATGGCACCCCTAAGGTGAACTATCATGGGGTTTTCTTGGCAAGATTTATTCAGAGGAAGTTTGTCTTTGCCCTCCTCTGAGGCTAACAGAGTGTGACTTACCCAAGGTCACCCAGTGAGTTTACATGGCCAAGTGCTAAAAGTGCTACAAGCATACAATGCAGCTGGAGTGGCTCCCTTCATAAACCTATACAAATCTGTGGAATGTGTTTGTGTTAGCGCTAAGAAGATTCTTCTCATATGGTTTCTCCATATGTGAATTTATCCTGCATCTTGATAGGAAGTCGTAGGCTTTCATGGCCGGCATCCATAGTTTTTTGTGGGTTTTTCAGGCTGTGTGGCCATGTTCTAGAAGAGTTTCTTTCTGACGTTTTGCCAGCATCAGTGGTTGGCATCTTTCTCTGAAGATGCCAGCCACAGATGCTGGCAAAACGTCAAAAAGAAACTCTTCTAGAACATGGCCACACAGCCTGAAAAACCCACAAAAAACCATCTTGATAGGCTCTGATAAGGAAAATAGTCTCTTGCATTTCTTTGTACATTCATACTGGGAAAGATGGCATCATTGTGACAACATATTGACTGATGCCTTCCATGTACAGTTGTCCCTTCTGATTCATGGGGGATCCATTCCGGACCCCCTGGCAAATCGGAAATATTGCAAATATCCAAGTCCCATTGTTTTTAACACCCAGGTCCATGCACACACCCCAGGCGTGTGTGCCATTTTATCACTCCTGGCTTCCCATCTGCAAAATAGGAGGGACACGAATAGGAAGTCTGCGAAATAGGAGGGATGACTGTATTGTTACTGTGGAGGTATCACTGGCAAGGATTTATAATGATTTAACTGATAAGACTACAGTGGAAGCAGTTGTTCATGCTTCCATGATTGCTTTTCTTTCTGTTGACATGTTTGCCATTGACTCTACTACTGAATGAGCATAAAATCTTGACTAATTTGCACTGGCATTTGCCTGGGCTGTAGGATCAAAATTCTGTACTTAAAAAGTGTGGTGTCATCAGTACGCTGATGACACCCAGATATATTTCTCCATGACCAGATCATAGGCTCAGACTTCAGATGGCGTCTCTTCTCTTAATGACTGTCTTACAGCGGTAATGGATTGCATGAGGAAAAACAGATTGAAGTTGAATCCAGACAAAACGGAGGTACTAACAGTCACGGGCCCAAAACCAGGTTTGGGGATACAGTTTCCAGTCCTGGATGGAGTCACACTCTCCTCTAAGGACAGTGTTCACAGTCTGGGGGTGCTCTTAGATTCGTCGTTTCACATGACTAGTCAGGTGAATGCAGCGGTCAAGAGTGCCTGCTATCAACTTCGACTGATATGCCAGCTGCGCCCTTACCTGGATATGAGAGATCTGGAAACTGTAGTACATGCTTTGGTAACCTCACGTCTGGATTACTGCAATGCACTCTACATGGGGCTACCCTTGTGCCTAACCCAGAAACTGCAACTTGTGCAAAACATGGCAGCCAGATTAATCACAAGAACATCAAGGAGGGAACACATAACACCAGTGTTGAAATCTCTCCACTGGCTGCCGATTAGTTTCTGGGCACAGTACAAGGTGTTGGTTTTAACCTTGTATGTGGCTTGGGTCCAACTTATCTCAGGGACCGCCTCTTCCCATATGAGCC
>CM034701.1:57196311-57215317 GCA_020142125.1 Phrynosoma platyrhinos
TATTATTATTATTATTATTATTATTATTATTATTATTTATTATAAATGTTCAAATGTCAGTAGCCAAAATTGTACACCCAGGTATAAGAGGAATAAGAGGAACTCCATTTGCAGAAGTCCAAAAAAATTGAGGGTAAAGCATCCTACAAAGAGGGAAGGGTCTGTAAGAGAGCCTAAAACATCTTCAGAGCCTTGGAGATTGATGATTGATTGATTGATTGATTATAACTCAGGGGGACATGCTGTGTGTGTTGTGTGCCTTGAAGTCATTTATGACTTCAGGCAACCCTAAGATGACTCTATCATGGGGTTTTCTTGGCAGGATTTGTTAAGAGGGGGTTTGCCATTGCCTTCCTCGGAGGCTGAGAGAATGTGACTTGCCAAAAGCAACCCAGTGAGTCCATTGCCAAGTGGGGATTCAGACCCTAATCTCCAGAATCATAGTCCGGCACTGAAACCACTACAGCATGCTAGCCCCCACAAGGTTCTGTGCAAGATTTCAAAAAGTTACATCATACAAAAGGAATTGATTTCCTTTTATAGAAATTCCTTGGATTCTCCACATAGCTCTCCTTTGTACATACTAATCTCTATATACCTAGATGGCTATATGATATGCATGGAAAATGTTATGAGTAGTGGATTAAGTGAGGACATAGTCTTGTCTGACCATAGCCATATATTCTTTTCTATTCCTGGGTTTGGGACAGCATCATCACTACAGAGTATCATGATTGGTGACTAGTAGGGGAGCAGTTAGGGCTCCTCTTTAGAAGATAGCACCACAGTACACACATATAGATATTTCATCTATGGAAGCCAATTGGGCAGGCAGTTGTATCTCCATTCAGTACTGGTGATAAGATAGCATCTTCCATAGCACCTTCATGAGCAGGTTAGCTTTGATGATAGTCCCAGCTCCTTGCTGCAAATAATTCTCCACAAGTATTCAGTAACCAGTGTAAACTTTCACCAGCCATGCAAATGAATACAGAAGTGCTTGAGCTAGGTATCTCAGGCTAACAAAGGGCCACTTTTTCAGTATCTTATGAAGTGTCTCCTTTGTGTTCATGGGGTCATTCACAGTTTTTGCTCTTTGTGTACCACATGACTGTATGTTCTGGAGTATATTGGTTGCACTGGCTAGCTCTCTGTCTGCTTTTCTAATCAGTAGTCTTTCCCAACAGTATTCTCAGTACTGGAAGAAGGCAACTACACATGACACCCCATCTTGTCTAGCAATGAGCATACGTCTCCACTTCTCTCCACTGACTTAGGAAGATGAGGATTTCAATGGAAGTGAATACCTTGAGGAATGACTTGGGGATTTGGGTATGTTTCACCTGGAGAAGAGACAGTTAAGAGGTGATATGATAGCCCTGTTTAAATATTTGAAGGGATGTCATATTGAGGAGGGAGCTAGCTTGTTTTCTGCTGCTCAGAGAACAGGAGCAGGATGCAAGCTAGAGGAAAAGAGATTCCACCTCAACATTAGGAGGAACTTCCTGACAGTGAGAGCTGTTTGACAGTGGAACATACTCCCTCAGAGAGTGGTGTAATCTCCTTCTTTGGAGGTCTTTAAACAGAGGCTGGATGGCCATCTGTCAGGGATGCTTTGATTTTGAGTTCTTGCATGGTAGGGGGTTGGACTGGATAGCCGTTGTGGTCTCTTCCAATTCTTTAAATCTATGGAACAGATTTGAGACTGCTTCAGGAAGAATGACCAGGTGGAAAGACTGCCTTAAGTGTGCCTTCTCAGCTGCCTGTGGTCTAATGTTATGCCACCCCATGTCCAAATTCTCTCTTTTGTCAAGCTAGATGTGACACAGAACCTCTGGAGCTGGCAGTTCTGGATCTATAACACCCAATATCTTTTTTTTTTATTTTATGAAAAGCATTCATGAAGTGTTCCAGTTCTGACCAGGACTGCAGGGTTGTTGTTTTTCTACTGAAAATAATCTACCATATCTTCCTAAAATATGATTCTCTCTAGTTGATAATTGGTAAAACTGTTGCCTCACTTTGGCCAATAATAGCACTATATTCTATTTTAACTACCATGGCTGCATGCTGTGGAATCTGGGGGTTTAGTCTGGTGAAGACCTAGAGCTCCCTGAGAATTCTTAATGCCCCTCCCTAATCTGTAAATCCCAGGATTCTATGGCTCATTGCTATGGCAGGTAAATTGGAATATAACATTATTGGTTAGTAAGAATGAGCCTGAGTAGGCCCTAGGTTCTCAAAGTATGTGCCAGTGGAATAAAAGCTCTGACAGATTCTACCAAGCTGGTAAATGTAACCCCAGTGCCAACTTTGAGTTCAGCCCTGGCGGCAGACGAGGGGTCTGCCATTTGAGGATCAGCCTAACTATGTATGGAAAGGTTTGTCACCAATAGACTGACAAGCATATGATGAAATGATCACAGCAAGTATGAGCAGAATGATGGTATAGAATAGTCACAGGAGATTATCACATGGGAGAGGAAAGCGTCATCCTCCTGTGCTTAATTCACATTGTTAGCATGATCAGGGGGAAGATTATCACACCCCCACGTGTGTATCCCATCCTTCTCCCATCTGAAAACAGTAATGGACCCATCATTGGGTATTAATAGGAGTTCCCATTAATTCCCAATGATGGGTCCATTACTGTTTTCGGATGGAAGAAGGACAGGATACATGCACAGGGGTGTCATCCCCGATTGTGCTAATAATGTGAATTAAGCACGGGAGGAGGACACTTTCCTCCTGTGTGATAATCTCCAAAGTCTGCATCAGTGCAGGGACTGTGTGCACCAATTATGGAACTTCAAAATATTCAAGGTAGGTAAATGGTTGAAAACTCCACAAATCCCTAAAGTGATATCTCACCTCAAAGTTAGACTTAAATCTTAAAGTTAGATATTTTTTTCCCATTTGATTCTGAAATGTATAAAAAGAGTTGAAGTAGTCAGTTTTCTAAAATAGCTAAGTTGGTTGCATTTATAAAGACAGCAATGCTCTTAATTAATTGTTGTTCTTTCCCCCCACCACAAGAATGTACAGTACTTCACAAAAAAGAGCTTCAAACTTTTAAAAAAATTCTTGTAGACTTAAGTAAACACTTGTGAGACTGTGAAGGTTAAAGTTCAGAAGGGAGGGACGTAGCTCTAGGACAGAACTCCAAATGAGGGAATTTCTGTAGTTAGCCTGAGGGCTAGTGTAGAATAAGGTTGGAAAGACCAGAATAAATAAGGATGGTGTGAGAGTCCTAAAGACTAGTAACTTGTTCTTTAGAGTTAAATAGTATGTAACAAAGTATAACAAGAACAAGAGAATGCAACATCGCAACAAATGAAACATGGTTAACCATCATTCAAGTTTTGTTGCTGTTCACTTACATACTTGTTAGAACCTGGAATTATTATCCACGTTATTAAAAAATAAAGAAACCAAGATTGGGGAGTAAACCCATAGATATACATCACATATTGGGGCAGTGGTGGGATCACAATACCCATAGGGCTGCCATCTGAGGGGGGCAATTTAGGTGAAAGAGGGGATTCTTCACAGTTGCCCAGAATCCATATATGTTAATAATGTCTTTGAATCTCAAATCCATCTTAAAAAATAGAATGGTGCAGAAAGCTTTTGTTAAAAGTAGCATTTTGAAATGCTGTCAGTAACTATCATCAATATTTGAGAAGTTAATATTTTAATCTTCAGCAATCACACTGAAAACATTTTTAGTGACAGACAGTGGTTCATTAATAGAGTTCTATATGTCTAATTGCTTTAGGCAATGAGAGTTGCATTATTTTGACACATGACATGCAATTAGTACATGGTCACACGGCTAAAGGGAGATTTTACACCTTTTCCCTTCTATATTCAGAGTGAATAATTAGCATATTTTTTCTGCTGAGAATAATCATCAGAGCCTTAGATCAGAAATTGTCTAATGAGGTAAAACTCTAGTTGTTGACATTAATACTTGTGGCTTTTGGAAAGGGGGTGGTTATATAAAAAAATAATTCTACTGTTCCATTTCATTCACCTCCTTCTAAGATGTTCAGACAATTTTAGAAGTCTTTTCTTGCCATGAAGGAATTGCATGTCTTGTTAAAAAGAAATTGAAAAAGTAAGCAAGCATCTCTTTTAGATCTGCTGTAATATCCACTAAGCTAATGATATTTCAAAAAAGACATGCAGGGGATGGTTTTGCTTGTTGTAACGCAGCTATCATAATATTAATGCATTATCTAGGTGTGGGGTTCACATATTTTTATTTATGAGGTATACACGCTTTCATGTTCAATATTATGTTGCTCACTTCACATATTAAGTGTGTTTTGGTGCACTCAGGATTTTCAGTGCATTCTACTTGTTAAAAAAAGTTGCTGATGTGTAATTCAGTTTAATAGATCTGATCTCATCTGGTTGTCCTGAAAGCAGGTAGCTTACCAAAGTTTTACCCTAGAGTAATCCAACTAAAATTAAAGCTCATTGTAACCAGTGTTCACTGAGAATAGTGCTTGAATAATTGAGATACACTTTTAAGAATAAGAACCCTCTCTTTAATTGCTATTAATTAAAAACCTTTTGTTGCTCCTTTATACCAAAATCTGAATGTTGGAAGAAAGTGCTATCATGAAGAAATCTGTGAAAGTAAATGTGCTAGTGTCAGCAGGACTTTATCAGTAACACAAAATATGTATTTTAATAGTCCCCATTAAGATTTACCAGAAGATGAGAGTGTAGCAAAGAAAGGGAGGCTTTGAATGCAGACTTACCATAAAGTGAGATATGTAACAAGATATGCCAGATTCCACAGAGTTACTGTAGCTTGGTGCTGTAATAACCTGCTTCCCTGTGCATCCTTATATGCTTGTAAAACCTTCTTCAGGTCAAATTATTTTAAGTTAAGATTGCTCCACAGATGGGAAGAGATTCCAAATTGTATCAGATGAATTTATCAGCATACTAATTGTTATTAATTATCAACAAATCTGTTAGTTTTCAATGAAATAATATGAAAGCTAGGATTCAAAAATGCTGTTTCCAATGTAGAAAAACAGCAAAAAATAAACAAAAACAAAGCCCTACACTGCACTGTATTGTACTAGGGGAAAATCAGTATTTGTAAACTTATAGACTTTAGATTTAAATATTTGTTGTCAGATTCTTTGAAACTAAATCCACTGTAGCAGACTGAGGCCCTCAGTTCATGTCTCCAGCTTTTATCTTTCTTGGGGGAAATATACATTTTTTTTCAATTGACTTTAATGTTAATATATGCATATATTAAAGTGAAACCAAAAAAAGCATAATTTTGATGTCAGAAAAGACCACATTGTGTGCATCCATGGTGAAAAAGACACTCAAATTTGTAGTCTAAATTCATAGTGATATTCTAGTCAGTGGGAGACTCTTTCAAGAAATACATCAAACATTTAGTGTCCCTTGTAACAAAGGGCTGACTTAAGGCTGAACATAGTAAAATACACTTTTATTAATATTCAGTATCTTTCTGTTCGTTTGCATTCATGTGTGGGTGAATTTAACTTGTGAGTGGTATAACTTATGTTCTTGTCTTACAATACATGCTGTACTTTTACAAAGATTTGTACAAATTGTAAGCCACAGAACTGCCTATCTGTGTGGATTCTTGAGAATTTTGTTTGCATGTCTGTTTATTTAAAACTTTCACAGCTTTGCAAAAACCTCTGCAGGCTTTTCATTTTAATTCTATCCTTCCTCACCCAATGTATTCACATATAGGACATGTGTATCCACACTCATTTCTTTTTAATATTTACAAGCGTCCCTCCAGATTCACGGCCCTGAGATTCATGGTTTCAATTATTCCCTTCCCTCTCTGATCACTCCCAGGGCAGCCCAGAGGTCTCTGGGGGCTGCAGGGTCCTCTTGCCTTTACCTCTCCAGACCCCTGGGCTGCCCTGGGAGTGATCGAAGAGGGAAGGCAAGAGGAGTGCTCCTTTTCCCTGACCCTTCCCTCCCTTGAGAAGCTTTGGAGAAGCTGCTCCAAAGCCTCTCAAGGGTGGGTGGGGTCAGAGGAAGCAAGTGTTCTGAACCCATTCCATGTTGTGTCTCTTAACCTCCCACCCCACCCTCCTGTCCCTTAGCTGGCTTCCGAACCCAGTTAAGGGCACAGGGACGACAAGAGAAGAGCTGGGCAAGTTCCCTCTGGCCCCTCCGATGCCTCCGACAGGTAGCCGGGGCTTGCCTTATTCATGGATTTCCATATTTGTGGGGGGGTCTTGTTCCCCTAATCCCTGTGAATCCAGAGGGACACCTGTAAATCTATGTAAATCATGAAAAATTATGAGATACAAAAGCCATAATACAGTGGCCTCTTGATATCTGCTGGACTTTGGTACCAAGACCACCACCACCCCATGGATACCAAAATCTTTGGGTACTCAAGTCCCATTATATACAACAGTGTAATAATAATAATAATAATAATAATAATAATAATAATAATAAATTTTATTTATATCCCACCCTTTTGAGGTCAATCGGGGCGGCTAACAACAATAAAATATTACATAATAAAAACAAGTCAGATTCCCTCCCCCCCTTAAAACATTAAATCAATCCAAGTTAAAACAGTAGTTTAAAAAAAGCCAATCCCAGTGAGCAACGGCAATTCTTAATTAACAATAAGTAATAGTAAAATGGTATCCAAAATCAAGGTTTACTTTTCAGATTTCTGTATTCAAGCTGTTGATGGTTGAATCCATGGATGCAGAATCAGAGGTTACAGAGGCTGAGTGTAGCAAGAATTTCTAGAAACCCTACTTTTTAAGAACGTACTTATCTTGGCCAGAATCTGTTATGGAGTTTACATATGTGTAAGCACTGTAGTTACTGTGCTAAATATGATCCAATACCTTCACCTCCGTACCCACTTACCTAGCAGCAACCACTGCACGAAGGTCTGTTCCCCAGTCACTTGAGAAGTAGATGACTGTTGTTTCCACCTTCCTTTAAGTCAGGGGTAGGCAACCTTTCCCCTTTAAAGGCCAAGGGACTTCAGCTCCCAGAATCTCAGGAGCTATTGGCCAACATGGGGCTATTGGCCAACATGGCTGATGCTTCTGGGAGCTGAAGTCCCTCAGCCCTTAAAGGGGACAGGTTGTCTACCCCTGCTCTAAGTGATCTATAATGAAAGAGACAGACTCAGAGTCCTTGTCACCAGAGATTGCTTGCATGAGGGGTGGTGATAACAGCAGTCTGATACCTGAAAACATGGGAACAGATTCCCCCCTTCTTGGTCACAGCTGCTTCTGCCTGGTAAGTGGGAATAGGAGGACTTTCATAGTTTCTACATAGCCCATAAACCAGGGGCTACATAAGGGTCATGAATATGTAACCATCACAAGCGTTTAACTCTAGGTTATGCATTTGTATCTGCCATAGAGGATTCTGCTGTTACATATTGAGAGGTAGTTCTGCAAGCCACCGATGAAGATGAAATTAAGCATTCATCTTCCTAAAGGCACTGAATTACTACTGAATTTTGCTTGTACCCGTTTGCTGATTAAGTTTTTTATCAAAGAGAGTGATATGGTATCTGATACAATACACTTGTGATGACACAGAAATATAGTTAACAAATTAGAAATGATCAGACTTGGGAAAGGACTTCAAGTATTTCAGAAGAGCTGTTACTATTAGCTTTGATTTTATAACTACAACACAGTTTGGATGATGCTAGGGGAATGAACATCAACAAATGAAAACCTTTTTAAAAGATGAGCAAATATGCAAATATGGAAGACTAAGGGCTGAAAGAGATGGCTATGAAGGGGATGCTTGAAGCTGCCCTGCCATGCTGCAGTACTGAAGGCACCCTCCACCACTGGCCCAAACAGGAGTGGAAAAGATCAGCTCATTTATGGGCCAGTTTGGGGTCACCTTAAGCAGCCCCGGCACAACCCCAAGGCAGGTCCTGAGCACTCTGGGGACAATCAAAATGCCACGGCCCTACGGTGGCTTGAAGCCACCCCCATATGATTGGCTGTTTCACCCTAGGGCAGCTTCCAAGTATCATCAAAACACCACCTCCCCAGGCCACTTGGAAGCTAGCTTTTCCAGCAGGTCTGTTTGGACCCTAGATCAAGGATCATCAGCACCTCCAGAACTATGAAGCAATATTACGCAGCTATCTTATTCTGATCCTGCTCTGCTTAAGAACAGATCGGAATATGAAAACCTTTACTTGGAATGTTTGGCTCTTCAAGTAGGAATGTGTCTCCAGTCCACCATAGAACTTTTGTATTGGAGGTAACTGTAACAGATCCCTTTCCCCTTGGTTCCAACCCTTGGGTTCCTGAACTCATCTTATCCTTGTTCCATACTTAATCCCTTCCTGGATTGGGAACTTGGGCCTCAGAATGACCCCTTAAATTTGGATCTGTTGCTGTTGTGGGCTCGTATTGGTATGCGTGACCTGATTCCTATTCAGGCTTGACAGACAATCGGAGACAGGTTTAAAATAACATTAGAAATAGATTTATTAAATACAGTAAGAGAACTCTAATATTCCATTGTTTGGGCTCATCAATATCATAGGAGTTTATCACATGGGGAAATCCCATGCGGAAATAGGGGCTTGAAGTAGAAAAAAACCACAAAAGCAGATGTTTTTTCAGACGATGTCATTGTTAAAAGGAGGTTAAACTAGGGTTAATCCGAATGGAAACTTCTCATTGACTGCTTCTTTTTACTTTCGGGTTTTTCTGAAAGTAAAAAGAAGCAGTTTCTGTTTGGATTAACCCCATTTTAACATCACTTTAACTTTTCACACTGGGGAATCCCATTAATAAATTGCTTCCGCTTTTGTGGGGTTTTTTTCTACTTAAAGCAGGGTTTCTGCACGGGACTCCCCATGTGATAAACTCCATAGGCAGTTTTCCCTTCTTCCTCAAATCCAAAACTCTTGCCTCTATTAGCTCAAAATGCTTTCTAGTTCAGTTCAACACTCTGGCAGTCTTAACTACCTATCAATCCTGTCTGTCTGCTTCTCTAAGATGCACTCTTCTGCTTTTATAACTTTCTGATCACCCACAGTCTCCCTTCTTGGTACTTCCTGAGCTTCAATTGGCTGCTTTAAAGTAAAGTCTGCCAAGTGTTTCTTTCACAGTAACATTCTTCCAAAAACTTATTTGTGCAAAAAACATTGTTGCAGGTGGGGAGAGGTTACACAGAAAACAGTATATTTTGCATAAATACACAGTTCTCTGTACAAAACAACTTTTGCACAAATGAAAATGAATTATCTACCCAATAATTCAAAAATACAAAATAAAATCTTAAAATACATTCTTCATATTCTTGTATTATAACAACAAAATCGAAGATTTACATCCTTAGTTCAGACTTGTTTCTTTCATGTGCCCTATCAACAGTGCCGGCCCTGCTATTAAGGAGTCTGAGATAATTGTCTAAAGGAATAAATTCAGGATGTCATCAAAGGCCAGCCAATGATTAGTGATTTAATTTATTCTAATTGCATATTTACTGTCAGGATTGAGGAGAACTGTCTGTGACATTTGCTTTCTCAAGTGCCAATACAAGATGGTTGGCTTTGAGTATTATGCACCATGATTTGGGTGGATGAAAACATTTACTCTTCTGACTCAGGATGTAAAATGTCTTGTACCAACCCTGCCTATTAGATTTGGGTAGGGATGGGTGAAAATATCATTTATTTTATTTATAAAATATGAACTCACAAAATTCTCAACTTTCCTCATGAGCAAAATGAAAAGTATTAAAGTCTTTAAATTTCTTTAAAATCTGATTTTCAGTCTCTTCATAGTCAGACACATTTGTGGTTCTATATTAGTATTACCACCATACCCTCAGGCTTCTCATATTTCAGAGTTGCACAAGAGTCAGACATATTTTCTTCTCCATGTCTGGAATAATAACTTTGTTCATAATAAGTTGCTGAAATTCATAAATTTCATCATAAACAATGTGGAAAGAATTTGACTTTTTATTTTAAAAAAAAAAAAAGAATATAGGAGAGAGAAAAATTGAAATATTCCCTAGCTTTGGTTTGATCACTGTGTATGGCACCTCTCCTGGTGGACAGAATTAGTTCACTTCACATTCTTCAGTATAAATGCAAAATGACACCATCCAGTCCCCTCATGTTCTTTAATGAACATGTGAAGTACGTGTGCCACTTGACTCCTTTGAATAGAAATAACAGATTTGATCACATATCTACTGCATCCACTGAAATGAACAAAACAACCCTTGTGGCTGGAGAAGTTCCTTATTTACAATCAAGGTCATGTGTGTGTTGCAATCAAAATAACCAGACTCAGCTGACAGTCTAAAGAATGGATTAAACACATAGAAGTGGATAGACAATGCTGCTTTAATAAGAACAGATTTGTTGACATTTATCTACCTTGTGAATTATAAGGGCAAAAAAATCAGCCAAAAGCTTCTTTACATTTTCATTATTTGCAGTTCTCAGTTTGGATTTCTATCTGCCACAATTGCTAAGTGAAATTGGGCTGCAGCTAGCTCAACCAGAAATTCAAAAAAGGATGTGACTTTTTCTTTCAAAAGTCACAATTTATAGCTACAGGGTCTATTCTTCTTTCAAAGAGCACATATTACACTAATTAAGGGTAACGGGAATGACAGGTCTGTTCAGAGGAAGCTTACGGTTTCACAGAAATAATCTTCAGGAAAAATAGTAGTATGGCAGGGAAGAAATGTGGCCTGAGATATTTAAAAAACACATGCATATATGTCTCCACCACTGAAGAGGGCATTAGTCAAACACACAAAGGTAAACATTGATCTAAATACTTTGATAAATTAGGGCCTAAATACAAAATATAAAAATAGGCAAACATTACCAAATGTGAAGTTGAAGGCTTTCACGGCCGGCATCCATAGGTTTTTGTGGGTTTTTCAGGCTGTGAGGCCATGTTCTAGAAGAATGTACTCCTGACATTTTTCCTGCATCTGTGGCTGGCATCTTCAGAGAAATCTTCTCTGAAGATTTCTCACAGCCTGAAAAATCCACAAAAACCTAAACATTGCAAAAGATTTTACCAGGTACAACTGGTGACCCTCTTTCTTTGTTATGGTGAATCCATGTTAAGTTCTACAGGAGCAACTCCCAGCTTTACTTTAACTCTCCATGGTGCTGAAATTTACTTCCATAAAAGTTCAGCTTCATGGAGAGGTCACATAAAACTAGGAGTAACTTGTTTATAATTCAGCATAGAACCACTTCCTCAAATTGGCAGCTACACATCACCAGCACATGGTTTACTATCAAACAAATATACCTATTTCCTTCATTTAAGCAAAATCTAATAGAGATTCCCTCACCCTCAGAAAGAACCATCTCCGATGGACATATCTAAGCAACTATTTTCAATTATCCCAATTTTTGTTATGTTGAAATAAGGTGACTAGCTGCAAAGGACTGGACCCCTGCAAATTTAAAGAACCATTTAAATGAAGTATTTTAGGCAAGCACAGTTTGGCACACAGGAATTAAATCTCCCAGTACAACAAATTCCTAAAGAAATACTGTTTTCAATATTCTGTGGGATGAAAGATACACATATTTATTTATTTATTTATTTATTTATTTTATCAAGGACTTATATCCGGCCTTTCTCCCACAGTTAAATTCAAGGTGGATTACAATAATTTTAAAAGAAAAAAATGTTTTTAAAAAACAGAATTAAAAGTGTTAAATTACAAAAGTTAAAAAATTATTAATCATTACTAATGTTAAAAAATAAGTTAAAACACAGTTAAAACCAGCACAAGTAAAATTCAGCCATCAAATACCTACCTAAATAAAAATGTCTTCAGCTGCTGGAAGAAAGAGTAGGAAGGCAGGTTGACCTGACCTCCCATGGCAAGGAATTCCACAGTCTGGGAGCAGCTACAGAGAAGGCTCTCTCTCCCAAGTCTTCACTAACTGCATTTGCGAAAGTGGTGGGATTGAGATAAAGCCCTCTCCTGCCATTCTTAGCTCTTGAGCTGGCTTGTATAGGGAGATACAGTCTTTCAGATAGTCTGGACCCTAGCCATTTAGGGCTTTAAAGGTCAAAACCAGCACCTTGAATTCTGTCCAGAAATGGACCAGTAGCTAGTGCAGTTTTCCAACAGGGGAATGACATGATCAACAGCCTGTCAACAGCCTGACTGCAGCATTTTGCATCAGCTGCAGTTTCTGAACAGTTTCCAAGGGCAGCACATTACAATAGTCCAAATGGGATGTAATCAAGGCATGTGTTACCATAGCCTGATACAACTTCTCAAGGAATGGGCGCACACTAGTTTTAACTGTGCAGATGCACTCCTGGCCACAACTGAAACCTGGGCATCCAGGCTCAGATCTGAATCCAGGAGGACACCCAAGCTGTGAACCTGAGATTTCAGGGGGAGTGTAACCCCATCCATCACAGGCTGAATTCCTATTCCCTCATCTGTCTTTGTGTGTGTGTATGTGTGTGTGTGTGTGTGTTGTTAACTGCCTTCAAGTTGCCCCCAACTCATGGCAACCCTGCAATTGGAACATCTCTAAGCTCCCTTGTCCTCAACTGTTCTGCTTAGGTCCTACAAATTCAAGCCTGTGACCTTCCTAATTGAGTCTAGCCATCTGGTGTGCAATCTTCCTCTCTTTCTACTACCTTCTACTTTTCCTAGAATTATTGTCTTTTCTAATGAGTCATGCTTTCTCATGATGTGGCTGAAATAAGATAGCCTCAATTTGATCATATGGCTTCTAGGGAGATTTCAGGCTTGATCTGTTCAAGGACCCATTTGTTTGTCTTTTGGGCTGTCCAGGGTATCCTTAACACTCTTCTCCAGCACCACATCCAAATGAGATAATTTTATTCTTATCTGCTTTTTTCAGCTGGTGAAAGGAAATATAATGGCTTGGACTATTCTAAGTTAGTGCTCAGTTGTATGTGTTTACACTTTAGATTTTTGTCTAGTTCTTTCATAGCTGCCTTTCCCATTCCTAGTCTTCTTCTGATTTTGTGGATGCAGTCTCTGTTTTGATGAATGTTTGATCCAAGTTATGGAAACTCTTTTATTATTTTGATTTCCTCATTGTCTAGGATCCTCCATGTAGATCCTCCATGGTCATTAATTTTGGAGATTATGTATATCCTCTGTGACCATTATTTTTGTTTTCTTTATGTTCAACAATAAAGCTTGCCTTTCCATTGTCTTCTTTGCTTAGTATTTGTTCCATGTCTGTGATGTTTTCTGCTAATAGTATGGTTTCATCCACATATCTTAGATTGTTGATGTTCACTCATATTTCTTCTGAGCCTAAACTCGTTCTTTGTATGATATTCTCAACATATAAGTTGAACAAATAGGGTAATAAAATGCAGCCTTGCCTGACCCCTTTGCCATATTGGAGAAAGTTCTGACCATAGTCTTTTATCCTAAGTACAGATTTCTCATCAAGATTGTAGTGGCATTTCCATGTCTTTAAGCATCATCCATAACTTTTCATCATACAGTATATGCAATTTTTGTTTTGATGAATGTTTGATCCAAGTCATGGAAAAAATGCTTTGCTATAATCTATGAAACACATGCTGATTCTTTTCCTTGGAATTTCTTGATGGATGATCCTAGATCTCAGTCATCCAGTCTTAATTGCCTTGGTTCAGTACATTATAATGCACAGGTAAGGTATGAGAAGAGACAAAGAATTGTCCAGCTTAAATTGTTTTATCTCACCTACTAGATTTCACGACCAACAGTTCTGCTATTTGGTACTGGTTACCAAATGTACTGCATAATACAGCATCAGAGTATATACTATTTTAAAAAGGATACACAGTCCTCAGAATTTGTACCAAAGATGGCAGATAGTGAAAACAACATTGTCTGTTTAAACAGAGAGACCCAGAGATGGCAAACAGTGAAAACAACATCATCTATTTAGAGAGAGCCCCAGAGATAAAGGGACCCTAGGCTTTTTTTAACCTCTGCTCAGGATCATCTCAAAGGTTCATGCTTCTTCCCAACTATCCATCTCATTGGCAATTGCTATCTCATCACCTGTGATGTAATAATAATAATAATAATAATAATAATAATAATAATAATACATTTTTATTTGTATTTTCCCACCTCTCCCTGCGGATCGAGGTGGGATTACAGAATAATATAAAATAATATAAAAATACAATATATAAAATACATTAAATAGGACCATAACAACAATAAAAACCCCACAATCCTTATAATTAAGGTGTAGACCCTCATTAAAATACAACTGTGTCTCCTCCCACATTTAAACCTTTGTTATTTGGTGAGAAGGCTCTGATAATGAGAGGGCTTCTCATTATCACAACATGTATAGAACTGCCCTATTGGACTGCTACATTCTCATTAGAGAGGAAGGCAATCCCACTGAATTCAAGAGGAGTTACTTCTGAGTAGAAATGTACAAGAATTTGACTAAAATGTCCTTTCTCAGGTGCCCTCCATTACTTCTGTGTTTCTACTCATGTGCATAAGTTTTCTTTAATATAGTCTTGGGAAAGTTAAACTTATTTTAAAAAATTCTTGCATAAATTATTTACTGTGCTCATTTTGGAAACTAGTGGTAATTACAGTGACTAGTTAATTATAGCTTCTTCAGAACTTGACAACAATGCTAATAATGCAATTGAAGAGGTGTGTGCAGTTGATCTTAATTGGAGGAGATGACATTATTTACCAGAATAAGTGATGGTACATAATCTCACATTCCTAATTATCAGTGACGAACCAACATCAAAAGAAGTGGAAGCTTCATTCTTTCAGCTGAAGGCCCCAAATATTATTTATCTTCTGCATGTCTGAATTATTCAACATTTGTATTAAGTACAGCAGACAGGTCAACATTCTGCCTATTTAAGATAACACTTCTTGCCCTGTTACAATAATCTTATCAGTATTTTGTTTCATAATCACTAGATGCCATGACATGGCTTAGCAAATACTTGGACTTTTAACATCTATGGTCTGAGAGGAGGGATGATAGAAAAACTGAAGATAGACAGAAAATAGGCAGACCTCAGAACAGGTAGATTGATCCGAGTCAAGGAGCTCATGGTCCTGACTTTGCAAGACAAAGCAACTGAACAGAACAGTTGATCACCAGGACTCTTGGAGGTCTCTCATTCATAAGGTCACCATAAGAGGATGTGAACTTGATGGCAAATAGCAACAAGAAACAACAATACACCAGAGGAAACTTCCCCAAGTTGAGACTCTTCATGTATGCTGAATTACCATTGCCACATTTATTTCCACCAAGGGCAATGGATAGCTATGTTAATAGTAGCTGGAGATGTTAGGGATTTGTAACCCAAAATACCTGAAGGATGTCATTTTAGTGGCTGCATTAGACTTTTGACAGCATGCAGTGAAAAATCAGGTCCTGCTGTGATACAGTTCTACTTATGCACAGACATGTATAGATTTTTCATTCTTAATGCTTGAGCTCCTCAAATAAATCTCATCTTTGTTAATTTTTCTTTTGGTTTAGTCCTTTACCCTTCTTTATACTTGCATGTAATTTATTTGCTTATACTCTATCAGGACACATATTTAATTATAGGCAGCTATGTTTATCACAACTCTTGCTTATCCACAGAGTTTTCACAATACCAAAATCACTAAATTCACCAATGCCTACCATCGCTACATAGTTCATAGCTACCATTTACACAACTTGGAAAAATCTACTTTTTTGGACTATAGTTCCAAGATTTGTCCAGAGTTATAGTCCAAAAAAGTAAGTGACAGTTCAAACTCAGCATTTACAGTTCTAGAAATTACACAAATTTCTTCATCAAAAAAGTTATTTTCCATCAAGTCAGCTTTGATTTATAACAATCCTATGAAGGGAGACTTTCATGAGCCCCAGTCATCAACTGCCCATTGCAGGTCTTGCAAACTCAGGCCTTTGCCTTCCTGGATTGATTGATTGCAATGTGTGATGTGATTTTCCTCTTTTCCTACTGCCTACTGCATAACATGTCATCTCGTGATATGTCCTAAGTACAATAGCCTCAATTTAACCATTTTGACCTCAATCTTTGAGAGTTCAGCCTTGATTTGTCCTCAGATCTGTTTATTTGTCTTTTGGGAAATCTACAGTATCTGCAGATCTGTCCTCCAGAACAACACTTCAGATTGATTGACCTTCTTTCTTATCAACTTTCTTCACTGTCCAGCTTTCATAACCATATACAGATGGTTCCAACTCAAAATGCTAGAGAAGAAATAATTCTGTGACTTTGGTATGTAATTAAATAGATAAATACAAACAGACAGACAGACAGGAAAGAAGGAAGGCAAGATCTTTGTATTTCCTACACAGGTCTCTTTCTAAATGTAAGCCTTGTTCTAATTTCTTGCCTATAGTATGCATTTTGATTAATGATTGAGCCAAGGTATAAAAAAAATCTATAACTATTTTGATGTCTTCATAATTCACTTTAAAGTTATGTAACCCATCCCTTTTCTTAATATTTAACTGTAACTCCATTTTTTCACTTTCTTAATTTTCATTTCATTTTACTTATTTATTCAACTTGTAAAAAACCCTCTCTTCTCCTTATGCAAGATCCAAGGCAGAAAAGTCTATTCTATTATCAGTGAAAACAACTACGATGTTGAAATTGTGGGATAATCTGACAGAAGTAATGGCATTTGTACTAACTCTTGCTGTTGTTTGTTGTGTGCCTTCAAGTCTTTTTTGACTTATGGCAAACCTACAGTGAACTTATTACAAGGCTTTGTAAGATTTGTACTGAGGGTGGTTTACTTTTGCCTTCTTCTGAGACTGAGAGAGTGTGATTTGCCCAAGGTCACTCAGTCGGATTTCATAGCCAACCAGGAATTCAAACTCAGAGTAGTAGCTCAAAGAAAATACATCATGCTGGATCTCTAACTACCATGGCTCCAGCCTATCAAATCTTAGGATTTGTACTTTGGTGAAGTATCAGGATTTCTCTGCAATGGAGCTCTGGTGCTGTACTTCAGGAGACAGGGCTCACAGTACTCTTCTTGTGTTTGTGTGTGCTTGTGTACGTGTATGCACCTTCAAATTGCCTGCTAGCATATGGTAACCCCATCAATTTCATAGGGTTTACTTCAGCAAGGAGCTAACCCTGTTTAGCTTACAAGATCAGACAGATCAATCAGATATAAGTTGACAGGTGACTGTAGGAACACACACGGTAAGAGTTATATGGGCTTGCATGGTGTGGTGGTTTCTGTGTTTACTACAACTCTGGAGACTAATCCACTGGATGACCTTGGACAAGTCACAATCTCCCAGCCTCAGAGGAAGGCACAGGTAAACACCCTCTGAATAAATATTTCCAAGAACACCCCTATTATTAGCACTGCACAAAAGCTTGCAGTGGTGAACCATTTCTCTGTACTTTTATCTCAAAGCCCTATGCTGATGACACAGTTTTTAATAAGTACAAAGTAGTTTATGGAGAACATTTATGACTGAACAGACACATACAAGAAAGTCTCAGATTAATCAAAATTACAGTGAGCCCCAAAATGAAGAACACTCTTAATTTGTATTTGTGATTCAGTTATATGTTACATATTATGAAATAAGGGCATTGATTATGTTCCAGAGGTTATGATGCTTTAGAATAGGTTGTGGAACCATTTGTTCTCTGGATATTTTGAGTTTCAACTCAGTGGCAACCCATGGGTGAACAGGGGCTGTCTCACCACAAAATGGTAAAGGAATATATCCACCCTGCTTGGTCTATGAGGAACCTATATGACAGTTCATATAATCCCTTACCATTGACTATGCTGTGTGAGGCTGATGAGAGTTGATCCACATAAATGGAAAACTTAAGAGTTTTTTCCCCCCTCCAGCCCCACCTGTTCTAGATAAGAAAAACAGAAATGAGAGAAAGACAGAAATGGGAATGTACAGAATGTAATTTGTTCATGTGTTCATATCCTACTATTAGTATATAACATCCTGCTGTGAAGATTGTCTAAGTATGTTGGCTCTTGGCTGACAAACAGAGATGGTTTTATGGTGGACAGAGGGAGCATCAAGATTGAGTACAAAGCATGAAGAGAAATTAGCACTGCTCACTGCTCACTTTCTTCTAGAAACTGGATGGTTTCAAGCTCCTCCCAAACATTGGATTCTCCAAAGTCAATATAAACCAAATCTCTCCCAGGTTATATAATTAAAATTTGAGTACCTGCACAATTAGTAAGTAATTTATCACACAAGCCTCAGTCTCGCTTCAGTCTTGCTACAATCATATCATTTAAAGAGAACAGAAACATACCAGTTTTGGATCTTTTCTTATCACTTCAATAATGTGATGGGGGTGTTTGGTGCCATTGACGGTTCCCATGTGCTCTCTTCCTTATTCCCCCTTAACCCCACCTCCCTGCCTTATGCCTTACCCATGTCTTTCTTCCTTTAACAAAATTAATTTGTAACACAGTTCCAGAGTAAATTCCAGAGATCATGGGAACATAATCATTGTCTGGAAATCATGCCCTATGAGGAGTGACTTAGGGAGTTGGGTATGTTTAGCCTGGAGAAGAGAAGGTTAAAAGGTGATATGATAGCCCTGTTTAAATATTTGAAGAGATTTCATACTGAGGATGGAGCAAGCTTGTTTTCTGCAGCTGCAGAGAATAAGACTCAATGCAACAGATTCAAACTATAGGAAAAGAGATTCCACTCAAACATTAGGAAGAACTTCCTGACAGTAAGAGCTGTTTGACAGTGGAACATTCCCTCAGAGTGTAGTGGAGTCTCTTTATTTGGAGGTTTTTTAACAGAGGCTGTATGGCCATCTGTTGGGGATGATTTGATTGTTTATTCCTGCATGGCAAGAGGTTGGACTGGATGGCCCTTGAAGTCTCTTCCAACTCTGCAATTCTATGATTTAATTTAAAAAAGAAGAAAAGAAAAGAA
>CM034701.1:57215417-57242268 GCA_020142125.1 Phrynosoma platyrhinos
TGCAATTGCCTTTCCTTGAGGCTGAGAGAGTGTGACATGCCCAAGGTCACCCAGTGGATTTCATGGTTGAGTGGGGAATCGAACTCTGGTCTCCAGAGTCATCATCTAATACTCAACCGCTACTAAAGTACTGCTGGGGGAAAATCAGCATATGATCTGTCTGATAAAGCAAGTACAGATCCTGCACAAAAGTGCAATTCTGTATTGAAAGCTATTGTTATGATTTAGAAACATTTTCCATATCCTTAGCACTGCTGTATTCCCGTTTCAAAAGGCTATAGGTTAAAGTTAGATCAATGACACAGTGAATGGGGTACAATCCACATCCAATTATATTTCCAGGAGGGGATTACATTTAATTATCTTGCTGCCAATTATTCTTTCCTTTTTCTTTAATGGTCATATGAACCTAGATGCAGGTTCATAACTTACACAAGTGTGCTCTATGACTAATGAGTTAAAGACCCTTAATGATGAGCATAATTTGAATCCATTCCAAGACAGTATCTGTATTTTAGAAGGCAATATCAACAGACATAATCCTTGTCATTGATTTTACAGGTTGTGTTTGTATCATAATATACTGAGGCAGTACTTTATTCAAGAATTGCTTCGGGGTGTAGCTGCATCTAGCATTGAATAACAGGCTAATAAAAATGGTAGTAGAAAGAGCTTTATGACCCTCCATTGACTTGTGTTTTACATCATATTATCTTATTGCTGACATCTGAATTAAAGGTTAACAAACACTATTTAATAGGTTGTCTGAAAGAACATACACTACATGAATACACACCTACCTACCAATGCCTATCAGATATTGTGCTGTACGTGGACTGTGAAGGCATGAATTTATGCAAATGAACAAAACCTTCTGATTGACTCTTTTTTAGCAGTATGAAATATCACATTTTTGTTATACTTTTTCCAATTAAGTGCATATCTACCATTATAGCAATCATCATTTTAACAGCATCATTAACTTCTACAATGTCTCACAGATGCTTTCTGCTTCTTTCAAAATTAGCTGCAAGATTCATTTACACAAAGTGCAAAAGATGGAAAACAAATGCAGAAAATCATACTCTCTCAGGTATATAAATAATAAAAGGGTTCTTACTAAGAAAAATGTGACCACAAGGAAAGATAAGATAAATAAATAAAAAGAAAATGGGTGATAGGGAGGAGGAGAAGAATTAAAATACTTACTCTGGGGAAAAAAGTACAGTGATAAAAATGTACTAACCTTATAAAAATATAAATTATTTCTCTCTCTCTCTCTGGTAATTATCAGGAAATATGGTTTATCATACTATAAAAATGTACTAGCTCTATAAAATACTAAAACATTTCACTATCTATAGTAATTATCAGGAAATATGTTTAACAATTGAACAAAATGTACTAACCTTATTAAAATATACTAAATTCTGATACTATCTATAGTTTTTTAAAAAATCAATAAATTTAACTATAGAGAAAAAAGTTTGCAAATTCAGCTGTGATTAGGAAAGTATTGGGCATTTAATTTCAATCCAAGGTTTTGAAGGGCTGTGTCTTCCCAGACAGTCTATGTAAAAGATACAATTTGTTCTCTGAAATCCTCATGCTGACAGATGGCTGTAGACACATTTGGGGAGAAAGGTACACTTTGAAAAGTATGAGCCAATACACAGCCTGCATGCTAGGTGACAGATATGGAACCTCCAATAGATGGATGTCATTATGTGGTTCCTCTATCAATTGGCAATATGGCAAACCTGACACCCCTAGAGCTGCACATGATCTCTACTGCCAAAATCCCCAAAGTACCACAAGAGGATGCCTCTCAAAATTAGTTGGGCCTACCAACACCCCAATAAACCTACTTCCTAGATCCAGTTCCCATGCCAAATTGCCTATAAAATTGTGGTAACAGAAATCATTACAACATATAATCTTTACTTGTGAGGTGAGTGTATGAGATGAAGGTAAACAACTGAGGTCACAGTACTGGGAAGCATCCAATCCGAATAAAGTCTGTGACAGAGCTTCAGCCTAATACTACACACCAACCAATGTTCCATTATGTTGAATTTAAGTCTATTGACTTGTGGTTCCCATAACTCCCCCAAAGCTATGCAACACATTCTGGCTTCTGGAAAGAAAAATCCTGATTGATATCATGACTAGCATGAAGCTCAGCTGCTCCACTCCTGCCTCGGACTGCAAACTCGCCTCCTGGTAAGTCAAAAAGCACACTTAGCAGAGGTGCACAACTATACACGCAATTACAGTGGGACAGATGGATCTCCATCCTGGACTGGGGTGAGGGGAGATGAGGATGAACCACACATGAAGGTGGGAAAATAGGACATCTTCAGATTCAGGATTTACAAATGTGCACATCCTGAACTGTGATCACCCATGTTCCATTATGTTGAATTTTTCTAAATCATCAACAATGGAGGGAACAGCTATAAAACAAACTCTGCTATAAATTGGGGAAAACAACTTTAGATGATATATGAAAGAATCCAGAACATCTGAGACTGAAATATTTATTAATTTCCTCTTCCAATTAATGCTAGTATGTCATTTTGATAAAGTATTTGCCTTGTTGAAATTGTAGTCTGTCATTCACATGCATTTAATCTACTGCCCTTTTAAACAGAATTTAAAACTATATAAATCAAGTATCTCATTTAGCTGAAAACTAGATGACAATTAATCCATTTCCACAAAACATTTTAATTATTTTAACTGAAATGTGAAAACTTACAGTAGAAGTATATTCAGAACACATTAAAGCATTTATCCCACAGCAACTAAGGGGGGTTGCAGACTGCCAGAAATAGTGCAAATTGAGTCCACTTTTAGGGTTAGGGTTAGGGAATCATGGGAATTGGTTTTTTTCTGAGACATTGAGCCTTCTCTGTCAGAGAGTTCTGGTGCCACAATAAAATGCAGTTCCCATGATTCCCTAACCCTAACCTAACCCTAACCCTAAAAGTGGACTCAATTTGCACTATTTCTGGCAGTCTGCAACCCCCCCTACAGCACATTTTCTAACTATCATAGAAGAAAGTTAAATAATGCTTATATTCTCCAGCATGAACAAGTGATCAATATAGCAAACTAATTTAACTTTTGGCTTTCTTATAAAGCACTCTCTTAAGAGTTCCTGGACTTCAGGGAATCTTTTGAGTTTCAAAAATGTGTTACAATATTTTGTATGTCATATAGTGGTGGGTCATATTGTGAGATGTAATGGAAGCAAGATGCTGCAAAATTTCCATTTGTTAGTCGCTACAGGTTTACTAATATGAGATTAACTATTTCACTTAAATTAGACCAATACAATGCATGACCCAGCAAGCTGAACACAAAGTTTCAGACATGTTTCATTCCTCCCATGAATATGATGTGCCTTCTGGTTTTGCTGTCATTACAAAAATGGAGTGGTGACTAGAGAGAGTGAGACGTTGCTTTTGCTTTCCTTTTGATCAGAATTTACCAAAATCCAGAAATTGGGGGGGGCTGAGAAAAAGCAAAATTGACACATTTGCCCACAGCTAGGGATGGGGGACATTTTTGTTTCAGATGCTGTTTGAGTGCAAGTTCCAAATGGAAGGAGAATGAAAAATTGATGACCAGGGCTGTCATACTACAAAATTAATGGACTGGCCAAACTTACATACTCACTCACTCACTCATTCGCTCACTCATTCATACAGAGAGAGAGAGAGAGAATGTGTTGCAATTTCAGAATCAGAGGAGTAGTTATGGAAGTATGCACCAGTTAAGAAAATAAAGTGTTCATAAGACCAACTACACATTGGTCTAAATACAATGTGTTCTAGCAAAAAAAGACTGGAAACATCCAATAAAATTAGTTATGAAAGACAGCCAAAGGGCCGCTGCAGACCAGCCCAAAGGGTCAGCCTGGGGGTAGAGTTGGGGTGGGGCAGCCACATGCTGGCCATACCACCCCACGTCAATGGCGTCCTGACACTGCATGGCCGTACGCATGGCATGCGGCATCAGGATGCCCTTCCAGTGCAGTATGCATACATGCTGCACCAAAAGGGTGTGGAAGAGCTGCGGTGCCGGCTCTTAGGGCAGCCTTTTGCCGCCCCTAAAAGGAGTGGCATTTTGCCACTCTTTTAGGGGTGTCAAAAGGAAGGATCGGGGCTGCATCGGCCCTAAATCATAGAAGTGTGTCTTCAGATTTTCAAATGGCAACAGTTTTCCCCTGAAGAAAGCTATTAAAATATTTCTTGGCCAAAGCATGTTGATCTATTTTCTTGTCTACATCATGAGATTTAGGGGTGAAACAGATGTACAAAATAAAAGCAGCTTCTAGCCACTTTGAAGGCAACACACACTTCCAAAGCAGCTGTAAACAAAAACCAAGCTGTGCTCTGGGGCTGAAAATGAAGCAAAAAGAAGCCAGGCTATTCTGACTTAGCCTGGAAAGTGTGCATCTTCATGCCTGCATATAAATGCCCTGACACGAGTGTGAAGCAGCAAAGCAAAAAAATGAAAGTGTGACAATTTCAATGGATGTCATTCAACATGCACAAACCAGACAGTCCAGCAGGAGGGCACATATGGGAAGCCTCCATGATTGTGCTTTACCAATCACACACCAATGCACCAATGCATTGTACAGGTGGAGCATCACATGTGTGACTGTGGACAATCAAAGGAGTGGCCATCCAATAGAATTGCATCTGGGCAGGAGGTGAGAAATAATTAGAGGTCACAAGTGGTGTGGTGGTGTGCCTACATGGTGGGGCAGCAGAGAGAAAAATTACCCAGTGGCATGGCTTTCATGATCATGACCTTTCATGAACAAGCACAACCATTCATGCAACAAGAAGTTGTGTGATTGTACTTCTACTTTTGGATCAAGGACTATAAACTTTGAGATCCAGAAGACATCCAGGGGTATAAAAATCCAAGAAAAGCAAACATCCACCAAACAGTGATACCTTTATTGGATCAACCAAAATGTACAATATACATGTTGTAAGTTTCCCAGACTCCACTGGCTTCTTCATCAGGCAAGGTGTTAAAAATCTTGCTGCATGTGTTTTTTTAAAAAAATAAAAATAAAAATAAAATTGGGACTGCATTGTCATGTCTTACCTCAACACCACCTAAAGCTTTCCTGGTGCAAAAGCATGAAGGTTTATTGAGAAATTCAGTGTCCTCTGCCTAACAAAGGGGTCTGTGGCCTCACAAAGGATGGAGACATACAGAATTGCAAAGGAAGTATCTTTTTGTGTTGCAAATGGATGTTAAAGTTCCTGGACTTTGAGAACCTCCCAGTAGCCACATGGCCAGAAGGAAGAAATGCCAGCCTGCAAGAGATATCACTCAATACCACCTGAACTAAGAACAAAAGTGCAAAATGTAGGCCTATGGCTAACATCTTAAAAAATTCTCTGGTATGTTTTTTAACACCTTGCCTGATGCAACTTTGAAAGCTTGCAGCATGTATATTGTGCATTCTATTGGCCCAATAGAAGTATGACTGTTTGGTGGATTTTTGATGTTATGTACTCTTTGAGGTGTAGTATCTGTAGTAGTAGAGTTAGTTGTATTAAAAGTATTAGTGATAAAATAAATAAGTAGTAGTGGTGGTAGTAGCAATGTCTTGCCCTACACACTAAGATTTCTGGGCAGTTTACATTAAAATCAACTTAAAAATTAAAAATAATATGAATAATTTAAACATTCTAAAGGCATATTAAGCAACTGGAAATTTAAAAAATTAGAACAGTTTTCAAAATCATGTTTGTGTACAGGTTTTAAGTCAACTGGTGGAGGTACCACTTGTCTCAGAAAACATGTCATCTTGGGCTGACCCTGATCTGACAGGATTATGACTAAGATTGTCCACCTAGGGATGCCAATCTTTGTAACATTTGTTCTTGCAGGCAGGAACAAATAATTTTACCATTCTTCTTCTTTCTGTGCGAAAGTTATTACAAAACATGAAGTTGCTGAAGACTATTTGCTTTTCAGGATTTATGCTGTACTAAAATGTAAGTCTTTGTGCAAAAAAAAAGAGGTTTTCTGCACGCAACACATTTTTGTGCAGAAAACAACATTTTCTGCATGGAAATGTTATTTTCTCCACAGAATATTGCTGGTTTTTTTTTGTGCAGATATGTTGCTCCCTGCACAAATGCCATTTTCTGTGCAGAAGAACCACATACATTTTCATGCACAACTGAAAGATCCTCACCCATCTGCAAGTCTCATCAGCAGGGTTTTCCAAAGCTCAAGAAATCTTTCCCTCGTCTGCCTGAAGTGCTAGGCTTACATCTGCACTTTTAAAAATTGTTATACAAAGGGACTGTGATGTAAGTGAATTGGGACTGTCCACCTAAGATATCATGAAGCTGCCTCAACATCATTGTTTATACGTGTGATTCAAAAAATGGTTCTCATTTCAATGCATGTAGCAGCTATGTCTTGTACAATCACTTGCGATCCTGACCTATGCTAGGGGTGTGAGGCATTAATCTGACTGCTTGTTGTTGTTGTTGTTGTTGTTTGTTTGTTTGTTTGTTGTTGTGTGTCTTCAAATCATTTCTGACTTATGATGATCCTAAGGCAAACCCATCATGGGGTTTTCTGGGGCTGAGAGTGTGTGCCTCATCCAAGGTGCACCCATTTGGTTTCCATGGCTGAGCAGGGAATCGAATCCTGATCTCCAGAGGTGTAGTCCAATGCTCAAACCGCTACACCACACTGGCCCTAATCTGACTGTAGCAACAATCTATTTTAAAAATTCAGTTTAGGAACTCCAGTTAAGCAATGGCAGTCATCCTTTCCAAAGTCTGTTTTGACACATTTATAAGCTTCTATACTTACATGAATCCTTGCACACACTCTTCTTTCTTCCAAGGAATCTAGCTGAATTTGTTAGGCTATTGACTGAACTTTACTTATGCCTTTACTTATGACTATTGGAAAAGTAATCATTTTGTTGAATGTCATGCAAGCATGTAAAATGGCAGTGACAACAAAATATATGGAGATAAATTATGTTTTTATTTTTTATAATCATGTGTTATTTTTCAATTAATCATATGCAAATAGCCCCATAAAGGGGTATGTATATCTTCTCTTGCCTTGCCAGATAACTGACGTCAGCTCTAATACAGTGCTCTGTTGAGGATTTGGCAACACAATCAATACTTAAGTAATTTATGATCAGCTTCAAATAATCATATCCTATTGATTGACATGCCAAATGCCTGGCAGTTTCAGAAATTATGGGTCATGCAAATTGCTAGCTTCCCACAAGTTCAATTAAGCATCTTTATGTTGATGTAATTAAAGCAGCAGTGGCATCTGAAATTTATCAAACAAATGATAGACCTAGGAAGACAGCCTACTAAAGTGGTAAAAAGAACTTTATGACTACAAATTGAAAGCATTTATCTTCAAACCATTACTGTTTGGGGCAAAACAGAAACATATTTGGCAATTCTCTTCTGATTTCCCATAACGGCTGAATATTTTTAATTCATTGATTGTGACAGTCAGATACAACTGTTTCAAACATTGCCAGTAAATGATTATATTCAAACCTGGTCCAAATTATCGAGTTATGTTGCTACAAAAATTCCATTCATTACAATAAGATCTTGCAAACTAGCCTAACCAGAACAGCCATTATTTTTTTTAGAGTGAAATCTGTTTGGGAACTAAAAGGTTCTCTTTTAAAATCCAAGGAATGTACTTAAAAGTCCTGACAATGGTGCCAAATGCAAGGTTAAGGAGGTGGTCTCTTGCTTAATGTTTGATACATTAAGTTTTTATATGCCTGAAAAAGCTTCAATGCCAAACCTAGGTAATTTACTAGATGAGGTCTGAGTCCTTAACAGGTATTTGTATCAACCTCAAGTGTCTTATTCCTTTAGCTCAGAGTGAGCATAGCCTAATGAACAGAAAGCAGGTTTTTATGCTAGAGACTTCACTTTTTCCTATTTTAGGATCAAAAACAGCAGCAGTCATTAGCAGAAGCTAAGGGGAAAATTTGTTGCTGACACCCTGGAACCAGATTCTAAGCTCACAGAGTTGGCCTTAAATTCCCAACTAGCTAACAGTACTGTGCAAGGTAGAGCTATACAACGACACACACAATATGCTTGTAATAAGTGTTCTGGGTCTATTTCATTTTAGGACGAGTCACAATCAGGATGCATTGCCTTCATATTGAAGATATTTCCAGTAATATATTCTTGTGTGTGTGTTTTTTTGTTTTTGTTTTTTTGTGGATACTTGTACAAGTTTCCCTTGTTAAAGGTTTTGAGTTTTTTCATAAGCAGCAGCCCGGATAATAATAAGTTCAAGATCACTTGCTAAGGAACATTTTAGATCGTCCCATTCTTACCCCCCTTTCCCTTTCCTCTCAGTTAGAAAAAGTTACAAAGGTTTACATTGACACCATCACCTAAGGTGACAAGTGGAAACAATTCACCACCAGCTGATGAGGGAGGGAATGATAGCAGGTCCCACTTTCTCAAATGCCATGGTGTTGCTTAAGCTCCAGTGACAGTGACTGAAACTGGTGGATTGCCTTCTGGGAATATTTTCCCTGGACAACATGACAAGTTGAATTACAGCTGTATAACAAATTCTACATTGTACAATAGCATTTAGAAAACTGTTTTTGTCAGCTAAAAGTTATTGATTGAACTTAAAACTATGTTTAAAAGCTGCCACGCAAAGGTGTAAAATCAGCACATACAAGAGAACCTCTTATGCATACCATTGTTTGCTATTTGGCAGCAATTGTTCACACCACTGAAGATACAAGCATTTTGGGGAGAAAAAATACTAGATAATGGCTTGCCTCTTCAGCACTTAAAACTGCTGCAATGGGGTGGATGGGGGAAATAAGTGAGGGGTGGTTGGCTTACAACTAGGCAAGTAAAAAAGCACATAGCCTTTCTATACACTGAAATGCAGCAGAAGTCAGAGAGTGAGAATATATACTAAAAGCTTAAAAATACCTGTGCAAAAATGATGTCCTCCATTCCATAATAATCAGGGGCAAAATTCATGATTTAATTATTTATTGTTAAATCTAGATATTTGAGTGCTAGAGAGAAAGGATGGGACAAGGCAATATATTGAAATCCTTTAATAAGCCAAATTGTGTTAGAGAGCTGAGTGTGTCCATCTCATTTAGAATAGCACTAATTAATTTCAAAGTAACAAACCAGGTTTTATGCAGAATGGCGGTTAAAGCAGAAGCTGTTAAAGAAAACTAGTGCTTTTTAGAGTCCTTCTAACAGTAATAAATGTCAATCTCTTGCAGAGATACAATATCTTTTTCAAACACCCAGAGCAGTAAGCAAATGAAAAATCCAACACAAACACAAAATGAAGACATGAACCTTAAGCACAGTCAAGGGATGGTATTAAACACTATAAATAATGCAGACACACGTGGTTTAAAGCTACTGAGCAATTGTGTGACCAAAAACAAAATGTAATGGAAGGAGTGCAGATTTATGAGGCTCTTTTAATTTGGAAAGTGGGAAGACACACACATAAAAGAAATGAGGAGTTTGTTGATGGTGATAGATTAACAGGAAGTGATGTTGATGTGTCATAAGGTAAGAAAGTTATATTATTCTGACACTTAATAAGACACTTCAAAGGGAGCAATTCCCACTAAACAAAAAAGAATCAGATGTCTGCTCCCAAATTTCAGAACAGAATATAGATAAATTTAAATCCACATACTCTCGGCTTGACCCATTTATGGATCAACACAGGGGTTGTCTACACTGACAATGAAATCAGTCTCCTCTCTCATTTTCCTCTCTCATTTTCCTGTGAACCCGCAGTGACCTGTTAATGCCACACAGACTAGGGAGTTTATCACACAGGGTAAATTGTGTGCAGAAATGGGATTTAAAAGGTGGGGGAAACCCGCAAAAGCGGGCAGATTTTCACACACATTGCTATTAAAATGGGGTTAACCCAAATGGAAAGTAGTCAGAAACTGCTTCTTTTTACTTTCGGGATTTTCCAAAGGTAAAAAGAAGCAGTTTCTGACTACTTTCCATTTGGGTTAACCCCATTTTAACAGCGATATCGTTTAAAAATCTGCCCGCTTTTGCAGGGTTTTTTTTTTCCAATTTAAAACCCCATTTCTGCACAGGATTTCCCCCATGTGATAAACTCCACAGTGAAGTGACTTTGGCCTAATCAGACACACATTTCCCCCTTTTGAACTCATTTCATTTTGATGTTTTTTGCCTTCCCAACATGCGTCAACCTATCAACCGATAGCTGTTACTGGCTGCCTGTCAATCTCGACCACCTTGCACTTTGATTGGATGCCTCCCCATCCAAGCCCCTTTCCCCTTTTGCCATCCCAGTGAGGGAGGGAATGAATTTTAAACATTCACACATGTGTGTGCATGCTTGCATGTGGACATGCATATGTGTATACATGCACACACATACACATACACACACATACACACGACACATATGGGAGAAAGAAGAAATAAAACTAAGTTATTTATCTCTTATTCATGAAAATGTCCAGCTATGAGATGAGCAATGAGGGTCTAAATTGAGCTACCCCTTTCTCCTCCTTCTGCCCACCCAATCAGTGTCGTGTTGTCTTTGATTGTGTTGTGTTATCAGTGAATGGTGTGTGTGCACTCCACACACACACACACACATCATTTGTTTGTTTGCTTGCATGGAGAACTGCAAAGTATGTTTGGGGAATGAGGGAAGAAGTGTGTGATATCTCCTTATAAGCAAATGAGTGGGTGATGGGTGTGGGGAGGAAATTTGTGTGAGCTGATCAGGTGGGAGAGGAAGAGAGAGGGTGTAGCCCGGTCTAGCCCCTCACCACTGATGTCATGGCTGAACATAATCTGTGGTAGAAAAACATGGTGACACAAACCAAGCTTGCTGGAGTCAAACAGTCTCGCCCATTAACCCACACCGAAGCTCCTTCAGAGCACCAGCCACCCATAGAAAAATACAAATTTTATGGAAAAGTCTGGGGGAAAAGGTGACTTTTTAGAACTTGAATTACAGCCCTCTGAATCAATTTCTCTATGAATTCAGAGTGACTTCCCTGTGACTTGTCAAGACCAACATGTGCCCAGCTCATGGCAACTGTAAATGTGAGGCAAATTTCTTTTCATTAGTGTAGACTGATGTGTAGACAGTGTAAACAAGCCCACATAACCCGAGCTTCCACAACTGAGATCTAATTATGGAAGCTCAGAACCTGAAATATTCTTATATCCTGTATAAATTTAGCCATTCACCATTTGCCTCATATTCAAGGACAAAAATCATTTACTTTTCAAAGTCTATGGGGAGAAATGGGGTGGATGACTTTTGGAAATAAGGGTTCAGGGAACAAGGGTACTTGAAAGATACCTCTTCTATGAGCTAACAACAGATTACTCCAAAATGTGGGCATAACTTCTTGTTCCTGGACAACATCTGGAATACAGAACAGCCTTTCTTTGATGCAGTTACAAGAGGTCCCAGACCTCAAGGCCATGTGGAAATAAACCCTTCCATCTGGTTTGGTAGCCCTCTTCCTCAATTCTGAGATATAGCAAGGAAGGGAATTCACTCTGCATACACTCACAAGATCTAAATGCTATTATTCTATTCTCTCACATGATTAAAAATAGTACTGTACCTTGAATTACAAACAGGTACCTGGCTATTCCCACATATTCCAGGCCTAAATCCTGGAATAAACCCAAAATAAACCATGTAAATGTGATCCTTTCTTTTTTTCCTAAAGTCACTAAGCTATTCATGAGGTCTATGGCATTATCATAAGGATGATATCTCTTGCTGCCTATTCTATTTGTTCCTATCAAGAAGAAGTGTGTTTAGATGCATATTGTATTGCCAAGTTTTCCTGTTTTTAACAACATGCTAATATCAATATATCAGTATAAATACACATGCAATTTTCAGTTAATATTATGGTAGGATTTTCACAGCGCCTGAGGCAAGAAAGCATTATTTGTTGGGAGGAGGGAAATAATGTGGGGGGGAAATAATACATTTTTTAAAAGCATTTCTACTTGCTCTTCCAAGAACCATGACACAGAATCAGCTCATTATCAACACATGATTCTGCACAATATAATATGAAGAATCTGAATGTTCTGTACTGTGGAATAACATAAGTTGTGCATGTATATTTGTGAAGAAACTGTGTGATGCCAAAGGAGACTTGTATTTTAAAGCAAGCAAATATCACTCCAAATGCAATAAGAGACTGAAGATAGGATATGAAACAGTGTATTCTACAAGTTTGACAATCAGTTGTGCAGAATTCAAGTCAGCATTCACCAGTGCCTCTACCAAAGACTTGAACCCCCCACTATCTGGGCAACAATCACACCTAATGTTGCACAGGACTGCCAGCCCTTGGACCAGGGGTCGGCATACCTTTTGGGGGGGGCTGGTTCCGCTGTCCCCGATCATCGGCAGGCTGAAGGGGGGGAAATGGGGCCAAGATGCGCATGTGCACTCATGCGCACTACCCCCAGCGTCATGTGCAAGCGTGGGGTGCCATTTTGCATTCCAAAATGGTGCCCGTTCTTGCACACACATTTTTCAGCTAGAAAGGTGGCAGCACATGCACAGCGGCGACAACGGCGGCACAACCAGCCACAGACCAGTTCAAAGACCTCGAGGGGCCGGGTTTGGCCTGCGGGCCGTAGTTTGCTGACCCCTGCCTTGGACTCACTGTGGGCCTGATTTCTCCATTACAATAATAGAACCTTCACTTTACAATCTGCATTACAATAATAGAACCTTCACTGCCTGAATAAACTATTTCAATAGTGCTTAGAAAGAGCTACTTTTTGGAATACAGCTTCCTGAATCTTCTAACTAGTGTTTTCGAAGCTCTGGCTGCCAGCAACTGAATCTTTAGACAATATTCACATCCCTTCAGCTTACTTCTAAGGGGTAAACCCATACTTTTATGGTCACAGTACAATGAGGGGCAGTGGAATCCAATTATATCTTTCTATGGCACAAATACATTTCCCCCTCTCTCCTGCAACCTCTCCATGCTCTTCCAAATCTGTTTCAGCTGGTTGGACTTCACACCAGAGCAGATTTTGAGAACTGTGGAGGGCTGCAGAGGAAGTCACACTGGAAGCAATTCCATCACACAAAGAGACTTCTACTTAAACAGAGTTATGTCCTCACCCAAGACCTCTAAATGTGTATAAATGTTGCATACCGAATGGCACACATGATCATCTTTTTGGTATTTTAGTAAAAAAAAATATGGATGTACTCTGTTTACATGTAATGGTTTTGCCCTGGGGATAAGTTTAATGGATTGTTATAAAAATATTTCTGATCCATCAATCAACATGCCCTTATATGTATGTTTGCTGAGAAGTTGGGATTTGCTGCATGTTCCCCATCTGTGTGCACACAGCAAATTACACAGACATAGGGTTGTCATCCCACAAGACAGTTTACAACCAGGATTGGTCTCCAAATTCCTACACACAAGTGATTTCAGCGCTGGAATTTCTTCTTGCGTGAAGCAGCCCTTACCAGGAGAACTGACTCTTGTAAGCATGCTCTGTTGTGAATAGAATTACTTGACTGTCAGTCATGTTACTATAAAATACCTATGTTGCAAAAGCCATATGTGTCATTATAGATTTAGCGGTACTAGCAACATCCTCTTTTGTTAAACAAGGAGGCAATAAGACTAATTAACACTCACCAGGGAACCTGAAATAATGATCCCTCTATCTTTGGAGAGCCAATTACCCCAAATATTCACATTAGCTACTTAGTGCTTCTTTGAAAGAAATGTCTTGATTTCTTCTTTTCTTTTTAATTTAAAGCATTATATAACATGTAGCATCACATTATAAAATGTTATGTCACATCCTGACAGGATACAGCTAAGGGTATGCTGAATATATTGGGAGTTTAAAATCTGCTGAAATTAATAAGGAACTTAACTTTTCTTGGCAAAGGAAGGTTGGATGATATCTCCAGCTCTTTACCAGTGGGAAGAGCACACCAGAACGAATCAGTCTACCACAGTGTGTCACTATTGCTTCTCAAAGAGACAAAGGACAGAACATTACCTATGGGAAAACATGTAAGGTACACAACAGAACCCAAATCTGCATTTTGTTTATTTGGGCTGCATCTGTACTGCAAAAATGATGCAGTTTGACACCTCTCTAACTGCCATGGCTCATTGCTATGGAATTCTGAGATTTGTAGTTTTGCAAGATATTTAGCCTTCCTGGTCAGACAGCTCTGTTTCCACAACCATATAACTACAAATCCCAGGAACCATGACACTGTGCAGTGTGTTTTGGACCTTTGAAAGACTTGTCCCAGGCACAGGACTGGGTGGATCAATGGAAGCTATGTTACAACTTCAGAGTTGTAACATCAGGCTCATAGAGGTGTATAATACAAAATACAAGGAAATTGCTTACTTCTTTGGCCTCAGAGCTGATGAATCAATTTAAGTAAGGAAGCAGGTGGTCAGATTACACTAACTGTGACATGGCATAAGCAGAGCAGATACATATGATTAGGAGGTCATGCCTTCCCTGCCAATTACTCATTCCTCTGCTAGAGGACCAACCTTGTGTCTTGAGTACCATACCGTAACATTCAATATGGATCACATTGTTTTACTGTGATGAAGGAACTACCTAGAATAATCTATATTCCTCATGTGGTTTTTGTTTTTATATATGACCCCTGCAAAGCCATTTTCCCTTGTGGAAAGTGGCTGCACCAGCTAAATGTGGCATCACTACTTTCCAAGTGAACATTTATCCAGAAATGCATTTTCTTGGTTTTTTTCTAGCCAAAGATCACATCAATAATTTGGACAGCTACTGTAGACCAAATGACCAGTTATTCTTCTCCATAAATTATTCTATTTATCCATTTGAGCTCTCTATAATTGAAAGCATTCAATTATTTTCATTCTGAGGTCTGCCCTTTACTGCTTGCTTTTACTGATATTTCTAATTCCTCCAACACAAATCCCAGGGCTGATTTCCTACTTAGGCCAATTGCACAAATCGCATGATTTGCAAACAACCACCTCTCCAATTATCTACTTATATTTCAAGTTCCATTGAGTTCAATGGTAAATACCTACTTAACCTACTTCCATTGATCAATGAGTCTTTGACCTGATTGTACCCATTGTTAGTAATGAACTATAGTAACAATATTTATATGACAATCATCTTGGTATAAAAGTCTGCTGATTACGATGGAGTGTAGAAGGTGGCACAGAAAGATCTTGTGCACAAAATGTATTATGGTTGAAAATATGAATGGGCTGCAAAAATAGCTGCTTAGCTGCCAAGCTTTAAGGTGACATTGTGAATGATTTTTTTTTCCTTTTAAATTTTCATCTATTTGCCGCTGAGAAAAACTGATGGAGACTGACAGTGCAAGTGACACCAGGATGACATGAAGCTGTCAAGAAAAGAAAAAAACAGCTTCAAACAACAACAAAAAAGGCCAGGGAAATTTTAGGAATGTTCAACTTATGGATAGTGCTTCCAGCTTCTAATGAAAGAGCCAAGAGGCTTTTTCTCTCACACCAACTGGAAGTGAAGAAGGGACTTGAGAAACACAAATGAGAGGGAGAAGCCTACTTCTGGGTGCACTGAGAGAGACTGCATTCAGTTAGCTAAGGGCAACATGGCATTTCTCTAAACAATTTTCATTCTGTGCTTTTCATCAACCATTTTCATTCAGAAAAACATATGAACAGTTGATCCTTCACACTGATAGGAGGAATGGTATGGCCCAGCATAACATGCAGCCAATTATGTGCAGTTTTGGCTTCCATGTCAGTGGGGTGGGGAATCCAATCTGGGTTTTAGCTTGGACTTTAAAGGGACCAAGGCAAAGGTAAACACCCTCTGAAAAAACATTGTCAAGATGACCCTGTGATAGGGTCGCTTTCTGGTTGCTATAAATCGGAAATAATCAGAAATCACACAGCAACAGTAATCCAAGGCGTTGAGCCTTTTCCCACTCCAAAACACCCAATACCTCAGAAAGTTACTTAAAATTCAGACTAAAACTTGGAACAGATTCACCACCCCACTGACATGGAAGCCAGCAGTAGCCACTGGGGGTGTGCCTGAGGAGTCTGTAGATTGATATCCTATATTCATTCAAATATCAGTTGTACAGCATAGCAGCTGTAGAAACAACCAAACCTCAACCTGAATTTTCAGACTGATCACGGACCATTAGCATAAATATATTTTACAAAGACATTGTTTACAGCTTAGGCATGATGCTGAACATAGTGCGGACACATGAGCCATTGATTAACGCTGCCTGCATAATGTGGTCTGTATAATTTTATAATGTTGTTGGCCATTTGGTCAGTTTAAATAGTTTTAATCTTTATTGGATTAAATGCTTTTTTAAGGGGGGATTATTGGGGTTGATTGTATTTTATACTGTTAACCACCCAGATTTTTCTCAGAGGGGCGGGATACAAAAAAAATTTATGATGATGATGATCAGCATAGCCCATGTCAGCCCAGTACTTCTGAGCTCAAGCCAACCAAAAGCCTCAACTAGGCTGATGGATGGCTTGAGCTCAGAGTTTCTGGGCTGGTATGGGCTATATTGATCAGGTGTCTGCACTACATTCAGCATCCAGAATATTATTTGTAATTACCCCTTTTTACAAGAACTATTTTTTGCTTTTCTTGAACCAATTGCTGCCAAATTGTCAGCTAACAAATTTTGAACATCTTCCAGTCATCAGCATCAAGGTATGCAGTGTGTGTGTGTGTGTGTGTGTGTGTGTGTGTTAGTATAAACTCAAATACATGGATATGTATGTGTAGACACATTCTCACGCATACAGATGTAGGCATACACTTTCATTATCCCTTTGTAGCTCTGTGTAGATTATTTCTTCCAGAATACTTTGAATGGATAGAGGCCCTGACCTCTTACAGATCATGTCTTCTGCAAGTGCAAGTTTCATACCCAAGGAAAATATCCACAAGATTTCAGATGCTGTAATAGATTCTCTACATAAGGCATGAAGATTAGAAATGGGCAATGCTGTGACAATCTCCTTTCACTCTTTCACTTGCACCACAATTGCAATAATATGTGCAGGGGTTGTATCTGCATGTCTCTTTTGGATATCTCACTAACTACTATATGTAATGCAAAAGTTTTTATAATATACCAGTATTTAATATGTCTATTACACTACCCAGCTACTTTATATCTCTACATAAAATGGTGCATCTAACCATTTGCATTAGACACAGAGTAGTTTCTCTCTTTTCTAGTTTTGTCAGCAGCAAGTCTCACTTTGGGTTCTTACCTATTGCCTGCACAAATTCTAAAGCAGGGGTGGAGAATAGATGGGTACACAGTTTCCCAAGGCACCTACAAAATGTTCAATGCCAAAACTGGGCAACAATTTGTGTGACAAATATTGCTGGCAAATCAAGAACCCTCCTCCAAGTATTTGCTTTAATAGGATTTAGAAATTTGCTAGAAAAATTCTATAGTGTGATTTGCTTCTAAGTTTCAGTAGCAGCCCATGATAGGTCCCCAGGGACTAAAGTTGTAGTAGACCTTCAACCTGCCAAAGTTGCCCAGGCCTGCTCTGAACCAGAAACACACTATAGAAGACATGCAATATGATGGATACTTAATGAGAGTAAACCCTGCTGCATTAAGTGATTCTTACTAATTAGTATGCATTCCTAAGACTGGGTTGCAAAACATAAGATTGCTCATCAAACAGGTATCACAAATAAAGTTGCTTGTTTTGAAACTGTTTTGAAACAAAATGACAAACAGTTGGAAGACCAGCTAGTTTAAAATTACGATGAAATTGTTTTGAAGCCCATCCGGTAAATTAATACTAAAGTTAATGGATACAGTAAATTTTGCTTTTTTTAGTATACCAGCACAGATGACAATGTGGCACCCACAAACTGTTGAAATTACAGGTTAGTTGTTGTGCAAAACGATACCATATCCCTACAGCAGGCTTTTGTTCATGGAACATAAAGGCAGAAAAGTGAGAAAATTCAGTACTGATTACAGCATTTGCTGAATGTACCGTCACCGTCTCTATTTCTACAGCAGCTGCTATTACTGCACTTGGCCTAGCAACCTTTACTACTCAACTCAGTTACCTTTAAACTTGTCTCAGTAGACTATTCCCTAGTGTTTTATTCCCTAGTGCTATAAGCTGGTCATATTAGATACATATTAATAGGTACATACTGTTTTCCAGACATAAAGGCTTTAGTTTTACATTCTTGCATGAAAATCAGAGCAGATCATTTTTGTTCTTTCAGTCTTTTGGTGCCTTGTATATAATTCCATGTGATGAGATCAACAAGTCATATGTAGTGAACCAATGGAACCTTACTATTAGTATTCCCAATAAAAATTGCAAGATCTGTTTGCAATACTACATATACATAATCCACAATATATCACTTTTGCACAGTTACACAATTCCCTCACTAATTCTCCCCCATCACCCCCCCATTGGATCAATTATGGGCTACATTACTTCTGAAAAAACTGAAACTAGGTGTGCCAAGATGTCCTGTCCAATTTCCTAAATTGGCAAAGCAAGGTGTCAAGGGTGTGCCATGTCTCAAGGAACAATTGTGCTTCCTGGAAGACTCCAGAAGCATTGTTTTCCTGTTCCATGTTAAGGACTGTGTGTTTTCCAACCTTGCTTTACAGATCAAGATATCATTATGCTCTCATGACTTCAGTGCTGGATTTTTGAATGAGCAGAATTATTCCATTTATTGACATGAGCAGTGAAGCCTACATAAACAGGAGCTGAGCACCGACAGGAATCTGTAGACATGATCAATCCCATCCACCCAAACCAGAACCCATCTCCCCATCCTTTAGCTATTTCAAGAGAAACAACCATTAAACCAGCATGAAGCTGAGCAGGCTGTGCAGCTGATTACCAGCTGTCAGCATGGCAAAAACCCAAGTGAAAAGGCACCTGCACTTCAAGGGATAACTATCCATGCTTTGGGTTGTGCTCTAGACTGCAAATGGGTAAACATGAGCAGTTGCTTTGCAAACAGTTCCAATAATATTCAACTATCTGGGTTTCTCATTGTCATATTTTAATTTAAAGGTGTACTTTGATTACAACATTTTGTTATCTGAACAGAAATATTGCATCTTTCTGAACAGGTACAACAACAAATAAAACTACGGGCATATTTTCAAATGTTAAGTCATTTATCTTGCTAAAAGCTACATATTTAGAGTAGGAAAGCACTTCAACTAGATTGATACAGTTGTTGTTTCAGTGCTTGTCCAAATAGCCTTTTATGTTGCAATCAAGTAATAGATACAAGATTGACAAGTTACAAAGAAAAGGAGCTTTCAGTCAACAAACAGACTAAAATCCATTATTGCAGTGTGTGCACTGTGTCCTAGACTTGTAAACACATCTTCATTGATCCCAAAGAAAGATAGAAATATCTCCTCTTGTATGGCTCAATCAAGATGCTTTTCACAAAGAAAAAGTGCAAACAATATTGAAAAAGCAAAAAGAGACTGATGTTACAGTCAAACAGTAAATAATGGCTGGTGTCAGGAAACCTATATATAACCTCTCAAAATCCTGTCAACTAGAATGAAAGTTATAACCTCTCTATTACGCGTACAAAAGATCAAAACACAAGTAATGTGGATGTACGGCCTCTTATTGTCATTCAGGTTTTACCAGCTGACCAAATCAGTGGGTAGAAGAATTTCACTTTGTACTTTGATACAGTTTGGAGGAATGCATCTAGATCAGCAAGCATCTTAGAAAAATGTGTATTATTCAGACTTTGTCTTAAAATAAACATAAGAAAGACTGTGGTGCAGAAGCCATGGCACTGGGGATGAAGAAAAATAAGTTTGAAACCAAATTCCTGCCATAGCCAAATTTTAAATTCTGGAGTTACTTTAAAAAAATACATTTAAAATACTGGGCAAATGTAGAAGTTGTGATTGTTACTAAGTCTTCATCTGGTATTTGTAGAATTGCCCTTCCCATTCCTAGTCTTCTTGTGATTTTTTGGCTGCAGTCTCCATTCTGATCAATGTTTGATTCAAGGTACCAGTATTTCAATTTCCTCATTGTCTAGGTGAATTTATATAGATCTTCCATAGTCATTTTTATTTTCTTTATGTTCAGCAGTAAGAGAGCCTTTGATCTTTCTAGATAGAAGGAAGGAACATCAACAGTCTAAGATATGCAGGTGACACCATACTCGTACTGCTAGGGAAAAGCATCACAGACTTGGAACAATCATTAAAGAAAGTCAAAGAAAAAAGCACAAAGGCCGGCCTGATGTTAATCATAAAAAGTGACCACAGAGGATTTAGATAAATTTACTCTAGATAATGAGGAAATTGAAAAAGTTAAAGATTTCCCATACCTTGGATCAAACATTGATCAGAATGGAGACAGCAGTTAAGAAATGAGGAGAAGATTAGATATGGGAAAGGCAGCTAAGAAAGAGCTAGACAAAATCCTAAAGTGTAAAGCTATACAGCTGAACACTAAAGTTAGAATTGTCCAAGACACTGCAGTCCCCATTTCCAGGTATGGATGTGAAAGTTGGACAGTGAAGAAAGTAGATAGGAAGAAAATCCATTCATCTGAGATGTAGTGCTGGAGAAGAATGGATAGCCAAAAAGACAAACAATTGGGTCCTAGAACAAATCAAGCCTGAAGTCTCCCTGGAAGCCAAGATGACTAAATTGAGGCCATTATACCTCTGCCACATGATGAGAATGTACAACTCATTAGAAAAGGCAATGATGCTGAGGAAGATAATGGGCATTAGAAAGATAGGAAGACTGCATGCCAGATAGATAGACTCAATCAGGGAGATCACAGGCCTGAGCTTATGGGACCTGAGCAGAGAGGTAGAGGATAGGGGGCTTGGAGATGTCTCATTCACAGGGTTGCCATGTGTCAAGCAGGGCAGCTAAGTAGAACAACAAGTATTGATTCTGTGTGGATTTTAGCAGTTGTAGCAGAAGAAGACTAGGAATGGGAAGGACAGCTATGAAAGAACTAGACAAGTTTTTAGTGTAAAGATATACACCCCAGTACTAAAATTAGATTAGTTTGTCATTGTATTCCCCATCACCATGTATGGATGTGAGAGCTGGACAGTGAAAGAAGTGGATTAGATGAAAAATCAACTCATTTGTGATGTGGTGCTGGAGAAACATGGTAAGGATACAGTGGACAGCCAAAAAGAAAAACCAGTGGGTCCTTGAACAGATCAAGCCTGAAATCTCTGTGGAAGTCAAGATGATCAAATTGAGGATGTCATACTTTGACCACATCATGAGAAAGCATTACTCATTAGAAAAGATAATGCTAGAAAAGGTAGAAGATAATAGAAAGAGAGGAAGAGATGGATAAACTCAATAAGAGAGGTGTGAATTTGCAGGACCTAAGTAGAGCAGTGGAGGACAGGGGATCTTGAAGAGGTCGATATGAGTGAGGGTCAACCTGAGGGCAGTTAACAACCACAAACAACAATTTGTAGTACTGTCCAGTTAGCTACATTGTCAATTTTTTTCATTGCTATCTTCTATGCGTTTAGAAGTTGTATTATTGCTGTGTGGCTTCAAGTCACTTCTGAACTATGGTGACTCTAAGGAAAACCTATTATGTTTTGTCTTGGCACAGTTTGCTCAGAGGAGGTTTGCCATTGCCTTCCCTTGAGGCTGAGAGAATGTGATTTACCTAGGCTTGCCCAGTGGGTTTCTATGGCTGAGCAGGGATTCAAATTCTGGCCTTCCAGGGCCCAACAATCAGACTACGATACCACACTGCAAGGCAGAAATGGATCTTATTCCTATCACAAATGTTCACTTAGCTCACTTATCTGACCAACACAAAGAGACACAGGTTGGTCCAGACATTTTGCAGAGTGTATGACCCTGAAGATGGGTAACAGTATAAAAGCTTAGTTTGCTTCAATGTAAATCAAGATGATAAAAAAATTAAAAATTAACAACTATATTATCCCTACGTCAGTTCATTTGCAATGCCACGATGAAAATAGCTATGCTGCAGCTTTTGATGTATGGTTTTCATCTGTCAAATTAGACAGAAGCATTAGATGCATCAAATGCATCAAAATTGCATCACTGCAGCTTGCAATAGCCAGCCTAGGTAATAAATATAGCAGAGGGAAAATTTCAGTCCATGGTTATTTACTTTCATTTGAACTTTGTAATATAATCACTTCATATTTTAAAAGCATGAGTATGTGAAATTTGAATAGCTTCTTTTATGCTGTAGCTCTGCACTGACAGTGCCATAAATGCAAACATTCAAGACAAATTCTTTGTAAGTTGAATATAAACAAAATCATTCATGATTCCATTTGTTCTCTCTCTCTGTCTGAGTGTGTGTGTGTAAAAATCTTAAATACTGGGCAAGTTCACCTTATCTCTTCAGAACCAACCACTATGCAATATTATTTAGTTTTTTCTCTCACACCTATGACAGCTAACCAGATTTTGAATCAAAATGAAAGCCCTTCATTAAAATACCCTGTTGGATATGAAGTACAAAAACTCTCTTCTAATTTTGCAGTCCATATATCATGAATCAGTTCCATAGCTTAGGTTTTCAAAAGATCATCTGTGGATGATACTGAAATATTCACAAGGAATTCAGTGTTTAGAAGTAAAACAAAATTAGTTTTGATAAAAAGCACATTTCCCTTCAGCAAACTAAATTATTATGGGTTTTACTATAACAGGATTTTACTACCATCTAGGTCTTCTAATTTACAACTAAGTTTATCTACAGCTAACTTTATCACATAATCTATATGTGCATATGCAGTATTTAACGTTTTCAACCTAGCCCCTCATGAGCAATAATCTACCACACAAAACTATCAAATGTAATTTACCTAAATTGTTAGTCTTTCCTTGAAACCGCACTGCTCAGAACATATAGATAATATTTCAGTTACTTTCATCCTGGCTTTGCAATCCTTCATTAACAGTTTGGCCCATGCTGATGGACATGTTGTATTGATATTGACTAATATTCTTCTAGAAACATGGATGCATAAAGAATCATACAAATTAATGGACTAAGCCACTAAACTAGATCCAAAAACAGGAACCATCTCTTGCAGCCAACCCAGGTGCCAAGGGCCCTCTTCCCCCAAAAAACGTTCTATTGAAAAAAAATTTCAAGTACAAAATTTCCTTCACACCCTCGAGCTATGGGGGTGGGCAAGGGGGTGCTCCTGTCTCTTTGAAGCAAAGGGAGGCCTTTTTTTCAATCAGGAAGTTAACTTCTATTCTAAAATATGGCAAAATTGCTCCCCAGGCCCCATAGCACATCTGAAATTTCAGGAGGGGACACAGCAAGAAAGGCAGCCCTCTCAGGGCCCATGTGAGGCCAATGCAGTCTCCTCCCAAGCCTTGATAGCTGGTCACTCCCAAACTACCACAACCATTTTGTCAATGACCAGTGGTAGTAATGTAAATGCTACTGTCAGTATTTTACTTTCCTCTGAACTGTGGTGTCCAGAATTGGGCACTGTACTACCTGTTCTAATACTGTGTCCAATTCTAGGCACCACCATTCAAGAAAGATATTGACAAACTGTAACGGATCTGGAGATGAGCGACCAGGATGTAAAAGGTCTGGAAACCATGCTCTATGAGGGCTGGGTTGAATGTTTAGCTTCTAGAAGAAAAGACTGAGCAGTGAGATGATAGCCATTTTTAAATATTTATAGGCAAGAACTACTCAAAGTGGTTGTCCTTGCCAAGTTTCCAGTAAAGAAAAATGCAATACATAGATGGTGCCAGTCTCTGGCACAATAGGAAAAAGAATTGCCAGTAACCACATTACATAGCTTGGGAAGCACTGATATAGAAGAAGGTGCAAGCTTTTTTTCTGCTTCTCCAGAGACTATTTCTTTATTTATTTATTTCAAGGATTTACATCCTGCCTTTCTCCCACAATGAGATTCAACTAGACATACAAATCAATGGGCCCAAATTACAAGAACAGGAATTCCACCTAAACATAAGGAAGAACCTCTTTACTGAAAAAGCTGCTCGACAGTGGAATGAGCTACTTTGGAGGGCAGTGGACTTTTCCTCTTTAAAGTCTTTAATCAGAGGTTGGATGGCAGTCTTCCAAGAATGATTTAGTAGTGTATGGCAGGAGGCTGGATTAGTTGGTCCTTGTGGTCCCTTCCAACTCTATGATTGTAATCTCACTGTCTGCAATACTCCATTCTGCTTCCCATGTGTGGACTGTGAACATACTTTCCATTCTGGCTTGGATAACACTTTATGCATCCAACAGAATGGAATCTAAGGGGGGAAGCAGACGGGCAGCCCTGGGCCGCCCTGGGAAGCTGCACCATGGGGTCGAGGTATCCCCACACCTCGGCCCCACGGCGCAGCTTCGCTGCCCCTGGAAGGAGCACTAAAATAGCGCTCCTTCCACAAGTCGCCGAAGGTGTGCCGCAAAAGGCTGGTGGCGCACCTTCGGCAACTCTTCCGCCTCAGCATTTGCGGACACTGCGGCGGGAAGGCATCGTCAAAGCCCCAGCCGTTCAGAGGGGCCTGCGTTCCGACAATGCCTTCGGAAAGGGGTTGGGGTGCCCACCGTGTGGCTGCCCCTCCCCTTCCTTGCCCCCAAAATGGCCCTTTGCACCGTCTGCTTCCCCTCTAGGCCACAAAAGCTTGTGTATGTCAATCCTTATGGTGTTACAGATTCTCTATACATTCATGGATGTGTGTTTATGTGAAGTGGCCAAGCTGGCTGGGAGATTTTGAGATTGATTTTATTTGTCAGTGGACATATTTATATCCTGCCCTCTGTCTAAAGATCTCAGGGCAACATATAAGAATAACAAAAACAAAAACAAAACAGGAGGGTCTTGAAAAGAAATCAATTCCTAACAAATTCAGGGAAAACCATACAAGGTACCAAATATAATACCAAAAAATGAACAAAAAAGTAACTAGAGGACAAACAGAGAGTAACTACTAATACTATAATAAACTAAAATTACACAGACCAACAAAATATCAAGAAAGTAACATTCACATAAATATATACAGAAAGTAACAGTGTTTTGCAAAATTGGCTTTACTGGCAAATAGTACTTACAATACCAATACTTGACTGAATTGCTAAAGTGCTAAAAAATTAATGAAAAGATTTGTCCCTATCACAACTTGAGGTTTTGTATCCTGCAGTAAACACTACTTCGCTCCCTCAGGCCAAGCCGTAGTAGTGGAATAACATTAACTTGTGGTGACTCCATCAATTTCATAGGGATATATTTGGCAAGAAATACTCAGAGGTGTTTTTTCCTCTGAAATATAACCTACAGCATCTGAAATTCCTTGGGCCACTTCACATCCAAATATTAACCAGGGCTGAAACTGCTTGGCTTCCAGGATCAGAGAGAAACTGGTGCTTTTATTTAGCCCATCCAATATTAATGTATAAAAACAGGATGACAGTGCTCAGCTGTTTAGAGTTGTCTTTGGAGGATTGTTTTGATCCAGTTTGGAAGCATCCTTTTCAGGAAAGACGTTACAACAGGACTCTCCAGATTTGGCCTGATGGAAACAATTCCAGGGACAAATGACACAGTCTCTGCCAGTTGTTACCATGCTAGTGGGGTAGTGAATCCACTCCAGGTTTTAGTTCATACTTCAGAGGAACTATCTAATGTACCCAAAATAGGTTAAGCAACTTAATAATAATAATAATAATAATAATAATAATAATAATAATAATAATAATAATAATAATTTATTTCTTGATCCTTTAAAGTTTGAACTAAAACTGGCCTCACAGATATGGAAATTGCTAGCCACTACTGTTGTCAGATGACATTCATATTGTCCATATTTTCAACAGTATAAGTTATGGGCAAATGAAAATGATAACATGATGATAAATGAGGTGATCAATGATTTTGAAGATTAAAAGAAAACAAATTACATATTCCTTGCTAAATAAAAAGCTACTGCAAGAATGGATGAAATTATGGTAACAAATCAACAACTATGCATGGGTAGGGGTGATATTTTCCCACCCCATCCACCCTGTGGACTGCACTCCACACACGTATGCCAAAATACCATCTCCTCCCTCTGTTTCTCTTCAAAACAATGTCTGGAAATGGTGTTATATCACTTTCTATTACCATTTTGAAGGGGAAAGTGAGAGGAAAGAGAGGGAGAGGTATCTCAGTGGCATGAGAGCTTTGATTTTGTTTTTTGCATGTTTGCAAAATTGGGAGGGGGGGTTCAAAGGACTTTGGGGTACCAGTGAGAGGTTTCAGGAGTCACAAAGTGGGCTGTACTTTTCCCACGTCCAGAACTATGCTATGGATCATAAAGAGCAAGGAATATTTTATTTAAATGGTCAAAATTGTTTAATACACAACTTCTTGAAATTATGATTGAAAACAATGTTTTAGTGACCAAATTAACAAAACTCAGAGGACAGTGTTTGAAGCATTTATGTTGGCTGTTAATATGGCAAATGGAATCTTTTTCTCATCCTTTTTCCAAAATGCATGAGACAGATGCTCTCCAGAAGTTTTTACCATAATAAAGTGACATTTGTTTGTTACTTCTTTCATCTTTTCTTCTTGATCTTTCTAAATGTACAAAAGGTTTTTTAAAAAGACTTATGAAGTATCATTCTAAGAATAAACATTACCATTACCATTACCAGCAC
>CM034701.1:57247787-57263290 GCA_020142125.1 Phrynosoma platyrhinos
ACCAACTAATCCAATGCTTCTAATCTTTCAAAGATCATGATGTTTTAGTTTTTATTGTTGTCACTTTGAGTCACATTCATAAAATAATTTTTATGTGCCTTCAGGTAGTTTCCAGTTTTTGGAAACCCTAAGGTGACCATATCACAGGATTTTCTTGGCAAGATTTTTCAGAGGGGGGTTGCCATTGCCTTCCTCTGAGGCTGAGAAAATATGACTTACCCTGTGGGTTTCTGTGGCTGAGGAGAAGGATTTGAAACTTGCTCTCCAGAGTCCTAGACCAACATGTTGGCTCTGTTGTAGTTTCAGTTGAACAATATGTGAAATTTACACCAACATTTTAACAAAGCATTCTTACACATACAAAAGGTCTCTCATTATTGACAGAAAATATCTCATTGTCTTGCAGGTTTAGGGAACAATGTGGTTTCCTGTTCTCTTCCCTGAGACTGAAAGAAGTTCAGATTTATACATGAGATGTGAGTAATGCTTGAAGGGCACTTTCATTGTAAAGGATGCCATACCTTTCTAATACCTTACCTGAGCTTTCTACAAAAGCTCTGGGTAGGTTTATTTTTCATGACTATAGAATAGTCTATGTATTTCATCCCCTGGCCTAAGACAGAATGTTTTACCTTAGCAACCTGAACATGCAGATCTGTATAACAGAGTTGGCTTATGACCTCCTAGCTACAAAGGCATGGTATGCTTGACAAGCCAAACATACCAGTGAAATCCCACACCCTTGCAGAGGAATCTTCAGCTCTATTTTGGTATGTGCAAACCAGTGCTGATAGATATGTTAATATGCTAAAAGATCAACAAAAGCCAGACTAATGGACACAGTCTGACCAAAGTTATGAATGCCTAAGCTCTGCTGAGACATTTCAGTGAGAGTTAAGCTTATGCTCATATCTTGGCCACTGCAGCTAGCTTCATGCGGAGGAGCTATTTATTACCTCTCCTTTCTTTCACAGAGTTAAAGACAACATAGCTGATTCTCTTATTTCACACACAACAATCCTGTGAGGTAGGCTAAGCTGAAAGATGATGGACAGCTAATTTTGCTAGTTGTTTATTTCACAACAATTACCATTATATTCAGTGATATATGGGAATTACAATTTATAAGTAAATTAGTATAAAAAGCATTACTAAGGATTCTGTATGGGTGTGGATTGGAAGGTCAATGGAGGCATGACAACCCTAGTGATGCCACTGGACCAGTCCATGGAGCTGCTGCAGGTAAGTGGTGGTGGCTCCAGGGAAAGACCATTCCCTTTCCCTGCATTGCTTAGTGAGGGACAGAAGGATGGCACAATGCCTGGTGTCCAAACAGCTGGCCAGCCAAAATTGAGCCTGATCCAGCTGTTCACATGACACAAAACTCCATGATAACCCTGGTGTTTTGGGAAACACTAGTGTGTCCCATGACATTGCTAACTCCAGGGCAAAGTCAAGTTAATCAGGGAAACCCACAGTATTTCACCGGAAGTCTCCATGCATCATGGAAACAGATAGTGCCAATGTTGGGATGAGCATGCGACTTTTTACCTCTGCAGACAACGCAACATTACCTAGGGAGGGTCAGATTTTTCCTGTTTTCTCTGATCATGTAAAGATGAGGAGTCCATCAGGAAAAAAGGGGGAACCTCAATTTGGCAGTGCAACTTTGCTTGAATATCCAGGGATTCAAACTAGATTTCAAAGAGCAAAGCAATAAAAGCCTTTACAGACATGGGCAGATCTATCACTTTCATTTTCACGCATTTTCAGTTAGAAAACAGCAAGCTCAAGTTTTTTTTCTACCCCAAACAGAATAAAATCTGCTAATTTTGGCTACTCCCTGTTAAAAAAAATGAACTGAAACAAAATTCTCACACTGCTCCTTTCCTTATTAACATTTTCTTTCTGCTGAAATTCAACCTGACTTTCAAGCTACATGTTCTGTTTGAGACCCTGGATTTAGTTCTAGGAGTCCCAAAGACTTCATTTGATACCAAACGTTGGCACATATCACAAATCTTGCTGCTGCTGTTGTTTCCCTTCAAGACATTTCTGACGTATGGTGAATCTATCACAGAGGTTTTCTTGGCAAGATTTGCTTAGAAGGGGTTTGCCTTTGCCGTCCTCTGAGGCTGAGAGAGTGTGACTTACCCACAGTCACCCAATGATTTTTCATGGTTGAGCAGGGATTCAATGCCTGATCTCCCAGAATCCTAGTCCAACATGCAATCTTCTATATTATTCTGTCACTTAGATAAGCATTATTTGTGGTAAATTATGCAGCCAATGTTACACAGCTGAGAAGTCCCCAACCAGAATGGGCACTGGCCTCTCATCCTTCCATCACTGCAATGTTTTCACAATACTTTGCTTAGGAAATTATTAAAATCTTCTCATAAGTGTAAATATTTGTTTATACTGATAACTGTGTTGTTTTAAAGAACTGTTAAAACATCCCAACTTCTACTCCACTTTAGAGGGGAGAATTGTCTTCATGGGGGGATTAACTTTAAATATATGTTGATTTACGTGTATAAAGGGTTGTTGTTGTTTTTTGCTTTTTAAGCATGTGAAGCCAGCTATTATGTATAATTTTACAATTTACAAATCAAGATTAATCTAACATATGCACATCTCTATCCCCTCATCACACAACACAAAGGGAATGCTACCCTTTTTGCTTAAAAAAACAAATTTTCAAACACAATATAGGCATAACTCTTCCTTTCCTTTGTTTAGCTGGAGCTTTCCTAGCAGCATTAACATTGAGAAGATGGTGAAAGAGCACTGTGGATGAAAACCTGAACAAGGAACAGCAGGATTGTAGCCATATCAAGCAAGGTAAGTGGCAGCTGCTTCCACAATCCTTTGCTAGTATACATGAACAGCAAAACAGAGGAAAAAAATGGGAAACCAGATAACCTTGCCATGCTAGCTCCCCCCAGCATGTTAAAGAAGTGTGGATCTATAAGATTGTCCAACAAAATAAGAATAATAGAAAAATGTCATCTGGTGAAAGAAAGAAAACATATCTGTGGATGTATTTTGGAAGAAGATTTCAAGTGGTCTGTAGAAGGGTCTGGATGTTTTTGTTTCCTTATGCAGGACTTATCTTCATTTCACAGTGCATGTTGTTAGTTTTAAAGAAAAAGTTTCCTGACAGATATTGAACTCTTTATCTTTTTTTGTGGGCTGGGAACCTAATCTATTCATGTTATTTCTGCCTCTGTACCAAATTTTCTGTTAAAGAAATAAAGCCCAGGAGCACATGTAGTTCATTAACTGAGGCATACCTGTAGAATGATGACAATGATTTCATAGTTTTTTGTGGGTTTTTCGGGCTGTGTGGCCATGTTACAGCCCGAAAAACCCACAAAAAACTATGGATGCTGGCCATTAAAAGCCTACAACTTCACAATGATTTCAATTTGACCTTTAACTTACCTTTCCATTTCTTTTCTGTTTCTGACCAGTGAACTGCCAATTTTTAGCTCACAGATAGCAATCAAGCATGCATACTTTGGAGGAGGCCATACTGAATGGAGTGGGCAAGATCCAGCTGTGGTTTTCAACTTGTGGAAGGCCAGCATCCATTTGAACTTTGAAGGTAATGAGCAGGGATATAACTGCAGAGGGGCCAGAATGCTCCCCCAAATAGGAATTCTCCCTCCCCATCAACAAATTATCCTTCATTTCCCTAATTTCTAGTACTGAACACATAATAAGAACTATTGTATTTGTGTTCACATGCCCTTGGTAATTTTGCCAGCTCCTTTTCTTTGGATGCCTAAATTATATTTCTAAATGCTCGATTGAGCTTTCAAGTTACTGCAATGTTATAAATTTAGGGACTGAAAGGAAAATTCCATTGCTGGACAGAATTCTGATTTGCAGATGCAATGCCCTCATTTTGATCCAGTCATGTAGCTAGATTCCCCTGGGATGATCCAACATTAGGATGTTCTTCCTAATGTTGAGGTGGAATCTCTTTTTCTGTATTGTGCTAGCAGTTGCAACAAAATGTCTTCCCCCCCCTCCACCCCTTGCCAAAAGAAAATCTGCTCCAAAAGCTCTCCTAACCCTCCAGAGGCAGTTTGCATAGAGCACAGGATAGAGACCACCACAACACACATGTCTGTGAGGTTATCACTAAAGTTGTGGTGAATTCAAACCACTTCCAGCCTAGGGTTGATTGAAATTACTTTGGACTGTCCTCACCCAGACTACAGTACTAATATTATGGCTGTCTGTGAGCTAAAAGAGGTTTAGATTAGGACTCAGGTTCTCCCTGTCTCAGCCCCTTCTCCAGTCCTTTCAGGGATCATCTGGGAAAAGATCTTAGCCATAAGAGCAGTTGTGCTGGGAAATTGTTCTGTTGACTTCTCTTTGTAATCATTTGGCAGATGGAAATTTTTACTGGAGGAAGAGTTTTATATTTGTGTATGTATGTGTTTTGTTTTGTCTAATCCTCCTAACTCCCTAGAACTAGAGCCCTGAGTTAGGATTACACTACCAGTCTCTTTATTCAACTCATTCTTTTGTGCTGTCACATGCGCTTCATGTGAATGATGTGCCTTAATTTCAATCAGGGTTGGGAATCATGAGGCCCCAAATCATGTTGGAACACAACTCCCAGTATTCTTTTCTGTTGGTTCTTCTACCCTGGACTGCTAGGAGTTGTAGTCCCCCAACTTCTTGAGGACTATATGATTCGCGTTCCTGAGCTAGATGCTATGCATGTGGCTTGATCTGCAGATGAAGTAGATGGCATCCTGGTTTCTTTTCCTTACTGTTCTGTAATGATACATTCCTTTATCTTGAGTCCTTGAGCAGTTTTAACCACATGTATCCCATTGTGAGCTGCACCCATGTCTAGACAACTTGTGTCAGTTTTGCCATCCTTTGAGGAATGACCTGTAAATCAACTAAGACAACAATGTGTTTTATTACGCAGTGGATGAAACATAAAACTGTTCTTTAAAAATCAGTTAAAATGCTTGGAGGAACAACAAAATCCTCCATCAGCCCATTCTTTGTATTCTGAAGTACAATTTAGAGGGCTAAACTAAAGCATATGTCATACCTTTAATTTTGTAAAAAGTTATGTACAAGTCTATTATTCAAAATAATCACATAACTGGGAATTTCACTGAACAGCTACCTTTCTCCTCAGCAGGGTGCCATTTTATAGACTTTAAAATTCACTAAGTTCAAGCAGCTTTCTTTCTAAATAATACATGTGCTAAATATGTCACATTAAAAGTGCTTTTGGCATGTAAATGATCTGTTTTCACCTAGAAATGCTTTTAAAAGAATCTGAGCTCACTTTTTGGGAAATTATAAGTGCATTGAATTTCATTGTCCTACAGAACCATGCAGAGTTGATAGAAGTGAACTACAATGACAAACCAGCCCTTGTCAGCCCATATACTTATGTATCATTTGAACTGTCAGAAGTATATGCAGTTCCTTTGGCTTCTACACATTCTTTATCCTGATCAGAAAAAAAAAGATTTGTTTTGTGGCTGGCCCTTCGTCTTACCAAATGGTTTTGTGAAGGATGTTTTTGTTTTTGTTTTTGTTCTTATTTTTAAAAAAAGCCTAAATGTTAGCAGTCCATTGTGTTGATGAAAAGTTAGCATTTTTGGTGCCAAACTCATTATGCTTGCAAAAAAAATGATTATTACTTATATTATTTTAGTTTCTATCTTCTGCTTACAGTGAGGCAAGGTCTATCTGCCATTGCTTTAACATTAGAACACAATGTTGTGGTTTTTATATGCAGCATAAAGTGATTTTCTCCAAGAAAAGAATTCTGACTCTTTTACATAAAAGTTAAAAGCTTTCTTCTTTTTATCTCTCTTCCTCTTTACACTTTCCCCATGCTACAAGTATCCAAGAATGAGATTCACTCTTGATAACTTTAAAATTGATTGTACCTTTTTGCCATCTTCCAGAACTCCATGTAAAGGAATTTAATAATGTCAAGCTACATCCTGCACTTCTCCCTTTTGTTCTCTCCTGTTAAAATATGCAAAGAGACTTTTTAAAAAAACATTTGGAAGCTGTTACATTGCATTTCCAGCTTTCTTTGATAGAGGAACAAGACCTTTGGAATCCACTGCACATTTGGCAAAGAAACAAGCTGTCAGAAACTCTTGGCTCTTATTTTAAATTTAAAAGCAAAATTTATTTATTTATTTTAAATTAAAAAGTCAAAAATGAAATGAAATGGTTGTGGTCAAAAAGCAAAATAAAAAAGAAAAATGTAAATAAAGTATGTTGCATCACATTCCCATTCACCTACCTGTGTAGGAACCTGTATTATGGTGGTTTGATTCAGTTTACCCCCCACTAATGTGAAACTTGATAGTGACCTTCAGTTTGTGTGGAACTTAAAGTCTTGTAAATCACACGGAAAGATCTGTATTTAGGAAGCTGTACTGCATGCTGCAATTAATGGCTAACTTGCAATCTTTCATCCTTGGAACTGTGATACAGCTGGAGGTCCATTTGAAAAAAAAACATCTTAGTAGTTTCTGAGTCTGGGCCAGAGCCACCATGAGGAATGGCACATTTATCACTCCTCCCCTCCCAATACCCTCCAACTGTGCCAATCTAATATGGACACTCCTGGTTATTTCTTTGTCATCCTACTTTATCAGCTCCTTTTAAAATATCTTTTCTTCTCCCATTCCTTATGTCCTTGCTGGTAGAAAATGGATTCAAAGTGCAAAAGTAGCTTGCACTCTAACTCAGAACAGAGAAGAGGAGAGGAGAGGAGAGGTAGGGATGAATCTTTCCCTTCCCTGTAAATTTGGGCAAATGCAACCTGATGCAGCCTCTTCTAGCTCACATTTTCTTTCTCATTAATATCTTTTGCCATCTTGCTTGATCACATGTTTCTCAGTTTTTATCTATGAAATGTCACAGGATATGCCACCCTGGCATAGCCCTTGCTCCTCATCCTTCTGAATGTTGGGGAACACAAGGAGGAGAGCGCAGTTGCATTTATGCCCTGCTGGAGCTTCCCATGAACAACTGATTGGTCACTGTATGGACTGAATGCATAGTTACAAAAATTATTATTATTATTATTATTGTTGTTGTTGTTGTTGTTGTTGTTATGGCAAATACAGTATAATTTATTTAGTAAGTGAGACATAGAAAAATAGGGTTGGAAAACATACAGTAGTGATAGAGACAGTGCAGTCAATATAACAAAGAGTATGTGTATAGTAAAAGAACTTTAAACATATTTGGAGCATTAATCAGAAACAATAAGCAGATTTGCTTTCAGAAAGTGAGAAATATGTCTGTTTCTAAATATACTTTTGTTTTTGGCATAGTGTGCAAGTCCCAGACAGTGTTCCTGTTCTTTCCAATTTTATACTGGGTTAAAATAAACCAACATGGGAGCTGGTATTAAAAGTTTCTGATTGTACTGGGAAAATATTCTGGAATAAAATAAACAAAACATGTATGATTCTCCAAAATTAAAAATCAGAAAGAACAGGAACAAAATCTGGTACTTTCTGTACCTTTTACTCAGTCTGGACATGCCCCTACACTTTGTGAACACAGAAATAAATATTGAATTAAAATGATTAAACATTAGCTTTTTTACAAACAAGACTATTGCACATAGTTCTTGATAGGACAACTTTATCATGATTTTCTGACATCAAGCCTGAATATTCCCATGAAAAGTATTTTAAAAATAATCTTGGAAAACTCCTCATTTTATTTTATTTTATTTTTAAAGAGTGGTCAGAATAATATGTAGCAGCCACAGCGAAGTGCATAAATTTATTTCATCTTCAGTGTGTCTTTTGATATGACAGCTCTATTTGGCACAATATAGAATGTCCTTGTGTTAGTGTTTCCCCCCTTGTGTATGTTTCCACTTTGGGCGTTGGGATGCCTTGGCATTTGAACATAAAGGAACCTGAGTCAGGGGTTCTCTAGATATCTCCTTCACGGACTTCCCTTTCACCTCTTTATCTGTCATTAACAGTTGGTCTGTTTTGTTAAAGTCACTTTGTGCTTCCGGCCCAGAACGCAACTAAAAAGGAAAAACTGGAAACCACGACACCCAGGTTCAGGAAGTTTCTGATACACCTACAACAGCAAGGCTAAATCCAGCTAACCTTCAGCTGTGCACGCAGCTGGCTGTGTTTGGAGATGTGCAGGAAATGATTCAGCACCCAGGCTAATGTGGCTTATTTCTTCAGGGCAAATGACAATGAATCCTTTTAAGTAGCTGGAACATCATTAAAAGAACAAGAGATACCAAGAGATTCAACAAACCTGTCTTTAGTTCATCTGCTGTAAAGCTCTACTTGAAAATACATAAAAAACAGTCATAAGTAACCAAAAAAAAAAAAAAACCCAACACCTCATTTCATTTTCTGAAAAATCCCTCATTAAGGGAATAAGTAATTTCAGGTCATCCAAGGCCTGTTATCTATTAAGTAGGGTGCATACAAGGAAGGAAACATAACAGGACTCATAGAATTGGTTGGCATAAGTTGTAGCCAAATTAAACATTGTTTGCAATAAACCATCCATCATTTACACGTATGTTTTCATAGATGAGGCAGCTGTACGCTTAACCTTCAGGAAAGGACTTGGCCTTTAAACCATGTAGTACTTCTTTAATTATGAGCTAGATGTTCTCTTCCAACTGTTCAACACAAATAGAGAACATTTGCCACTGAATACTAGTTTCTAAGGTACATTTTATTACTGAAAAGCTGGAAGAAAATCCAGCCAGCCTTAGAGATCCCTTTGACTGAAAAATAGGACTTCATATTTTCAGCCATTTGTCAAATGATAAATACCATATGTGCCAGTGCAAAACTGAAACCCAGTCAGAATATTACATTTACACTGGGACAATGCATTCAGGGGAATATGGTAGCTGACATTCATTTGCTAGCCTCAGAGTCCATTTTTCTTAAACATTCCTGTTCCCGCTTATTAACATACAGGAGTCATTGTATCAGAAATGAAGATTTCTTAGATATCTTTAAAAAAATCATCCTGAATTAGCAAACAGGTAATTTCTGAATAAAAAGACAGGGAAGGTCAACAGGACAGGAAAGTCAATTAAAAGAAGAACACTAAACTCATTATGAAAATTTTTAGGAATTCTCTGACTGTGCCTCAAAAACCATGATTCATGCTTGCCTGAAAAACAATTAGTTTTGCAGCCATTCATACCCTGGTCCTGATTTGGGCCAGTTAAGTCTCCACTGTCCCACTTGTTTGGCTGCTTTTAAAACATCCATATTTCCCTCACTTCTTTCCACTTTCTCTGTAGAAACTTTGTGTGGCCCTCATTAGCTCCCAGAGCAGACCACTAGTTCTCAGGCCTGCCAAACGTGTTTATGCACATGACCAAATGGGAGACCCTGTAAGGTCCTTTGCTGGCACATTCCACGTTTCCCTCCTCTTTTCCACCATGTATGGCAGAAGATATAAACCAGAATTCATTTTTCCATTGGTAGGTTGCAAGAACTATGCTTTAAAATGGACCCCCCCCCAAAAAAAATCACATTTATGTCAAAGCAAAGAACCAAAAATACAGTTGGTCCATCCCAACTGTCGGCTTGCTGTCTGCAGATGGCCCAGCTCCATTCGCCCAAATGGTTACACATGCACATGGCCATGCCAGTGTGGCTGCACACACAGTTAAGTTTATCACATGGCACTTTTAAAAATGGGAATGGAACAGAACGGAATGGCATGGAATTGGGTGAGAACAGATGTTGCCACCAGGAGTCCCCAAGTTGTTCCCCAGACGTTCCTGGCAGCCGATTCTGAATAATAGTTCAAAATCGTTCTTCAAAATCAGCTGCCATAGCACAGATGGGGAACGACTTGGGGACTCCCAGCAGCATCAGGGGCATTCTCCTATGTGGTAACACCTATTCTTGGCCATTCTGTGCCAATCCCAGACCATGCCCAGAATGGTGTGTGATAAATTTAAGTGTGCCACCATTAAAATCAACAGGGCTTGAGGCCCCATGGTTTTTGGCATCTGCAGGAAGGTCTGGAACAGAATCCCCATGATATGAAGGGCCAGCTATACAATACATCCAATTGTTCATCCCAGCTAGAGCAGACCCACTGAATCATATCCAACTGCCTGGATTTAGCAGGGCAATCCCAATTAATCCTCTGTTGTCCCACTTTTTCAGCTGGTTTTAAAACATACAGGTTTTTCTCTTCTCCTCTCACTTTCCCTCTCTGTCCTCAGTTTACCTTGATTGTTGCAAATTGAATTCAAATTGCAAAAGTAGCATGGACTCAGTTAACTTGGCAGAGGTCGGGGAAAAGAGAAGAGGGGCAGAATTTTGTCCTTTCCTATAGGCTCAGTCAAAAGCAAACTGCTGCAGCCTTTCCTAGCTTGTCTTTTTATGGTTATTATTCTTTAGTAACTTTTAGCATCTTCTACAGTTGCATGGCTACACGCATTCCAGGTGTCATCTGTGAAATCTTGGAGAGTAAGAAAATTCCATGACAGATTCACCTTAAGTTTACAATAAATTGGAAAGTACTTGAAGGCATGCAACAACAGCAGCAGCAACAACGACAGCAACACAACTGTACTGTGGAAGTAGTCCTAAAACCTCAAGAGGTTTTGCAAGTAAGCAAAAGGAAAGAACACAAAAGTTGCATGGCTGTTTGATTGTTTTTTTCCCCTCCATACAAGAAAACCACTCATTGTGGGAGAGGAGGCTTATCAGTTGTAGAAAAGAACCATTTCCCAGGGAGACAGGCCAGGAAAGAGCACAGCCTCATAGAAAGGCCAGCCCAGTTTTCAGGACCTGAAATGATACTTCTGAACCTCCATGAAGAAAGACAATACCCTACAGGTCTTGAGGATTTGTAGTTTACCTGGATTAGAGGAGGGGTCACTATTCCATCTTGCCACTGGTTCTCTCCTTAAAATGAAGACATATTTGCTTATCAGCAGTGGGATACTGGCAAAGGAAAGGACTACATACTCTCTAACATTTCATGGATGAAAAATAGGACACATGTGGCCAAGCAACCTCAGAGTGTGAGCGAGACAGCAAACATTATTAATGGGGAAGAAGACACAACAGAGGAGGAGCTGCAGCAGTTTGCTTTTGCCTGAGCCTTCAGGAAAGAAGATTAATGGGGACTATCCCTGTCAAATCAAGACATTTGGAGGGTATGGTACTGATATTTAATGATGAAATCCATTTCAAGGACTGAGCTCCAGTTGTATTAGCCTGGATCAATCCAAAATGAGTCTTAAATCACAATTCCAAAAGAGCAGAAGACAAATCACATTTTCACAAATCTTTCAAGTGCTCATCCCAGCTGTGGTAAATATTCAGTAGTTTTATGCTTACATTGATGTTAAAGACTTCATATTTTGTATTGTGCTGTGTTGTATTGTCTTGTATTTTTAGATGAAGCATCTCCTAACAATACATTCATTTATAGTTACTTGTATTCCAATGAATTAATTCTTGACTGAAATGTGAATCTCACAGCCCTTTCACACTACACAGTTATAGCACTATGATCTCACTATAACTGCCATGAAAACATCCTATACAATTATGGGATTTGTAATTTGCTGAGGCACTAGAGCTCCCTGGCTGACCATTCTAAACGTTACTCCCTAAACTACAAATCTCATAATTCCATAGGATGTAATCATAGGCAATTTCATACACAGTTATAGCACTATGGTTCCACTAACTTCCATGGCTCCACCTTATGGAATCCTGGGATTTGGAGTTTTGGGAGGGGTATTTAAAATTCTCAGCCAGAGAGCTGTAGTGCCTTAGCAAACTTCAAAACTCAAGGTTCCACAGCATGCAGCCATACCACTTAAAGTGGAATCATAGTGCTATAAATGTGTAGTGTGAATAGGCTGAAATGACTTGGTTTCTCCAGACATCTTCATCCCCCCAAAATTATTATTCATTAATACTGCAACACTTCCAGGTTACTGAACACTATTCATTTTTAAAGAAACAGCAAACATAGTTGTTATGACTTTTATGCTATAGTGGCAATGCATGTGCTTGAGACAAGTTGCAGACTGCCAGAAATAGTGCAAATTGAGTCCACTTTTAGGGTTAGGGTTATTGCTAGGGAATCATGGGAATTGTTGTTTTTTTCTGAGACATTGAACCTTCTCTGTCATAGAGCTCTGGTGCCACAATAAACTACAGTTCCCATGATTTCCTAACCCTAACCCTAACCCTAAAAGTGGACTCAATTTGCACTATTTCTGGCAGTCTGCAACCCCCCACAGTTATTTTCAAGGGATAAAACAAATGGAGAAATCACTGTAAATGAGAACTAACACCTTTAAAAAATATTATATCACATTCCATTTCATATTTTCTGTTTCCCCAAATTCATAAGTCAGCATCACCAGAACAGTTATAATAACTAATCTGCAAAAGGAGGGAATGCTTAAAAATAAAAGTCTATTAGAATATATAGGAACTTGCCATTAATTTATCCATTTCAAAATTTACAGATTATTGCCATCACAAGTATACATATATTTTTTCTATTTCTTTCACCCATTTGCCAAATATATGACATTTAAAAATATTTAAAATAAAAATGTCCCATCCAAGTAGCCAGCCTTACACCATGGATTCCTGTAGCCCACTGTAAATTCCCCACACATTAATACTTAAGAAGTATAAACTGTTACTCAGTTGTCCATGTTAACATGATTTTGGCATCTTAGTTACTGGGAAGTGAAAATATCATTTAAACATGATTCAATTAATTGCGTACATTATCTGTTAAATGACTCCAATGTAATAATTAAAAATAAATTCTGAAAATCACATTGCACAATCCAGCAATAACTATTAGCATGAAATGTAGGGTTCAACCACAAGCATTTATAAAATGGGATTTTGTTCTTTTCGTTAGGTGGACTGATACTATTTTCTACAAAATTGCTTTTGAAACCTTGCTTTTTAAAAGTAATTAATTACAATCATAGTTTCAAGGGCCTCCCAAAATAATTTAGTTGCTATTATGACTATAATGTTTATAGTAAATCTATATTTTCCCATTTCTGGAACACATAAAAACACTTTTAATTTTTTTTTAAAAAAAAATCTGAATTTTACAAGCCACTGGACTTGTACAAAACACACTCTTTTTCTATCCCTAATGAAAGTATCTAAGCCCTTACAACAAAACATGAGGCTACAAATCCATGATATATACAATACAACTTAGTTATATCTTTGTGGCTAGATAAAGAAATTAACTGCAAGTGACTGGTCACTACTAGCAATGTACCTATCAAATATAACACACCCAGCATGCATTTTAATAGGTCAGGATCACTCCTGGATAATTTTTCACACTAGTAGATTGTAGAAAAGGTAGAAAAAAATGTGTAAAATAATATACATTTTTTTTACAAGGCACACCAGTCCACATTTGAATATGCAAAAATGTGGATTCTCCCTTCTTTTTTATTTGCATCTCTTTCATCTCTATCCTTCATTTTAACATATAATACAACATTTTCCATAGGCACAATGTCTCTTGTAATTTTGACAAAAGTTTATCCTTCCCACTTTTTCAGCTATCTCTCTTCCTCCCACTATCCCACTTTGTCCTCAGCTTCCTTCAGCTTCTGCAAAACTGAGTTCAAAGTACAGCAGCAGTTTGTACCCAGTTAACTCAGCCTTCCCAGTGGTCTCCAGAAAAAGCAAACTGCTGCAGTGTCTTCTATGTGTTCTTAATTGGTAACTTTTGCCATCTTTACTATATCCTGCTATTGCTTTTCTATGTGTCCCAGTTTTCATCTGGGAAGTGTTGGAAAGTATGGATTCCAAGGAAACTTGGTAAATCATAAACTGTATGTTCTGTTACAATGGTTGATTTGATATCAAGACCCCCTTTGGGTCCCTGTCATAGCCCTGGGCTGGGAGGGGACTTTACCACCAGGAACTCAAAGCAGGGACTCAAAAAAAGACATCCCCCCGACGATGTTGGGAGGGGTTGCGCCAGCCAAATAAGGACATGTGACGCCTGATTGGACAAGCGCGCAGGTGCCTCTGGGTACCTGCACACTTGGCCCAATCACATTGCTTGCTTGAGTTAAGGAAGTCTCGCAGTGATTGTATTCTCATGGGACTTCCTACGAGAGTTTGTTCTTTATAGCTCTGCACTGCCACGTGGCAGCAGCCATTTTAGAGCTTGAACTGAACAACCCAACCCACCCACACTTATTTAAATAATTATGTTAGGTTACTCTCAGGCTTAGGCTGGTCGCCTTCGGGGGCCAGGAGGGAATTTTTTCCAAGGGTTATCACCCTGGTTTTTTTGCCCTCCCTGAGATCAATGTATAATCAGATTGTTGGGTACGGGTCATATGATAATAATAACTTATGTATTACCTTATGTTATCATTAGCTTTGTCACAACTTAAGGGTTAGGGTCTATATTTTGGGGAAAAAAATGTATTTTATAATGGGGTGGGTAATGACCCCCACCCCACAGAAAAATTAATCTGGCTAATTAAATTTAATTGGGGTAAATTTGGCAAAGGTTAAATTAAAGGAAGTGACGTATGCAATTAAATGCATGACGTCATTAACTAGTGATGTCATATGCCGTAATATGACATCATTTCCGGTGGGCAGGGGTTTGTAAATTTGTTTGTAAATTTGTTGTTATTTGTTTACATACTTTGTCACATGTGGTGAAGGACCACCCATCTTCACACACACATGTGACCAAGTGTTGGGAGTTTAATTATAAATCTTGTAATTAGACCCTGTACAGCAGAAAATAAAAGTTGTGGCCCGTTTAAACCCAAAAAGAGGTGTCTCATGTCCTTTGTGCCGGTGCAAGAGTCACATCTCCATTTACAATAATTTGCAGATCAAAAAGGCCAGGCTTAGGAGCTGAGAGCAAGACATTCACACCCTCTGAATTCTGGAGGCACAGAGATTTACAACTGGCTAAGAATGAGATAACATCAACACCCCATCTCTTCCTTTTGGAAATTGTCTGCTTCAAAGAGTAGTAATCAGAATCCTTTGATATACGATAGCAACTCTTCACCCCAGACTAGGATTAAGGATATAAATGCTCCCAAAAATCTCAGGCATATTTGGGTCTAGCTAGATTTCATAGTGACAATGAGCCACTGTGATTTCTGACTAGAGTCCTGGCTCTATCCGTTGTCCTTTCCCTTTCATAATGGTTGAGTTTATTCATTTTCATTCATCATCAGAGCAGCCTCATTCATGTAATTATCACCATTAGAAATGCTTCTGCTTCCTATCCAAGCTAACTACTTTTGTGAAGACACACCCAACTAAAGGTGGTGGCAAATATGGGTGTGCAATACTAGTACCCTGGTGAGATCAAACTCTTTTACCCAAAAAGGCTCCAATGCTGAATGTCCAAAAGTCCAAAAGGGGGAAATTTATTTTGAAGAACAAAAGAAAAAGGTT
>CM034701.1:57272477-57285771 GCA_020142125.1 Phrynosoma platyrhinos
GAGTTATTGGGTTTTTCATTTGAACTCAAATTCTATATGGACAGGGCCCTTCCCATGGGCTGTTCTATATCCTGATCAGCACTGGAGGCCTTTCTGGAATGGGTGGTGCATACACAATCAGAACTGCAAGGAGTGGTACATTATTTAGATGATTTTTTGTTTGTTTGTTTGTGGGCAGGACAGAGTCTGGCCAATGTCACCTTTTGATGCAGCAATTCACTTTGCTCACTAACAACTTAGGAGTCCCTTTAGCGCATGAGAAGACGGAGGGTCCCACCACCTGTCTAATGTTTTTAGGCATCAAATTTGATACTGTAAAGCAGTGTTCCAGACTACCGCATGATAAATTAATGGACATTAGAGAAAGGCTTTATAAATTCCTGCAGTCACACAAAGCCACCCTTCGAGAGGTCCAGGAATTGATTGGCCACTTAAATTTTGTCACAGGGTAATTGCCCCAGGCCGTGCTTTTCTTAGGCACTTGTGTTCTGCTACTATCGGTGTTCTCAACCACATCACAGAATAAGGATTACCAGGGACATTACACAAGATTTATATGTTTGGCTTTCATTCTTGGAATCCTTCAATGGTGTGTTCTTTTGGAGAGACATTTTGAGGCTTGATGAGGCTTTGCACATTGCATCAGATGCAGCAGGTTCCATTGGTTTTGGAGTTTATTTTAATAACCATTGGTGTGCACAGTTATGGCCACACAATTTGATGCTCACAGGACTATCCAAAGACCTCACCTTTTTGGAATTCTTTCCAATATTGGTAGCAATACACATTTGGACAGACAAATTCACTAATTTATCTGTACATTTTTGGTGTGACAGTGCAACTACAGTGCAGATAATAAATCATTTATCATCCAGGTTTCCTCGGGTCATGAGTTTGCTTAAGGTATTTGTTCTTAAGTGTCTGATGCATAACATCCTGTTCACAGCCTTCCACGTCCCAGGGATCAACAGTGAAATAGCTGATGCCTTTTCCCGCCAACAGATGTGTCATTTCAGACAGCTGGAGCCAGAGGCGGATCTCAAACCAGCAGTGATGTTGGAAGAACTGTGGATGCTTGGAATGGTGAGCTGGCAAGGGCCATAAGTGCTTCACTTTCTGACAACACTGGCTGTAATTATAATCAGCCATGCAAGGTTTTTGAGCAGTTTAGGCATGCTCATGGTTTAAGCCCCACATGGCCTGTACCAGTGGAACATTGCTAACAGTTTTGAATGTATTTACAGAACAAAGGGATCACGCCTCAAACCATCAGGAATGAGTTATCCTCCTTGGCCTTTTCTACCAAAGCCCAAGGGTTGATTGATCACACAGCCGATTTCAAGATTCATAAAATTTTAGAGGGATGGGCCAGAATTCAAGGTATCAGGCATGACGATAGGGCATCCATCACACAGGAAATTCTCAGAGGTTTGAAAGAACAGTGGGGTAATTTATGTTCTTCCCCTTATGAAGCCACTTTATTTCATGCAACAGTGTTAACCACATTTTTGGAGCATTGTGAATTAGCAAGCTAGACTTGTCATCATAGAGTGACACATCAAACAGGGTCCTACGTTTTGATGATTTGGTTTTGACAAAACAGACAGCCTAGATTAGGAGTCTGCTGATAAAAAAGATAAAGGGAACCATATCACATTAAACAAATGTTTTTAGTGGGTCTTTGCCCAGTTCAGACCTTGTTGGACTATTTAACCCTTCAGGGTTGTCCCTTGTTTCAACATGTTGATCATTCCCCTTTGACTAAATATCAATTTTGGACAGTGGCAGCTAAGGCTTTGGCTAACCTTGGGCTCAAGGGTGTCAAATTCGGTACCCATTCCTTCTGCATTGGGGCGGCATCCACTGCTGCTGCTATGAGGATGGACGACAGGACAATTAAACGCATAGGTAGATAAAAATCAGCTGCTTTCAGAAAATATGTGTGCAATGTTCATACTTTGAAGTACACTTGTTAACTTTTGCCTTTTGCTAGATTTCAGATTACGTTTTGGTAGATTATGTGTCCTCATCTGTGGCCAGTATGGTTTACTGGATGGCTCGCCAGGTTGGTTCCCACCATGGTCTTAGCAACATCATCACAGTTGAATCGTTGGGCAGATGAGGCCTGCGGTGGAGTGGTCTACTCAAGTTTCAGTTTGAGGAGTGTGTTGTCCCTCAACCTGATGTGCTCGTGGTACACCTTGGTGGAAATGACCTGGGCTTGATGAAGGGCAAAGCCATGATTTGGCAGGCAAGAAATGATTTTGTAACTTTATGCCGCACATGGCCCAATATGTGTATAATCTGGTCTGATATTTTGTCCCAACAGGTGTGGAGAGGGGAAGGTAACCCACATAAATTGGATGTCTCCAGAAAAAGAGCTAATAGAGAAATACGAAATTCATTATTGAAGAAGTCTGGCTTTGTAATTAACCATTCTATTCCTACACCCTGAACTTTATAGATCAAATCATGTCCATCTTTCAGATGAGGGCAATTTGATACTGTTGAGGGATTTCCAAAATGAATTGAATGACTTGGTGAGGGAAAAGGACTAAGCAGACACTTGTCCCTTATTGGTGGCCCATTTAGGGGTTAATGAATTTAGGGGTTAATTTAGGGGTTAATGGTGCATATAGTGGCACCCCTTTGTGGTGAAAGGTTAGGCTCTGGAACAGTTTAGACAGGTCAAGGGACCTAGGGGTTGTGAAAGAACCTGCCTTTGGGGTGGACATAGGTTTTTTGCTCCATCTTACAAACTTGAGGGAGTTTGGGGGAGAGTGCCTTATGTTTACCTCCTTGGGACTGGCTGAGGATAGATTTCAAATCATTGGATTTACCTCAGGGTCTGGTGTTTGCACCCAAAGGGAAGGCTGAAGAGGCAGTCTGGAATTGACACCTGGCTTCAACTGGACCTGCACCAGGCTTTTCACTTTAGCTGATTTCTCACAAGTGTGTTGAAGTTTAAGACTTGAAGTTCAAGAGTTAGTGTTAAATAGGTGATAGGTCAAATAAATGGCCCTTTACTCATCCAATTTATGTGTCTGGTCTCATTATTTCAGGGTTGGGTATCAAAACAGTTGTACATGTAGGGCCTTCAAGTAATTGTACTATCCTGAATATGGTCCTTTTCATGTTTCCACCAGCCCAGCCATATCAGTATACTATAAGATGCTGTCACACAGTTTCAGCTAATCATACCACAGCCCTATTTCCTTACCTCAATTCAAAGACCTTGTGCTGTATCTGAATCATTAACTGCATTTTTAGAATTACAGGGGATGTTGGGTGGTTTTCTGTCAGCCTGAGTGCACTAAATCTCAAGTAAGACATACTGATTAACTAATAGGGGACTTGTTTCAAGACCTCCAGTTGTACAGCTTTCAGCCTCTTGCTCTAATATAAGTTACAGTTGTTCTTACTACACCTGCAAATTTCAGACTCTTAAGTCTCTCTGGCATCTGTGGAGCCAATATAATGACAGGAACAGTTGCATATAAGTGTCTTTCCATTTCCTGTTTTAATGAAACCCCCCTCCCCTGCAGAACTAAAAAGCTGAAAAAAAGCTCACTCTGATCTCCACATTTGACTGGTGTAGTGAAGGGCTCCTGCTCATTGTCTGTGTCTATTTCAGAGACATAGCTGTGTTAGTCTGGAATATCAGTGTGCAATCTTGTAGCACCATTGAGATGAACTGAGGGGTGGAACAGACAGTCAAAATGAAGCACCTTCTGACTGCTTTGGAGGCATGGCATTTAGACGATGCACACTTCCAAAGCAGGCAGAAACCAGGCTGAAGCCATGCTCCAGTCCTTGAGACTGAAGCAAAAAGGAGCCAGGATAAACTGACTCCTGGCAATGCCAGTCAGGACCTGCACACATAGCCAACCTTGGGAGCAGGCTGTGCAGTCAGTCAAGTTCTGACCCACTTACAACTGGAGCAGACTTGGGACGCTCTTTCATGCCCATCTGCTCCAGCCCTCAGTGAAAGATGTTGTAGGATAAGCTTTCGTAAACTTAGGGCCTTTGCAGACTGCCAGAAATAGTGTAAATTGAGTCCACTTTAACTGCCCTGGCTCAGTGCTAGGGAATCATGGGAGCTGTATTTTTTTTCTGAGACATTAGGGTTACCATATTTCACTTCTTAAAATCTGGACACCAAATTTTCATATTATGAAAATATTCTAATTATGCAAACCACTCTATTTTACATTCTAATTATGTAAATTCAGCACATTAATGTTTGAATTTTTTCCTTCCATTATGTTTAACTTTTAATTTTAAAAGTTAGAACTGATCTGACAGAAAAACAGTACAGACCAATGTTTAAGAAGCTGGACTTAGAACAGAGAAATCCAAAGCCCTATGATAGGAGAACCTATCATAGGGTTGTCTTGGCAAGCTTCTTCCAGGGAGGGGGAGGTTGCCATTGCCATCTTCTGAGGCTAGTCCTAGCAAACCCAATAAATTTTGCTTCTGAGTAGACCTATTTAGGATTGTGGTGTATTTATTCATTTGTCATTCTGGAGGGAGGCAGACAGTGTGAAAAGCCAGATGACAGGGCAGATTCTGAAGCATCCCTCCCCCCTCTGTCTCTACCTCCCTCTCTTAAAGCTTAAGTATTTTCAGGATTTTCCCTCCACACCTTTAATCCCTGCATGCCTCCCATCTCTGGCTACTTATTCGTCTTCCAAAATCCAAACCACTATCCCATACGTTAAGCCATCTGAACTGGAAACAACACAATATATTTGCTTATACTGTGCAGAGAAGTGGACATTTTATATTTACACCTCTTTTTTTTTCCTTCTTCTCCCTCCTCCCCTCCTGACTCACCTGCCTTTATTTATTTTTAATTCCTTCTCTCTCTCTCTCTCTCTCTCTCTCTCTCTCTCTCTCTCTCTCTCTTTGAGGCAGAAAGAGTCCAACAGGAGAGGGGGAGAGGAGGCAAAAGTATCTCTCAACCTCACTGCCCATCCAAGATTTAAAGCCATAACTGCTGGAGGCTATCCCCACCTCCTCCCTGGCTCCCTTTTCCTCTCTGATGTTAACAGGGCCATCATCACCTGCCTTTGATTTTAATCGTTTTGGTCTCTTCAGAGAAGAATAGGAGGGGAGGGGAGGGGAGTTTCTCATTCTCTGACAAAATGTAGCCTGGAACAAAGCAGGAATCTGGGATTTGTAGCTTCAGTCATGCCCAGCTGGACAGGACATTTTTTAGACCCTCCAACCTAAGATTGTCCCAGCTTCCCATCACATATGGCAAGCCTGCATATGTGTGTGTATATGCACATTTGTCAGTCTGGGATAGGTGTAATCATACCACAGATGCTAGGCGGCACAACAGGGTGTTAGAGGTGAGACATGTGAGCCAGGCACCCCCTGAAATAGCCTGTTGTATTCAAATATAACAGTATGTTGGAGTAAGTTTCAACTGCCATCTTTTCTGTGTGGAATGGAAGAGTGCACCATCTTGCTTTTTCCCTCATTCAGCAAGCTATCTTGGGCTGGGCTAGGTTTTGTGGATTTACATCATTACTTGGATGGGAGACCACCAATGAATACCAGGTGCTTTAGGCTATATTTCAGAGGAAGGACCTGGCAAAGCTAACTCTGAGTATTCCTTGTCTAAGAAAACCCTGTGAAATTCATGGGGTCATCCTAAGTTGACAGGTAACTTGAAGGCACATACACATGCATATCATCACAACCTATTGCTTGTATGGTGCCTTTGACTGAATGGTGAGACATAAATCTTCAAAATAAATATATCATAAATATGTACATAACACACACAGCGACAGGGCATCGCTGGCCCTTACAAACGAATTAAGATATGAGTGAAGGGGAGAAAATTGACAGTGCTATTTGAAGTCTTTATATTTCTAAACCCATCTCAAAAGATTTATTCTAGCATTGTTTTTATAGGCCCCACATGTTAGAACTCCATGACAATTTACAGCAATAAAATGAAAAGGGGAGAGTAAAAACAATCAAGAGGCAATACCATAAATGCCTTCAGGTATCTTTTTCCCATCTGGATAATTACCGTGCATGCCTTTGCAGCTCAAAAGGTGAGAGGATTTTCTCTCTGAATCAGCCGAGGTCTATATTTCTAATTTCACAATGTTGCTGTTCTTTGGCCTTTAGCCGCTATCAAAGTATTTACCAGCAAAGGTCCAAAACCGTACAGCAAATCTCAATTCAAGAGCTACTTAATCTATGGCAAAGTAACTGGGAGTGTCTTTGTGTTTGACTGCAGCACTGTGGGGAACTAAGAATTGGATTGACAAATGAGACAAAAGATATTACTAATCCTATTCACTGTATACTATTAAATATGTATGAAATGGATTTATAACCAGTTTTTGAAGAGTTACTTTATCATCGGGTTCATTTGCAAAATAATAATAAAAAGGGAAACCATTTCAAAGCAGATGCTTTCTTTTGAGCCTGACTTCCAAAGTTTCCTGTTCATTTACTTATGTTTCATCTATTGATTGAGGAAATAATCCTGAATCAATGTGCCGCTTTGTCAAATGTCCACTTTTTTTACTCTTTAAAATTTATGATGGTCTAGCTTCTTTGTAACTTGCCCAAACACCAAGTAAACAAAATATTTTTTGAAGCACAAGTATTTTCATGATTATACAATAGCTCCCAATTAATCCTATTTGAAATCAGTTCTTGTGGCAGACACCTTCACAAGACCCAACGATGCTGAACTACTTTTGGAATCCTTTGAAAGAATCCACAAGAATGTAGCATGCTGAGGTTGTCCAGTAACCATTACATGTTATGACTTTCCTCTTATGGCTCAGTAACCAGTTAAGATACTTTATGAATCTGTACTGTAACAACAATTAAAATTAGTGTCCATTTCTCATTGTCTGGGACATTTTCAAGCTAGAAAATGTGGATAAAAGGAAAAACCATTGGCATGACAAAGGGTCCAAACAAACAGGCTGAAAAGCTGACTTATGTATGGCTTGGGGTTGTGGCGATTAGATGATACATGCCCCCAAGATGCACAGAAGATGTGTCGAAGATGCCCCCGGATGTGGAAACCTGGTCCAAAAAGGAGTTGTTTTTCATCCGCTCCAATTTGGACCTCAAGCAGAGGGTGCCCTCAGGACCATGGTTTGTGATTGCTGTGGTCCCGAGGCATCTTGGGCAGAGCAGCTTCAAGCCATTCCTTTGTGCTGGCCTGTTTCCCCCCTCAAAGATGCCTGCCCTTGACAAAACGGTGGTGTTATCCCTTCCCATTCTATCTACAAAAGCAAACCATGTATCAAGGCTAGTGATGGAACTTCATCTTCCATAGGATTGCCCATTCAGGACATCTCAGGTCCTGATAGCCCCAGGCAATGTAATTATGCATGTATTAAGTACTAACAACATTAAAGACACATCTCTTCTGGCAGGCCTACCCAGTCAATTTTTAAACATGACTTTTTAATTTGTATATTTTAAAGAATGTTCTCAAAAAAGTGTACTTTAAGGGTTTTATAGAATTGTATTTTAACTGTTTGTTTTATGTATTTTCTTTTTAATTGTGTTTTGTATTTTAATATGCTGTACTCCGCCTCGAGCCTTGAGGAGAGGAGAAAGAAAATTATTATTATTATTAGTAGTAGTAGTAGTAGTAGTAGTAGTAGTTGTTGTTCACAGCCTGTCACTCAGACATATGGGGAGGGGAGAGGGAAAGAGAAAGAAACATATATTTCCTGTTTAAAAATTAAGACAGAAATCTTAACTGAAAAGGCTCTTCCTACATGAAAGTGAACTGAGGGAATTATTCTTTCTCACCAAAACAGTGATGGGGAAAAGGACATTTAATCTAATATAATGCTCCTACCCAGAAGATGGATACAGAGCAGAACAGAGGATGAGTCCTGGCACTACATATACTCAGAGAGAGGAGGAAGCTAACTAAACGGTTATTGCATGCCAAAAATTAGCTTTCACTCCTCACAGTTATAGTACTATATGGATACCATGTTAACTGCCATTGTTCCATCCTATGGAATTCTGGGAATTTCATTTTTTTAGAATTCTCAGCTAGAAAGCTCTAGTGCCTCACCAGACTGCTAACCCCAGGAGTCCATAGGATTCAGCCATGGCAATTAAAGTGGAATCATAGTGCTGTGTAATGTGCCATAGCGGGTCATCAAGATAGTAACTCTTTTTATACATATGTACATTTGTGTTCAAACATCCTCCCCATAATATTTCTAGTAGTTGCATTCATAAACATTATGTTTCCATTATGTACTTGTAGTCGACTGTGATTTTTGCAAAGGTCTGCAACCATAGGCAATCATTATTCAGCTGACAAAGATAAATCAGAGAGGTTAGGTGTGGCTATCTAAAAGATTCTGGATGATAATTCTCATCAACACACTTGGCCAATAGTAGTTCTAATAACTTACTAGAATTGAGAGATGATTCAAGCTACGGACTTCCAAATATCCTTGTCCAACCAATAGACTTAATCAAGTCTCTTTGCATTCTGAGTAGCTGATCACTATGAAACTACAATGCTAGTGTATAGGATACAGATGATAGAAGATTTTAAACCAACAATTGAAATACAGGAGACTGGCTGTTTTCTCCTGATCTGGGCACAGTCTGAGACCATGTAAAAAGGATCTAGCCTGTGGAATTATCACACTGCTTTTTTCATCAATCTGGGCACAGGCTGAGACCATGTAAAAACAGATGTTATTGCACAGCTTCCTGCCCAGATCGGAGGCCTCACGTACCCAATCAGGACTTCTCCAATACTAAGTTAAAAACATTGCTCAGTACTGGAGAAGTCCTGATCAGGTACATGATGCCTCTGATCTGGTCATGAAGCTGTGCAATAAAATCCATTTTTATAGGGTCTCAGCCTGTGCCCAGATTGACGAAAAAAGCAGTGTGATAGTTTCCACAGGCTAGAGCCTTGGACCTATCCTGCATCAAAAGAACAACTTACATCTGAGTGAGAATAAAGTGTTTTGTTGTCATTGGAGATATGATTAGGTTAATAAGTTGACTTGAAAGCATGGTATGAACAAAATATGTTATGATGTTACATTTGTTGACAAAATTGATTATATCTTTTCTGACTTTGATGCCATAGTTTCTTCATAAATTGAAATTGGTAGTTAATGAACTATTTGGTCTGATTGTGGCTACTTTTTATTTTTTTTATAGCTACATTCTGATATACCCTTCAACTTTTCTGATTTGCAGGGACAATCCCAATTAACCCTCTGTTGTCCCACTTTTTCAGCTTCTTTAAAAAAGTTCAGTTTTTCTCCTTTTATTCCATTTCTGTCTTTTTCCTCAGCATACTTCAATTGCTACAGATTGATTATTTTTAATAGTTTATTGAATAAAAAATATTACATTAATACAAGCAGATACAGATTGATAGCATATAGCAATAAAACAACAAAAACATATGTTGTCGCAAATGCTAAAAGAGTGTAAAAAATAACTACATATAAGATAAAAGAGAAAAAGAAGAAAGAAAAAGAATACAAAAGAAAAAAGAATACAAAGAAACTACAAAAAAGAAAGAAAAAGAAAAGAAAAGAAAAAAAGATAACATAAACATAGACATATAGACTTCCTTCACTTATCAACTGATTCAATCTTGCTTTAGACTAAATTTTCTCTCCTGATTTTTGTTATCTATTTATAACAATATATATACAATTATATACAATTATACTTTTCACCAATATCTTTCTAGTTGCTTTCTAAAGGAAAGTTAAGCAATGCAAGATGGAAAGATCATACATATATCCCGTATAACTAAACCAATTGTTCTATATTCCATGTTCCGTAAACAGATCTATATTTCACCTCATAGCTGTATAATAGCTCATAGAATAATCTGTAATATTTTGCTTTTTTGGTTTTAAAGTTTCATTTGTTAAGATTGATTATAGAATTATTTTATTTCCAGACCTAATGTCACCTGTTAATCCCTTTCTCTTTTCAAATATTCAATAAGAGGATTCCAAACATCCTCAAATTCTTTGTGTGTTTTTTTCTGAATAATTTGCATTAGTTACTCACTTTGCATTACATCATATAATTTCGTAATCCAATCATCCATAGCGGGCACTATTTTTGCTTCCATTTTGCAGCATATATCGTTTTATCTGCTGTAGTCATATAAAATATTAACCTACCAAATTTATTTTCTAATGTTTCTTTTCATACATAATAGATATCTCATCAGATTTTTTAAAAATTTAGTATTTAATATTTTTTCCATAGCCTCATGAATCTTATCCCAAAATTTTTGTGCCCGTTTGCATTTCCACCAAATATGATAATATGCACCTAATTTTTTTCTCACATTTCCAACATTTATTTTTATTTTTTATTTTTTTGGTTTTTTATAAATTTTTGCTTATTTAAAGGGTGTTATGTGCCATCTGAATTGCATTTTGTAAAACTTTTCCTTTATGTCATTGCTCAATGTATATTTTAATCTTTTATTCCAGGTTTTTTCCCACTGTTCTAGGTTTATATTTTGACCAAAATTTTGTGCCCATTTTATCATTTGAGGTTTGATCTTTTCATCCTCTGTATCAAAGGTTAGTAGTAGTTTATTAAAAAATTAATCCTATGACTGTCTTCTGATTTCACTATTTTCACAAAATCTGAATTTGTGGGAGGAGCTGTAGGAATCCCCTGCATTTTTCTAGTTTTTGGTTTGCCCCTTCCCAGCAAGCTCTGCTTCAGCTTGGGATTTTTAGTTTTTCTTAAGCAGGCTTGACTTTATTTGTTTAGTGGCAAACAGGCTCAGACAGAGGGAAAGGGCATTTCTTACACCATTTAGCCAATTTATTTACCAGTTAGCCAATTTAGTTACCACATTTAGCCAATTTATTTACCATTAGCCAATTTAGTTATCATTTAGCCAGATTAGTTACCAAAAGCAGTTAATTAAAGTAAATATCAACAACAAAGAAGTTAAGAGCACCAGAAGCTGAAAGACCCTGCACCAGCTTCATTGAGCAGGGTATCAAGCCCAGAGAGATGATAACACTGAAGATTGCTGAAACCTAAACTGTAAAGTACCTTTTATTTTAAGTCTGTTAGAGCTGGGGAGGAGAAAGCCTTTTCTTTTGTTCTTTAAAATAAATTTCTCCCTTTTTGGACTTTACATTCAGCATTGGAGCCTTTTTGAGTAAAAGAGTTTGATCTCACCAGGGTACTGGCGTTGCACACCCATATTTGCCACCACCTTTAGTTGGGCGTGTCTTCACAAGGACACCCCCCCCCCACAGCCCAGTACATAACAAAATTCATGGATGCTCAAGTCACATTAAGATTTTGTGAAAACAGTGAAATCAAAGACAATCATAGGATTTAAAAAAAATTATAAACTACTACTAACCTTTAACACAGAGGATGAAAAGATCAATATAATGGCATAGTAAAATGGTGTCCCTTATATAAAATGGCAAAATCAAGGTTTGCTTTTTGGAATTCATGTTTTTAAAAATATTTTCAGCTGTGGATGGTAAATCCATAGATAAGGAGGGCCCACTGTATCTGGGTTTTATGATTGTGGAGCCATTATGGAAACAGATACATACAAGGATACACATTCTCTTTTACTGTGGTAGATTATAATCATCTGTTAATATTAGTGTTTTAAGGTTTGATTATTTATTTTCTATTTAAAGTATTCTTTAATCCACTTTGTGATGGACTATTGTCTGTTTAATGTTTTAATTGTAATTTTATATTATCGTTAGTTGCCTAGAGGAAAAGCAGGATATAATCTTATTTCAGAAGCCATTAATTGATTAAGTAAAGCAGGATATCAATCTATGAAAGAGAGAGAGAGAGAAGAAACCAAAATATTTCAGATACCCTTAATCTTATGGGCTAAGCAGGATCCTCCAGAATTTTCTTTAACTGATTTCTGTGACATCTAATATCATGTTAAGCTTTACATGGCCATTCAGAGCTACCATTGAGTAACACCCTAGCCTTTTCCTCTCCATTGTCACATTTCAGTCACCACATGTTAAGACTGAATTTCTGAAGAGGAGAGCTTCTGCTATCCATATCCATATCCATATTCATAAGTTGTGGAATCCTGGAAAAAATAGGGTTCTGCCATGCATGGAGAACCTCCATGAATATAGGAGGGTCTCCTTTGCAGAAAGTTACCCTTCGAATATGAAGGGCAACTGAAATGATAACAGACAGATCTCATGCATTTCCCCCCTCAGACATTTGTGCGTGCATAATATTCAGCACTGAAAAAGACTTTCAACAGGCTCTACAATGCACTTTAGCCCAGCTCCATTACAATGCAAATTATAAGAACAGGGTTGTTAACAACAAACTACACATTGAAAGTGTAATAAAATTGATTGGCAATAAGTAGATAGCCAAGCAAAATAGCACCTAGGTGATAGTTTAGGGCTTTGATAGAAAATCCACCAATTCAGTTTAGATACACAAAGAAGTTGATGATAGAAATGAAAGCATTTTAATCCAGTGATATTCTTACAAACATCCAATCTATCAAAAATATAACTTTGTTAATGCAGGTATGACAGCTCTTTTCCCCTAAAGGGAATCAGCAATTAAAATAAAAACAACCTAGAAACTAGCTTTTATCAAAGGAGCTGATATTAATTTATTATGAAAAGTTATAACCTCATTTCCTAATGAATTATCATTAAAACAATGCAATAACTGAGTGCCCTGCAAGAGGAATGTGTAATTTGGTGGAAAGAGGTGAAATGTACAATTTCAAGTCTGACATTTCAATATCTTAACTATTACTTTTCCTTTTATTACCATCTCTGTTTATACTTGCTGTGAATTAATTAATACAATGTCTCCAGCTTGAGTTTGTCATAGAATGAAAAGAGGTCTGTCATTTGAGTCTCATCAGAGGATCAAGCAGTTTGGTTTAAAAAAAGAAAGAAAAGAAACCTTTTCTAGGTGCAATTTACTGAAAACTAGTTTTCTGGTGGAAGTAGAAAAGAGAAAAAAAATTTCCAGCATGACAGCCATTCAGTTCAAGAAAAACAGAGCAATCTAGGATGTGCCCTGCTAGGTCACATTAGTCAGGGTGGAAGTTGGAAGGATATTTCCCACGCATATGTAGGGCTCGTTCCCACTTACATTTAAACCGGTTTGCAATTTGCCTTCGCTCTGTGTCAGAGAATCGATTCCAAAAGGTCCATCGTTCCCACAATGAAAGTGGATATTTTCATTATTCCCTTGTAATTGCTTCTTTTTTGGTACGATTGTCATT
>CM034701.1:57302876-57317803 GCA_020142125.1 Phrynosoma platyrhinos
TTATGGCATGTATGTTTTTAATCTGTATTTGTACTTGTAAGCCGCCTTCGTTGCCAAGGCAAAAGGCAGGGTATAAGAAATAAATATTATCATCATCATCATCATCATCATCATCATCATCATCATCATCATCTTTCCCTTACAGAAAATTAAATCAACTCACCATTTGCTCCAAGTCTTACCAGAAAATCCAGAGCACGTCAGAGAAATACTGGGTGGTTGTCTACACATGTATCCCTCTATACTGCCTGCCGCCAACACAAGTCACTCCTCTGAGGAAACAAACAAGACGCAAAGCCATGCTGGACACCACATTTTTAACCTCAGAGTGGCTAGGAAATGGGGGCCAACTTCAGGACCAGATATTTTGGTAGCAGCCCAGAGTATTCTTGCTAGTGTAGACCTGCCCTAGGTGTCCTATGGAAAGAGACAGGCAAAGTTACCAAGGGAATGTGAACACAGCAAATATAAGAATTCTATGTGTCAATGATTTTCAATACCTCACTCTTTGCAAAGTTAGAAATCTGGAGAATGAAAAAAAAATTCATTGAGGGCAGAGTTCTTATTCTCAGGGGCAATGTCCTCATTTTGACTCACCACCCCATAGTAACATCCCTATCTATATTCATTCAAGAATTGGATAATAAGGGAAAGATAAATCTTTTTACAGTTCCCAAAAGGGTGGGCAAAAGAAAAAAATATCCATGTTATTTTGCTTCTAGCTAATGTTACATTATTTGAAATTATTTTGTGAATCTACTTTTGCTGTATTTCCTTTTAAATTAATCCAGAATTAATTTGTTAAACATTTGTAAAATAGCTTCAAGACCAAGATCTGAGGCTATGAAACTATTTCACTCTTTGACCTTTTGCTAATTAATATTCTTGAGATGTGAATGCTAACCCAACACATATGTTACTACTTTCGTTTACTGTCTGGGTGAATGACACCTTATAACATGAGGAACACAGAAGCCACCATTGTAAACTATATTCTGGTAAGAATAATGACTATGTACTCTTGCATGTACAAAAATAATTAGGGTTGAGTTTTTTGGGGGGGGTTGGGGGGGTTGTAAAGTTCATCCCTTTTATATTACCAAGTTGTTTAAATCTGATAACTAATTTGTCCATAAAAACAGAAAACTGAGTTAGTCCACTCATTTATTTTATAATTTTGTAAAAAAAAAAAATCCCACAACTTTTAAGTAAAAGTTACATTGTTCCTGTGCTTGTTCTAGTCTTTCTTTACCAGTTATTGACTTTTCTGAGTCCCACTGTAGGTTGTACATAATGTTGTACCTCAGATAACCTGTATTAGCTTCAATCTAATTATTATAGACAACCATTGAGAAATCTAAAATAGTACCATCCCCAGACTTTACTAAAACTAGCAGACTTCAGTCTCTGTGATTTAGATACATTTCTTATCCTCCAAATTCACAGCTTTAAACATGGAATTTTACCTGAGGACCAGGTAATAGTGTCTTCCAGGTATAATGCTTCTGTCTGTTGCTACTAATTATTCCATCTTTTTCTTACTTTAAAAGAACCTATTTTGCAGAATTGCTACTAGCCGGTAGCTGGAGGTACCATACCCCTAGTTGCCTGCTGAAATAGAATATCAAACTGGCTACATGAAATAAATGTTCACACAGTGATTACCCAGTACTTCATTCCACAGTTCCAAATGGTTACAGTGGATATTGCAGGGAAATGCAAAGTATGTTAGATTAAGTTGATCTGCCAAGGTTTTAAAGGAAAACATTTGAATATGGATCCTTCTGCATGGCCTGATAAAGTCAGAAATCTGAAATCACATTTCTAAGTGGCTTCTGCACTACCAAAAATACCTGTATGAATCCTATTATTAGTCCCAACTAGAGCAAATCCATTGAATCAGTGGGATTAACCTACATGTGTATTCACATTCAGCAACTGATTCAGGAGCTTATCTCATGGGGTAAAAAAAAAAACAGCTTACTTATTCCAGCTTCAATTCTCTTCTGGGATGCATCCGGGTACTATTATATGTAAATCGCTGCCAAATCCACTGACCAAATACAGACCGGGTAAACCGTGGCTCCAAGCCATGCTCAGCTGGCCAATTTTCGAAGTCGGAAGCTTCTGTTTTCAAAAAAAGGGCTGGCTGAGCACCACTTCAAGCTGCACTTTACCTGGGCTGTATTCAGCTGGCAGATTTGGTGGCGATTTACATTATAATAGTATCCAGCTGCATCCCAGAAGAGAATTGGAGCCACAAAAGGTAAGCCAGCTTTTTTACCCCATACAATAAATTCCTCAGGCTAGTTTAGACTACCCAAAAAGGTTCATATTAATGGCAGAAGGGGCTTAGCATGGAATTGGATGGCCCACAAAGGACAGCATATAGCTAATTAATAGGAGATATGTTTTGCAGGTAGAAAGTTCTACATCTCCAGAATCCAGGTAAGGATTTCAAGTTTCAGCACTTGGAATGTCCTCTGCTTGAAACCTTGGAGAATTGCTGCCAGGCTGATTTAGTATAAGGCAGGTCCTGTGGGATTTGCTAGTTCTGTGTGTCAAACCTGACTGTTCTGACATTAAAAACATGCAGCTTGATTGAGGAAAGTAAGCTGTAGATCACAAGGAGCGATAGGTAGATACTGTATATTAGTAATGGGAAAATGACTCACCAGATTTACGCGGGATAGAAAGCAAGTTAGTCCAGCTAACAGTTTCTTAATCTTGATGTCTTTTCTAAAATAAGTATAAGCACCTGAACAGGTATATCCTGGTCCATTAAATACTATTCTGTGTTAATTCATTTATTAACTTACATGTCACTGTAATTTGTAATCCCCACCTATCTAGCTTTCTGATGAGTGATACTGTGGGAAGAAGGGGGAAATATTTTATAGGTTTTATTATTGATTTTACTCTTGTCTTATGAAGATTATCTGCTTTATTCACTATGCACTACTGTCCTAAATATAGGAAATGATTGCTCACCTTGAGTGCTTTAGGATCATATGAACCTATGTTCATGTAGTGCCTTTTGTTGCTTATATCTGCAAATAAACGAATCATTTTACTTTATTTAATGTTTTTTAAAATATATATATATATATCTCATGCTATTTGATTTGTGGAGAGGTCTGGTATTTGAATGATCTGATTTGGTAATTATTGCCACAATTGTATTCTGAAATTCTGAAAAATAATATTATCAAATATTGTCCATCATCCAGGACTGAAACATTTTGTCGGAGCTGTAGTATATTTTCAAATGTGCATGAGGATCAGGAAGAAAAGATGTTTAGTAAAAGAGCTCTGAAGGCTGCATTGGAACTGAGTGATTCCTTTGTGTGAGACAAGCCTATTTGTTAATTTTGAAAGCTCTCTAGAGTTAGGTGATTCATGAAGGCATGTATGCATACGCTAAGGAAATCACCGTCAATTTTCTCACATGAAATATACAGTAGTCAGATGCAGTGTTTAATCATCGCTCTGTTTTATAAGACTATCAGTGAAATGAAATCATGTGGTGTGTTTAAATAAAACTGTTTAGAAACCAAAGTCATCAGTGGATGCACTTTTTAAAAGAAATGTCATCTTACATTTATGCTTGGGGGAGAAGTAATCGACTTAAACTGGATTTGAATGGCTAGAAAGCCAAAGTATTTACAGACACCTTGGATATTCTAGTGCTCACACTCTTTCTACCTGCCACAGTGAATTTGAGCTGGATTCTGCTAGTGCTGTCAAATCCAAAACCAAGTGTGTCCTTCATCTGTTACCTTCAACTCTTACCAAGAATATCAGTCAGCAGGTGCCCCTCCCCACACTGTCTCCACTACACCATAGCCTGCAATTAGTTGATATAGCAGAAAAGCAAAACTGACAGAATGTGGGAATGCTGGTGTTTGTCTATCTGTGACAGGAAGGAATGGCTTAAGGGGCAATCCCCTTGTGAGGGGGGGGGGGAACCCAGAGAAATGTTCACCTCCCAAGCTTAGACCATGATGATGGCAAAGTACTGGTCCAACTTATTTAAGGCTCTGTCAAATTCTTTTTAATAATAATCAGACAGTATTTTTCCAGTTTCCTGAGATATACCTCTGGGCATCCAAAATATAGTTGGTTTTCTGATTCACTGAGGGTTGTCACTGGGTCAAATGAAGATGGAACTATATCCAGTCTCTGTTTATCACAGCCAAGGAATGGATTTTCAAGGCAGCAATGTGGATTTGTGAACCCCCCCCATATATATATATATATATATATATATATATATATATATATATATATATAGCTACTGCTTCAGAATACATGAATAGCCAAGGTTGTTCTATCATTATGGAGAATTTCATTATCATTAATACTATTATTTCTCCTGCTACTATTACCCCACAGCTAAAGGTGAGATTGTAAAGTTACTTTCTGGCCTTTGAAAATCTGCGAATGTACCCAATATTCTTATGAGCAACTGCTTCAGGCAGCTATTTCCAGAAGGTCCCTGTGCTGTTTCTCTGCCTCCAATGTCTGTGTATTGCTTTTTAAAAATGTATTTATTGATAATGATATGCAATGATGATGTTTCTTTTTTTTTTCCATTTTAGGTTCATGTGTCATGTGCAATTTTGTAAATTTCCTTTCTTTTCCATTTTGGTCATATTCTTTATCTTCAGCATTTATAATTTTCAGAATCTCCTGATACATCTCCTGATACATCTCCTGATCTATGAACATCTTGTTTTATCTGAATTTTTTGGAATAACACATTTTTCCCTCAAAGAACATAGTAATCTGAAACCTCCATTTTCTTACCTGGGAGCAGGAGAAGTGAGTGGTTCTGATCTCTCAGTAGGTCTGTCCTAGGTTTTGGTTTCAACTTAAAGCGTCTGTCCATGTGAACACCATCTGCAAAATAGGTGCATTGCTTTAAATAGCAAGCTCCCTTAAAGCTTGGACTTATACCTGGAGGGATTCATTGCCTTACCAACACTGGAGCAACACACCTCCTCTGCCTGGCATTAAGCAACCAAGGGCACTTATTTTCTGAGTAGAAATGTACAGCATTCTGTTGCCTTAGATCATGCTGTCCAAATATAGCTAAAATACTACAGAATAATATTTAAAATATTTGATTAAAGATTGTAGTTATTTATTTGACTCCCTCCCTGCTCTCTTTCCACCAGCAAGGGAAGACCTTTTTATTTAGGCAGGCCTTTGAGATTTAAATTATGTAATAGTCATGTATGTGAAAGAGTGCCAGTGTGGTATCGTTGTTTGAGTGTTGGATAAGCACACTAGTAGACCAGAGTTTAAATCCTAATTTGGACATGGAAACCCACAGAGTTACACTGAGCAAGTCACAGTTCTCTCGGCCTAAAAAAAAAAAAAAAACTGTGATAGGTTCACCTTCAGGTTGCCATAACTTGAAGGCACACAACAATGACACAACATGTGTGTGAACTGGTGTGGAATGGTTATGTAGAGAGATTGTGTAGCACCTTTGAGACTAACTGAAAGAAAGAAGTTGGCAGTATGAGCAGAATGGGGTAGAACGGGGTACTGTATTTCTTATATCTGATATATAATTATGTTTTAAATGCATTTTTAAATGTTTTAACTATGGGCCTTTGCAGGCTGCTAGAAATAGTGCAAATTGAGTCCACTTTAACTGCCCTGGCTCATGCTAGGGAATCATGGGAATTGTATATTTTTTCTGAAACATTGAGCTTTCTCTGTCAGAGAGCTCTGGTGCCACAATAAACTGTCAGTTCCCATGATTCCCTAGCAATGAGTCAGGTCAGTTAAAGTGGACTCAATTTGCACTATTTATGGCAGTCTGCAAAGGCCCTATGTTTTTAAAAATAAATCTCCTGTTTAATTCTTTGTAAACTTTTGTAAAATAAGATTTAAACTTAATCTTTTTTTTTTAATTATGGTAAGCCACCTTAGATCTCACCCCAGAAGAAAGTGGGACATAAATTAATTAATTAAGGATATAAATTGTTTAAGGCTCAGCCATGTGAGTCATTGCCCCTATAGACAAGTACTCAGGGCAGAAGCAATAAAGACAATACTGTGTGCTTAACATCATTGGAGCCAATGATATTCCACTGATTTGGAAAGCCAACTAGCTATACTGACCAATGACTTTTATGATATCAGATAAGATTTTTCCGGTCTGTGGAGTAAGAATATATGGAACTTGGATAACACTGGGAAAGATGATGGGAGGTTCAACTAGATGCCTTTCTAATACCATTATAAAAGCTTTCATTTGGCTCTGAAGGTAGAATGAGGTCTCACATTTTTGGAATTGAATTAAAACTGAGAATTCAACAATAGATCTTCCATTTACAAGAAGGAATATTACCCATTGTACAAATGTGAATCATGTGAAACAAATATCATCATAGTAATAACAACACCTTCTTTTGAGGAAAAAATATATTTTTGGTTGAGTTTTTCTTTTTGATCCTGTTAAACAATAATTCAAGGAAGAATACACATGAAAGGATGCATTTGAACATTTAAGCTCTGGAATCTTATTTTTGAATTATTTTCTACATATTAGTTATTATTTAAAATGTTGAGACATCTGGCTAGCTCTTCAACAACATTGTTTCAGTCAATGCAAATGTGTGGCTATTCCAATTTAGGGATTTTTCCCCATACATTTCCTCCTTCATATGACTTATCAGCAAAAATACATACAGTCAGACAAGTATACTTTAATGAAATGTTTCCAAATCTACAGGAACATTCATCTAAATCAATCTCTCTCATGCCTAAATGGGAAATATTGAAGCATAAATATTTTTGTGTTTGGGAGTGATTCTCTAGGGACACGTACACATAAAATGGAAGCGGTGTGAGTAATGAGTGACAGTTTCTTAAAGGTTAATATTTTCTTTAATTTATTTCCATAACAGGAAGAAGGGAGAATACGGCACTAAACACAAGGTGTGCTTTTGGGATTAGAAAAACAATCTCTGCTGTTATGTATATCAAAGACCATGGGGAACAATATGAATAGCACAAACAAATTTTTATTACATTGCATGAAATATAAAGTGCCTTAAATATGTTTCCCTCTGTTATTAAAAAAAAATGGACTGAGGAATCCTTCTGATTCCTTTTTCATCTCCTAAAAGTAAAACTGCCCTTAATACTGGACTAGGCTCTTTGATTGTCATGTAAGGTAATGAAATCATTAAATGCACAGTATTAAGAAGAGACAAGATGCAATTAGCTAAGAAATTACTCTGATCTTGGTGACATTTTCAAAAAATCATAATACAATATACATCAGAAGACATGATTGACAGTCTAATCCAGTTTTGATGGAATGTAGTCCACATACTGAGAGTAAAGCAGTACATGGCCAGATAAAACTCACAGCTGTGGATCCCTGATATGTCCTTACAGCCTTGTCACCCTGAAAATTCCTCAGGTTTAAAAGATGATGAAAGTATCGACCATTAATGACAGGATCATCTCCTACCCTGAAATAAAATGTACTAATCCCTTTTGCTAGGTCTATGAATTCCTAATATAAATTATATAAACTCTGGTAATTCATCTCTGTTAGCACAGTTGTGTTTGGAAATTGTACAGCAGTCTTTGCCCTGTTTGAAATGCTAGATGAAAGCAAGACATGTTCGTTTAAGCTGCAGCATAAAGTAATTTAACACAGGGAACAGAATAACTTCTGGATAATGAGCATGAGCTATGGGGGGGGGAGGAGGAAATTCTAAGTTCTAAAGGGGGGGATGACTGAAGGAGCTGGCCACAAAAATAGAACTGTTAAGAGATAGTGTTAAAATACAGTCCCAGCAATATAAGGTGATTTAGTACCTGAGTGAAATACAGTATATAGTCTCACTTCAAAGGAAAACACATAATGTCTTTATATGACTTACAAATAATATGGCATGGATTCTTTCCATTCTTTAAAATGGTAAGTAAAACACTAAAAGGGGAGATGCATTCAGATAAGGTACATGGCATTGGTACATGGCATGGGGGGGAGGGATCCACTTTAAATATCCATTAATTGCATTACAGCAGTTGCTAATGCAACATGCACACTCCTTTGCAATACTGATTTTGCTGGGGAGGAAGCTATTAATAAGTTAAAATATCTCCAAAAATTGTAGGTGTGACTGTGGAACTGAGTCTTAATTTTTATTTTTAAGCAGTCTTTCACTTGCAAAATAACAAGTTAGCATCTACATGTTGGGCCCAACATGACTGGAGTGATTAATCCATTCTTGGAATTTAGTCCAGACTTTGTGTTGGGCTTATTCAGGTTATAGTGTTCTGCACCTTGGATAACTATTTAAGTTCAGACTAAATCTTTCTTGGATAACTATTTAAGTTCAGACTAAATCTCATAATGGAGTTACCAGACCACCATTAGTGGAACCATCAGCAGACCTCCTTAGATCAGATCAGACCAGCTCTGCTGTATAGTCTACTTTGACTGTAGTGGCTTGACAGTATATTCCCATTATCTTCTGTCTGATTCTTTTAACTGGAGATGCCAGAGACTGAACCTCCACATGGAAAACCTGTGTTCTGCCCCACATTATGGGCCCTCCCCATAAGCATAACAGTAACATTGTTTACAACCTCAAATCAAAAATGGACGAAATACGGACTTGTATTTACAGTGTCCATTTAGCAATGATATGACAAAGAAAGGAAGCATTATATGCATGTGTCATTGTTACATGCACAGACATCAAATTTTCAAGACACAGAGCAACAAAGAGTGCTATGGGAAGAAAGAACATGGCTTGAAAAATGTAGGTTTACCTTATGTTGTATCACATGAGGATGTTGCTGTTTATTGGTGCAATTTCTATATGTTGGAATTTGGTCTGAAGTCTGCAAGAAGTAATACTGCATGGCAAACATTAGTGTGCACTCACCCTGAGACACACAAGATGCATACACAAAAGCAATACTTAATGTGATTCAGTGCTTTGAGGCCAACACTTTAGGAGGCAGAACAAGAGAGATTCAGTTCTTTTATGTCTGACTAGCATTGCTTTTGCCACTTACGTTCAAAATCATTGTAGTGAGATCAAAAGCTAACAGTATATGTAAGTTCCCACAACTTGTGGGATTAAAGGCATCCTACAGGTATGATGGGTTACAGCAGGCTGAAACTCTTCAGACTTCTGCTGGAAACCACTTCTGATTGCATACTGTTCTGCTATCACCTCAAAGCAATGTGGCAAGAGAAAAACCCAACTGTATTCCTTGTAAGATATGAATGTAACAACTATGATGTTATTTTAAAAAAATACAAATACATTCACTTTAATGATACTATAATAAATATTACTGGAATGAATAGTAGTATTTATACAGTGGTTTAGAGTATCCAACAAAGGACTTCATAGAAATGTACTTACTATAAATCCTATTAGGTATTCTGTACAGTAGACTAGTTTTCTTTTCTTTTCTTTCTTTCTTTCTTTTCTTTTTTTTTTTTTTCAAATATTTTTATTGTCTTTTTACACATTCATGTCAGACATAAGCAAACACAGCCCCAAATCTCACCCTTCCTCTGAACAGACACAAACTATATACATGACTTCCTGGGCTCCAAGATCAAAGACATAATTATGAAACTCTTGTGTTTTTCTTCATTGTTACTACCAAGAACTCCTACCATAAATAAACAGGTGAATACACTCCTACCATAAATAAACAGGTGAAAACAAAAGAGTCAATATTCAGTACTCAAAAGCTGCAAATACAGTCTTCTCTTCTCTCTTTTTTTTACAAATTCAATTCCTTGTTTGGCCATGAAGACCACTAGATCTGCATCCACACTGCAAAAATAATCTGGCTTGACACCATTTTAAATGCTGTGGCTCAATGCTATGGAATCCTGGGTTTTTGAAGTTTGTTGTGGCACCAGAGCTCTTTGATGGGGAAGGCTAAATGTCTCACAAAACAAACCAAAGATTTCATTGCACTGGACCATGGCAGTTAAAGTGGTGTCAAACTGGATTATCTCTGCAGTATGGATGCAGCCTGGATGACCTTAGGCAAGTCACATTCTCTTAGCCTCAGGGCAAGACAATGGCAAACCTTCTCTGAAAAAATCTCACCAAGAAACCCCCGTCATAGCCTTAGGGTTGTCATAAGTCAGAAACATATTGAGGGCACACAATAGCAACAACAACAACAACAACAACAACAAACTAGATCCTAGGATTTAGGATGCAACTTTGGCAGTTAAAATTCAACCATAGTGCTATAACTGTATAGGATGAAGGGGCTTCTGATTTCACTATACCTGAGTATGTGAAATGAACTAAGGATGCTTAGTACTTCTCAGAAGGGTTCTCTCACAACAGGATCATCAGACCTTCAGAAATGGGGAGACAGTGTGGCTTCAAACATAAGAAAATGTCTGCTTCTTCCTTTCCATGAATTATTTCTTCCAAAACAGTGAAACCTCCTCAGGCAAAGAGCTGCCAACCTATTTCACACACAAAATGATCTCTCCTTGCTTCCTAAAATTCTATTTGAAAATAAAATACCTTTGTGCATTACTTCCACCAATTCGGCATGAAATATTACTAGGCTTGGCGACCTCTTTTAAAATAAATAAATAAATAAATTCAAAGCACACCTACTTAATATAAATGGAATACTAAAAGATGTTTTTTTCCATTTAAAAAAATAGTGGGTAAATAAGAATGCACTATCCAGGTGTTTGTTTTTTTTTCCTGATTTCAATTTGTTTCTATAGTCAGTAAAAGCTAATTAGATGCCATGCATTTCTGGTGCTGATAACAGAATGTTACTGACTCAAAGTAGTTTAGATTATATTTAAAATTTCATTTTTCTCCAGTGCGTTGTTCCTCAGAGAACAGCACTACATATTTTATAATATATATTGCTTAGGTGTAATGCTTCCACTTTAAGATATTTTCAAAAATAAATGTAATGTGTTCCCCAACCAAAAAGAAGGGAAGACAAGCTGAAAACAAGAAATTTGCCTAGAGTAGAATATTTTGCCGTTTATAATCATTTGCAGCAATTAAAGAAAAATTGTAACACCAAATTATATTACAGATCTTGTGTTTCTTTGAGATTGGAGATTTTAACAAGTGACTATGACCACTGTGAAGAACAATACTACTATTTTGCTTTTGAAGAATTGCTAGTGCAACAGTCAAGGGAACAAAAGGGAGAAAATAGGGATATTAATAACATTAAATAATATTTTATGTTTTATAAATTCAGTAATATAAATAACATTAAAATTTCTGCTGAAATTCATCTCACCTCTTGAAATCACAATCCCAGTTAGAATAGGAGACACTGCATAAAAAGCTAAACACTTAATTGTAATTCTGGTAGTAAATTTCTCCAGCTAATTTCTTATTTTATCTTACTAGTACTAACATTTAAGGCAAAACTGCATGTCATTCTTCTGCTGAACCCATGTTCACAAATTCACATTTGACAAGGTAACTCAGATATAAGGAGGAATGTGTGGGGGGGGGGGTGCATTCATTCCCATGTTTTTTATTCTCACACATGCAAGGAATTTGTTGCTTGTCTATTATTTTTTGTGAAACTTTTTCAATTAAAAATGGTTGTCATTGTCTGTAAAAATAATTTTTCTTTTTTAAAAACATTGATGCTGGGAAATATACTTGTATTATCCATCTGACAAGATTGTATTCTAGCTGTACATTGAGGGAGACGGAGAAGGCTTTTTAACTCTTCATTCAGCAAATATTGTAATGTGCTAATGGTTTTCTGAAAGCTTTAAATAACACTTCATTGCTGCCCCCACCCCATATATATAGATGAGACAAATAAAGTCAGATTAGTTGTATGGTAAATGTAGTACATCCTTAGAAATCTAGGAGAGCCATGGGCACATTATAAATTTACTGTTGTTATTTGGTGATGGCTTGGTATAATAAGAGAAAACATTTTGCTTTATGTTTTCAAAGCACTGCACAAACCCACAACCTCATGAAATATATGTGGAAAAGAATAATTTTCTGTTGAAAGGATGAAACATCAGCTATGGATCAAAAAGAAGAAGAAGGGGAAAATTAAACGGCAGCTTATATAATTAACACAAATGGAAAAGGAGACCTTCCATCTGCTATTTTAGGGATGGGGTTGGGGGTAGGGTGGAAAGAGGGGGGAGAGAAAGAGAGAGAAAGAGAAAGAGAGAAATCTTGTTCACTTTAAAGAAATGTTAAATACTTTTTTCCCCTGTCAACATTCAAAATAGCTATTTGACAGGGTTGTTATGGCTAATTAATTACTTTCATTTGGTCTAAGTTGTATACTCGAAGATGAATTGTACATGATAATAAGGCAAGGCTGTGTTAGGAAGACCTTTGGTAGTCTATACAGTGTGTGCTGCCTCATTACAGAACTAGCTATCTGCAGGAAGCCTGACATTGAAAGGTACCACACATCCCATAACGCCCTCCCCTAACTGAGATGATTGTAGCTTCTTCCTAAAAGTGATGATTAGGAGAGAGAAAAGCAAAACGGAATGCAGTATGAATATTTCATGTAAATGCAAGCAGGCACTTACTGGACGCAGAACTTTGATTGATGCCAGAGTGCCTCTAAATGCCTTGACATTGAAGGGTTTAGACTCCCCTTTGCACAATGAATGCTTCAAGAGCAGCGGTTAATATTAGAATATAGCTGTATTTAGCTGGAGAGCTCTTTATTACTGGGCTGATATTAAACTAGACCGTAGGCCTCAGGTTTCAGTAAGTGGATCTAGATAAAAAGAGTTAGCCAAAATCTACAGATAAGGTATTCTAACCCAGCCCGTGTCTCAGTTGCTTAATTCAGGCTGCAATCCTATACCTATTTACCTGGAAGTGTAATTTCTGCTGAATTCAGTGGGATTTACTTCTGAGGAGCTATGCTTAGGATTGTGCTGTCAGCTTTGATATCCTATACCCTTGCTAATTGAGAAAGGAGCAAAGGACTTGGATTCAAATTACTTCACACTGTCTATATACTGCAAAAGATTAGATAATATATTGAATTATAAAGGAAGGAATAGTAGAATTCCTCTCCTCATTGAATCAGGAAAGCAAATATTCAGCTATCATACATAGTAAAAAAAAAAATGCCTTCCAAGTACTTTTTCGCCACAATCGGGGGGGGGGGGGGGGGGGAAGCACAACTCTTTCAGTGACTGATTTTTTTATTTGTTCCTCATAAGATAATAGCATAGAAGCAGAAATAAATTAATTATGTTGCAAAAGGATCTTACTTCAAAATTTAGAAATAAAATACCTAGTAAAGAAGGATGATATAATGGTTATGAAAGCTTGTTCCTCAGTACCACCAGACTGAATTCTTTAATTATTCTTTTTTTTTGTAAAAGCTCACAGGTAGACCCATATACATTACAAAGGAACCAAAATTATGCTAATTTCATTTATACATTGTTGAGGTGTACGGTTGTAGGTGATTGAAGGGTGACTGAAAAGGATATTAGTCATAGCAGATATAGTACAACTTGTGCAGCAGCAATGAGGGGGAGGCAAATTCCATGCCAAGGATCTTTAAGAAAGGGTCTGGAAATAAAAGTACTAATATCACACAGGCTTTATACAAATCAGTGATACACAGACATATCTAGATTACTACATACATTTTGGTTCAGTTCATCTCAAAAATGTCATGGCTCAGTTGGACAAAGTGCAGAAAAGGGGAACCAAAAGTGATCTAGGAGCTGGAGCTTCTCTGCAGTCAGGAATGCAATACAATGCTTACAATATTGTAAGTGATGCCTATTCTATTTGAAGCTTTAGTCATTGGGAGGGGAAGGTGCATGCAAAGCAAAGCAAAGCAGCTTCATTTATATACTGCTTCATATCGCACTATGGGATATCTAAGCGGTTTACAACTGCAAACTAACTGCCCCCAACAATATGGGTACTCATTTTAACGACCTCAGAAGGATGTAGGCCTGAGTCTAACCTGAGCCCTGGCTAGTATTGAACTCGCAACCTTGTGGTTTATGAGTGAGTGGCTGCAGTACAGGCATTTAACCACTCCACCACCAGGGCTCTCCTTCTTGTGAGGATGGTGGGATATTTTCCCATGAATGACTTTTTGTTGTTTCTTGCCTGGTTATTCCCTGGTTCTTCACGGGATAATGAAAATCATCCTACAGAGATCATAAGGCTTGGGCAGATAGTCTGGACCAGACTATCTGCCCAAGTCTTATGATCTCTGGAGGAGGATTTTCCCTGTGTCCCACCATCCTCACAAATGCATCTGAGGAAGGAGACTCATGTCTACAAAAGCTTATGCTACCAACTTCTGCCTTTCAGTTCATCTCAAAGGTGCTGCACGATCCCTTTGCATACTGATTTTCTAGACAAACACGGCTATGGAGTTTATCACAAGAGGGGAATTAGAAGTTTAAAAATGATTACCCCATGAAAATCATGCAATTGATATTAAAATATGCTGAAAACAACATTAATGCAAGTGCCATTATCCCGTGAAGAACCAGGGAATAACCAGGCAAGAAACAACAAAAAGCCATTCATGGGAAAATTCCATGAATTAGTTACTGTTGTTTCTTGTCTGGTTCTTCATGGGATAATGGCACTTTAATTACGTTTCGTGTCAACGTTGTTTTGAGGTTGGGGTAGACAGATTTGCAGTGGGAGTGCTGCTTTTCTGTAAGTGATATGTTTCATATGTCTTTTAATATTTTAACTAATATTTTAATCGGATAGATTGTTTAATTATTTTTAAACTTTCATAACACATACTCTTTTAGCTATTTTGTTTTAATTTATATTGTAAGCTGCTTTGGATCCCATATTAGGAGAAAGGCAAGATAAAAATTAAAGAAAGAAAGAAAGAAAGAAAGAAAGAAAGAAAGAAAG
>CM034701.1:57338007-57354756 GCA_020142125.1 Phrynosoma platyrhinos
CCATTGGGCGGGGTATAAATAAATTTTATTATTATTATTTATTATTATGGAATGGCCTGCCAGACGAGATCTGTCAGATTACCAACCTAAACAGCTTCAAAATAGCTGTGAAGATAGATCTCTTCCGGCAGGCCTTTCCTGACTAGATTTCCCGGTCTCAGGAGTCCCATTATCCCTACTTTGGCTGCAATCCTATGTTCAGTCTATTACTGCAGGTTAGATTTTTATATAATTTAATATGTTTTTAAGTATTATGTTTTAATGTTATCATTAGTTTAATTCTGTTTTAAGGGGTGGGAGGGTTGGGGCATTTTGGATTGTATTTTAACATTGTATGGAGTTTTAATGCTGTGAGCCACCTCGATTATTTGACAGAGAGGCAGGATACAAATAAAATTCATTATTATTATTATTATTATTATTATTATTATTATTATTATTATTATTATTATTACTTTTCTATTACTTTTAATTCTCCTGCTAATTGACTTGCAACACTGAACAATGCATTTTCCATTTGATAAATTGCATGGGACAGAGTACATTCTACCTGTGTAGCTCTTCCTGAGCATGCAAACCTGCTTGAAAAGGCAAGTGTACATAACCTCAGTCATCTATTGGCCAGGGAGGGTGTAGAGTACTCAGGAAGCAGTTGAGTGCATTTCAGCAGCCAAGAACAAAAGGCAGCTGTTCCCCTCCTAAATTTTCAGTGAGCATACTGGAGATTTGATGAGGACATAGCTATTCTTTTCTCCCAGTTGCAGCTGGATACTACCTCATCCTTTTCTGGCTACTAACTAACTGAAGGAGCATGCACCATCTGTTGGGGATGCTTTGATTGTGAATTTGTGAATTCCAATGTTTGACAGTGGAACACACTTCCTTGGAGAGTGGTAGAGTTTCCTTCTTTGGAGGTCTTTAAGCAGAGGCTGGATGGCCATCTGTCAAGGATGCTTTGATTTTGAGTTCCTGCATGGCAAAGGGTTGGACTGGATGTCCCCTGTAGTCTCTTCCAACTCTCTGATTCTATGATTCTTCTTGCACAATGAATCAAATCATTGAGACATAAAGGCTGGAATCCTGTAGGTGACAATAGCCTACTGGGTATATGTCACCCACAGACTTCCAGCCTTTATGTCTCAGTTCCCACTTAACAGAACAAAGCTGCTGATTCATGAGTGTAGCCAGTGGTATTGTATCCTTTGGTGTCACCTGGTGTGGTGACCCCCTCTAGTTGCCTCACACCTCTCCATACCACTGCTGAGGGGGGCAGTTCCATGGCCTCTGAGGGCCCTTCAGAAGGGAAGGAATTGCTGCTGAGGGGGCAGTGCTGTGGCCTCCAGACAGCCATTTGGGATCTGGTATGACTGCTCAGGAAAGCAGTCATGTGGGATCCCAAATGAAAGGCACTGCCCATACTCACTTCTCAAGTGAGAAAGGGAGGTGATGCCCTTTCTTGCTTACCCAGCACCCATGCCAGTCCCACTTGGTGTACCACCTCACCAGGTGTACATCCCCCTCTGGAGTGTCACCTGGTGCAGGCAGCACCCACTGCCATGCACACACACACACACACAAACACACACATAATGCCACTGAGTGTAGCTCTTGGACAACTGCAACTTTGGGAATTTGGCCCTTTAGCTACCTTGAACATGGTGCATCTGCTTCATTGCATTATTAAACTTCATGAAAAGGGCAGTCAGCAAGAAAATCAAGTCATAAATTGAGCAACAAAGATATTTACATTTAATGCTTTCTTTCTCTGGTTTTTAACATTGCAACTAAACATGTTTGATACTTGGGAAATTCACAGAGAAAGGGAAGAGCACCCTTAAGGTGATCATACATCATTATTTCCAGTGGAAAGTCATCTATTTGAAGATATCCTCTGGTTGAAAGGCTGTCCAGATCAAGTCTGGTTTAAAGCTAAAGAACCTTAACAAGGAATAGTGGGGGCTGGAAGTGGTCTATCAGCATTTAGCACCTGGACAGCAGACAGAGCAGGCACACAGGTCATCTGGTCATGGTCAGGGTGAAATGTATTGTATTTCCATTTAAAGTATAGTCATTACTTCTAAATACTTCTACACATATCAATCATCATGAACAAATGGTATGCAGATTTATACCTGCTCATGTCCTCTCTTTTGGTTACATATAAGCAGACAGAAATCTGTCGTTTTCTCTTTCTGTCTTCTATGTAGCTGTTAAAAAAATAAGGGGCCTGTTAGATGAAAGAGATTTAACCTCTAATGTTGTGCTGCATACCATGGACTTCAAAGCCAACTTTTAAGGGTAAAACACACAAACATCTCACATTTTCCCACATTTCAATTTTTACTTTCTTCAATATTTAATTTTTTAAAACACTCAGATTTATATCAAATGTATAAAGAAATGTGTGAATTGTGGAATATCCATTCCAAGAAACTAGCCAAAACCAATTCTCACTGATCCAAAGGTAACAGTTATGCAATAATCACACTTTCCACTGAATCCTTATCTCACTTTTGTGGTGGGGATGTATTTTTAATGTGATGATGAACTGCAGTGGAAATTGGAGTCGTCAACCAGTGAGAATCCAAGAAGAATACTTTTCTTATTTGCACTAGGTTTCACCATAATATGGTCTCTTTGATAGTGCCTAGAAGTTAATTATTTAAAATAATAGTTACAGTTACATTTTCAAGGCCAAAATAGTTAAATCTTACTGTAGTAACAATTATAAGAAGTTACTCTATACTTCCCAATTTAAGAGAAATCTGAAAGCCACACGCTGCTGACCTGTGATACGAAACATACTCTTCTCTTGTCCTCTTTTCTGTCACTATTAAACCCATAACAGAGAATGAGATTTACTATCTGGCATAAAAAGAGCCAGTATTTGAACCATGCAATATTCCTCCACTATTTAGTGAGGCCACTTATCCCATAATTATAAAAATAATTTTAAAAGTTACAGTTACACCACCTGAAGAGTATAATAGAATCATAGAATCATAGAGTTGGAAGAGACCAGTCCAACCCTCTGCCATGCAGGAACTTAAAATCAAAGTATCCCCGACAGATGGCCATACAGCCTCTGTTTAAAGACCTCCAAAGAAGGAGACTCCACCACTCTCCAAGGGAGCGTGCTCCACTCTCAAATAGCTATCACTGTAATTTTATCCCTCATTAAGTTGTTATTACAACTGTGTACAATATACTTAACATGCTTGTTATTGGGGAAAGTCATTAGCTATTTGTAACTAGGTACTTGTAAACTCTTCTCTTTGGTATCTACAAACATACTATGGTTTTACATTTACTGCAACTGGCAAATCACCTCCAGTATTTAGATGCAGATCCAATTGGAGTCTATCAATTATTATATATTGGACTAAATGGAAAGATTTTTAATAAGAGAGGAGGGGGAAGCTTTACTTAATAAAAAAAAGAGGGGAGCAGAGAGAGAGAGACTATCAAGACCCCGGCTGTGGTTAATGTGCATAAAAAATTCAGCCTGTCAGATCCTCACTTTTCTAATTCAGTAATCTAAATAATTTATTTGACATTTTAGCTCAAGATGACCTTTCCAGGGAAAAAATTACTGTTTTAAACTTTTAGCATGTGCAACCACTGCAGCGGACTGCTGTTGAAGCCTGCATTTTCCCAAACCAGCAAAGGTTAATCTTGTACAGCTCAAACACATATCTGACCCTTTTAAACAAGTTCACCAAATGTCAGTTAATTTTTTAAAATCTAATTTAAATTAGATTGTAATATTTGTGTAGAATTAGCTTTTTCCCCCACCTTGGTTTTTGTTTCTCATGCAGAGAGCACCTGATATAAGTTCCAGATCAAAAGGATATAATGAAATGGTTTGCTTCACACAAGCCATGTTTTTCTAAGAGGTTACCCTTTGCAAAAGGTGTTGTTTGTAAAACAAGTTCCATAAATCAAATGAAAATACCCAGTGGATTAACAGGTGAATAGGTTAATAAAGTTTCCAATTCTAGAGAGGGAGTGTGTATCCACATGTTCAAGGCTTCTCCATATCTGGTCTGATTGAGAGAATGTGCTTGCAAACTCTGTCCAAAAAATATAATGAAAGCATTCCTTGATATCTTTCTTACAGTTATGCCTTGCATATTTTTGTGGGATCTTTCATTTCTAGTAAAAAAAATTTTTTTAAATCAAACTCTGCTTGTCCAGTGTCAGATTATTTATCTAGCTTCCTGACAGGTCATTCAAAGGAAACTTTCAATACCAAAGAACATGTTTTGTACATAATATAGGGTATAATTTTTCTCTGGGGTAAATGACTCTATATTGGTATTTGTCTTTAACATTAGGGATTGGCTGAAAATATCAAACTGAAGTACTATTGAGATCTGAATATCCCTGTAATTCTTTTATAATCCTTTTAATTATTTGCAACATGAACTAAATAATAGACATATCATACACATAAATACAAAAAGATGCATGCAAACATTTCTTTATAAATGTAAGGGGAGAATTGTCTCAAAATACACCTGGTTCAATCAAATCAATTGTCCCAAATATGACAATTAGTACTTGAAGTCTGTTGTGTTGGGTGTGTGTTTTCATATAACAAATAAAAAGATAGCACTTTCCTGACAATTAATTTATGTTTGTGTCTTCATTTAAGTCTCTGAGGGAGCCACACTGCAGATTTTTGTACACCATGTAATGATTCCCAGTGTTTTACTTTTCTGCCAGTAGTGAGATATAACCTTTCTAGCAGCAAATAGTAAAGGATTATAAAGTCTTTATTGAATAACTGAATATCTAAGTTGGGAGAAAGTAAAAAAGTAATGGTAAATTCAGTGTTGATCACTATTGCTGATGAAATTATCCTGAAAAGTCTTAATCATCATGGCAGACAAGGATCTAAATCTCCAACCCAACCAAATGACAGAAAGGTAGAAAAGTTCTGGAGACCACTTGCATTGTGACATTCAGAATCTTCATCCAATTGAATTGTTTGGCAGAAGAGCCCTGGTGGCACAGTGGTTAAATGCCTGTACTGCAGCCACTCACTCATAAACCACAAGGTTGCGAGTTCAATACCAGCCAGGGCTCAGGCTTGACTCAGGCCTGCATCCTTCCGAGGTCGCTAAAATGAGTACCCATTGGAGGTACTGAGCTTACAGTTGTAAACCACTTAGACACTCCATAGCACGGTATGAAGTGGTATATAAATGAAGCTGCTTTGCTTTGCTTTGCTTATCTAGTCAGTCTGAAAACTGTAACACAGCATGTAATCTGTGGATCAACTACCTATATGTTTGACCTGATGGAAGTATGTTTTAAATCCTACTCTAAACATTTATTTATCTATAAAATATGTTTTATAATGCTGATGAAATAGTTTTCATATAAAGTTTTTTTCATATTGGTGTAGAAGTCTTCTCATCTACTTGCATTGGTTTATATTTAGAATAATTTAAAACTATATCATTGATCCCCTCTGAACAAATTCTGCAAGAAAATCCCATTTTCAGAGTCACCATAAGTCAGAAATGATTTGAAGGCACACAATAAGAAATATCATGGATGGATTGATGGATCTCCTCATTTTCCTCCAAAACCAGAATTCAAGGTGGCTTACAAAAAATAAAAATAAAACCAGTGAGATTATATTGCCATGAGTTGCTCAACTAGCATTTTTTTTCAGGTACATTTCCGTCAGTTTCTTGCTCTCACACTACACAACATTTTCTCATGTTTAACAGACATAAAATAAATTCATGGCTAGGGGAACAACAAAAAATATCTGTTACACATAGGCAAAGTCCAGCTTTTGAATTAATGCACAGGGAGCTGGGGATGTTTAGCCTGGAGAAGAGAAGGTTAAGAGGTGATATGATAGCCTTGTTTAAATATTTGAAGGGATGTCATATTGAGGAGGGAACAAGCTTGTTTTCTGCTGCTCCAGAAACTAGGACCCGGAACAATGGATGCAAGCTCCAGAAAAAGAGATTCCACCTCAACATTAGGAGGAACTTCCTGACAGTAAGGGCTGTTCGACAGTGGAACACACTCCCTTGGAGAGTGGTGGAGTCTCCTTCCTTGGAGGTCTTTAAGCAAAGGCTGGATGGCCATCTGTTGGGGATGCTTTAATTGGGAGTTCCTGCATGGCAGGGGGTTGGACTGGATGGCCCTTGCGGTCTCTTCCAACTCTATAATTCTATGATCTAGGCCAGAAATATATGCAGTATGAATTGTCATGTGATCTTAATTGATTATCACTTTCTGAATCAATAAGCATCTGCACAAGAAAATTCACACTTCCTAGATTTTTTTCCAACATAGTTCTCAATCAAAACAAAAGGGGGGGGGACATAAGGAAGGAAATAGCACAAAAATGCATGGATAAGTGTAAATTATCCACAAAAATCACTGCATAGGGGGAAATTGCTTTCAAAATAGATACATTAGGAAAATTGTACATAGTGCAGCCATCAATATGTACATTAGAAAATGGACATAAAAACTCATACATCAAGGATGTAAAAATAAGAAATGACAGATTCACCCATCCTTAGACATTGTAAGTAAAATCTCTTCCTCCTGCATTGCCAGAATGAAAGGATGCATTCAAACATTTCCTCCACAGCTTTAGTGAATGGGATTTTTCCTACTGACTCTCTCCTCCAACACTAGCATAATCATTGGTCCCAACACCTCAACTCAGTTAATTCACTGGAAGATGATGATGAGGTTTTCTAATCATATGGAGCACACTTTATGCTTGCAAGATCAGAATTCCTAATGAACTTCTTGAGGTGAAGGAGCTGTACTAGTGGCCACAATACTGCTCCTCACATTGCAGATTCAGTGGCTGCATGAGTAAACAACTAAAGGCATCTATAACATCTGAAAAAGATTAAGAACAACCACTATCATCATCACCAATACCAGTGCTTTTATAGAAAACCTGATAAAGGATGAACTTCTGAACACCCAGTAATGAAAAACAGAGTATTCTAAATCAGATCCAAATTGGATCCAAATCCTACCTATTGGTTAAGAATTTGATTGATTGATTGATTGATTGATTGATTGATTGATTGATTGATTTACTCATTCGTTTATGGTCATATCCCCCCCCCCAAAATGGAAATGTCTTCAGGGCCATATGTCAGCAGTAGGTGGGATCAGAGTGGGCATAGCCAAGACCCAAAGTGAATAGGATTTGCAACATTGCAAGATTCTATAACAGTTCGTCTCACTACCACTACCACACCCTCTCTACCTATGTGTCACTCCCACCATATCCCATCTTTTGGACTACATTAGGACTATCTTAAATGAGGGCCAAATAAGGTTGAGGAAGATATGTTACCCTTTTTGGTGACAAGTTTTCTGCCACTGTGTTATACTAGTCAGCATGGAATTGGGCGAACAGTATTTTTTAAAGAGAAAGACACACACACCCCGACTTGTCAGGAGGGGCTGCTTCTTGCGCCAGCCATCTTGGGATTTGAGATGCCTAATTGGCTAGCACGCATGAATTCCTGCCTTAATTCATGCGCACTTGGCTAATCAGGTATTGTGTAAATGTTGAAAGGCATGCTAGACAATCTCGTGAGTCATCAAGCATCACGAGATTTCCTGTGGGACTACAGGTCTATTTAGCCCTCCACTGCCATGTGGCGGCAACCATTTTAAAGCAGCAGCTGAGCGAGTCACTTCGCTTCGCTGCGTTCTGTGGTTACTTGCACAGCTTTTGGGCCTAGCAAATTTTTTGACTTTTGACTTTATTGGGATTATGCATCTACTCTTTGTAGCAGGGGTAGGCAACCTTTCCCCATTAAGGGACTTCCAGGAGCTATTGGCCAACATGGGACTATTAGCCAACATGGCTGAGGCTTCTGGGAGCTGAAGTCCCTCAGCCCTTAAAGGGGAAAGGTTGCCTATCCCTTCTTTGGAGCATAGCGAGGAGGAGTTTGATCCACAGCTCTTGTGTTTTTCGGTGGTGTGTAGGCTGGGCAGGGCCTTCAGCCAGTCGCCTCAGGCCTAGAGAGTGGCCTGCAGCATCCTGAACACCCGGCTCAAGTGAACACCTGGTGCGTGGACCGTTTCGGCTGGATTCAAGGCCTAGCAGCGCCCAAGTGACTCCGGACTGGTAAGGTTGGGATCCCACTTGTCCTGTGGGAGGGGGGGTTGGGACACATTCAGTCTTCATGGGCTTGACACTCTCCCCCAGCGGTGGGTGTTTCTGGAGGCAATTTCATTGTTTCCCGGTGCGGGTGCCTATTAGGACCCTGTGGACACCTTGACCTTGGTGGTTTGCCAGTGAGGCTTCCTGGCAATTGGCATCTTTGTTTGGGACTAGGGAAGGATGGCCCTCGGGCCCAGTGGTAGTCATCCAAGGTGGGTGATGTTTTTGGAGGACCCGTGTTTGCTTGTACTGGGCATATACTTGAGCAGGATATGCCCCACAGCAAGGCCCAATTGAAGAGACACGCACCCCCGGCTGCATCAGGCTCTGGCCACTCGGCACCAAAAAGGCCCTCTCGTACAGCCAGCAGGGATGATAAAATTGTGGCACAACTAACACAATTGGGCAAGATGATGCAGCCTTGTGTTGCAGTTTGCAATCAGCTTGCTCAGAAAGGGCTTCAGGCTACAGCCACCAACCCCTCTACCAGCACTTCGGTTATACAGAACACAGAAGTGCTGTCCCCTCAGGGACTACTATCTTCACCTGAGTCACAGGTAGCAGAAACAGCACGTGGTCCTGCAGTGGCTGCGGCTGTGGAGGTTGGGCAACCAACCATAGCTGATGTGTGGGAACTCTTGCAAAAGGTTCCAGGTGTGGGGCAACAGAGTGCTGCTGCCCCTGTGTCTGATCAGCCTACTTTGGCAGATCTCTATAATCTCCTGTGAGGAGCGGTTCTTCCAGGTGAAGGCGTGATGGAGCAGACCTCCGAGGCTGGGAGAAGAGACCAGGCGGGTGCCTCTGCATCTCGACCTGACAGCCGAGCTGTTGCTGGGCCACACTTCAGGGGACCATTGCAGTCAGCTGCAATGCTTCCCAGCAAGCCTCGTCATCAGGTTTGTCTTTTTCTAATACTTCATTGGCCCACCTCAGTATAGGCTCCAGGTGGCAAGTTGGGCAGGGCTTGGGGGTGGAACGCCCCATCTCTGCATCACTGGGTGCACCTGTGATGGCACCTGAGGTCTCCCAGGTGTCTGACTTGAGGGTGCAGGCTAGTCAGCCAGTAGTCTCTGTGGCTGGCGATACTTCAAGGGTGTCCTCCTTGGGAGTGGCTGATTTAATGGGAGTGGACAGAGTGGTGGAATGCAACCCATATGCTTGGATGTCCACTCCTCTTGGTTCATACCTTCCATTTACCACCAAGGCAAGAATTTGGAAAGGGGATTATATTGATTTATTTTCCCTTATGTTTCGGAATCCTGAACCAAAGATCATGGTAAAGGATGGGATAGTGTTCAGCCTACCGAAAGCGTTCCAAGCGCTTAAGCGCCCTAAGTTGGAATGCAATTTTGTGAACTGGATAATGGGCTTCACTATTTACAGGGAGTTACTGAGGAAAAAGAACCTCATAGGTCACCTGATTTCTCTAAATATCAGGAGATCATGATTAAAGCTTATACTAACTAACATCACAATTCTCAGGGTGCAGCTTGGTTGCAATATGATGAGCAGTTTAGAATGAGGGCTGCCCAAGACCGCTCACTGTCTTAGAGACATGTACAGTCAGAGCTGTGGGCAGATGTAATGGTAGGGGCCTCCCCTTCGAGCCGAAGTGACAATGGGTTTGTGCTCATAGTTACATAGCCGAGAGGGCAGAATGCGAGGCCTGACATGGGAGAAAGTAAACAATATGGCCTTTGCTGGGACTTCAATACAGGTAACTGCAAGAGACAACCCTGCAGGTTCGAACATAGGTGCAACACCTGTAGGGGGAATCACTCCAGCACTTCCTGTATTAGAGGTAAGAAGTCAGGGGCAGGAGGTACACCCCAGCCTTTGTCACCAGGAGGAAAAGACACTGTCACCAATTAAATTGGATGCACTGGTGTCATGGCTGAGGATCTACCCCAATAGGGACTCAGCCTCTTATATATTCTATGGTTTTGCTATGGGCTTTCACATCCCTTACTCAGGTCCCAGGGTATACCGGTATGCACCTAATGCTCGTTCTGTGAGGGACTTGCCAGCTATTCTGAGGAACAAGCTGTCAATTGCCAATTCCTACCCTTCGCTTATCCCCTTTGGGTATTGTGCCCAAGAAAGCCCCTGGGGAATTTAGGTTAAGTCACAATCTATCATACCCGAAAGGTGATTTTGTTAATGACGCTATAGATCAGGGGTAGGCAACCTTTTTGAGCTGGGGGCCAGGTTGCTGTCCCTCAGACAATTGGGGGACTGAAGCACCAAAAATAAATAAATAAATAAATAAATAAATAAATATAAATATAATTTTAAAAAAATTTAAAAACAAAAAAGTATGCATGCACACTCTCTCAGCCCCAGAAAAGCCATGGCAAAACCCCTGTGGAGATTTTGCCAAGAAAACCCCAAGAAGAAGTAATAAGAAGTAATAACAACAATAATCAATATCATCATGGTGAGCGGCGGTGGGGGGGCAGCGGGGGGCTGCTGCGGTGGCAGCAGAACTGGCCTGGGGCCGGTCCAAAGGCCTCAGGGGGCTGCATCCAGCCCCCGGGGCCTTAGGTTGCCTACCCCTGCCATAGATCCTAAGCTTACATCTGTTAAGTATGCCTCTTTTGACTCAGCTGTCAAGATGGTTAGGGCATTAGGCAAGGCAGCATTGTTAGCGAAGTGTGACATAAAATCAGCCTTCAGGTTGCTCCCTGTGCACCCAGATGACTTTGACCTCTTGGGTTTCCAGTTCGAAGGGAATTAGTATTTCAATAAAGCCATGCTGATGGGGTGTTCGATCTCTTGTTCGGCTTTTGAAACATTTAGCACCTTCCTGCATTGGTGTGCAGTCAAAAGGTCAGGTAATACTGCAATCACCCACTATTTCGATGATATCCTGATAGTTGGAGATCCTAATTCTTCAAAATGTAATGACACTTTAGCCGCCTTTCAGGGTTTAATGGCTGAGTTCGGAGTCCCTTTGGCCGAGGAGAAGACGGAAGGTCCTCACACCTGGCTTACTTTCTTGGGAATCAAGATGCATACCATTGCTGAAATATCTCGTTTACCAAATGACAAGCTGGTGGCTATGAGGGAACAGGTTAGGTCAATGATGGGAAAGCATAAAGCTACACTTCATGAGTTTCAGTCACTTACAGGCTTCTTAAATTTCATATGTAAGGTAATAGTCCTAGGACAGGCATTCTGCGTATGCTTTTATAGGGCCACCAAAGGGGTGTTAGCCCCGCACCATCATATAAGAATCACCAAAGGGATTTGAGAGGATTGAGGGTCTAGGAGTCTTTCTTGGACCAATTCAATGGTATTTCATTTTGGAGGTCTGAAATGCTGCTGAGGGCAGATTTTCAGATACACTCTGATGCTGCTGGTGCCCACGGATTTGGTATATATTGGAATGGCCAATGGGCTGCTGAGGCCTGGCCTCATGCTTGGGTGAAAACAGTCTGACTCGTGACCTGAGGTTCTTGGAACTTTTCCCCATAGTTGTGGCTGTACACTTGTGGGCAAATCAATTTGCAAATAAGACCATCTGGTTTTGGTGTGACAACCAGGCGGTTGTTCATATGGTAAATTCCCAGTCCTCCAAGTCCTCCAGGGTGATGTGTTTAGTCAGGGCCATGGTGACTCAATGTTTGAAGTTTAATGTTTTGTTTCAAGCTCACAATGTGCCTGGTTTGCTTAATACTTTGGCGGATGCCCTCTCTCGTTTTCAGTTCTTCAGGTTCTGACAGCTGGCTCCCGAGGCTTCGACACACCCATTGGAGGTACCAGCACTTCTTTGGAGCCTTGGAGACTAGAAATCAACAGGGCAATCCTTCAGTCTATTGCCCCATCTACACGCAAGTCTTATCAGATAGCTCTGAATGCATTTAGACAGTTTTTGTCAAAAGTTGGGGAGGTGGAGGTCTGGCCCATTAAGGTGGACATTGTTCTTCCTTTTATAGTTCATCTTAGGCAAACGGGCTTGTCTCCTGTTATCATTAGGGCAGGCTGGCTGCCCTGGCCTTTTACTCCAGGGCCAGTGGCCTTCCTGATCCCACCACTGATTTTAGGGTGAGGAGAACATTAGAGGGTTGGATTAGGGAATCCCCTGTGGTTAGGGACACTGGTTTGCCGATCACTGGCCCAGTGCTGGTGAAATTGTGGCAACACTTAGCCAATACTTGCCTTTCACTCGAAGAATTGGCTTTGTTTAAGGACGTATTTGCCATAGCTTTCTTTGCGGCCTTAAGAATTAGCAAGATTGTCCCTAGCTCTCGCAATGATCAATCTGGTAGGGTACTTCTTCTTTCTGATGTTGTTACATCAGAACACGGGATTCAGATTTCTATTAGGAGATCTAAAACCAATCAGCTAGCTAGAGGTCAGTCTATCACTCTGGCTAAGGCTCCTGAGGGCCAGATCTGCCCAGTGTTAGCATTGGTAGACTACATCAAGGTTAGGCTGAATGTGCCTAGATATTTGTTTGTACATGTGTCAGGCATTCCTCTAACTCAGTTTCAGTTTAGGGCGGTTCTGAAAGAGACTTTGAGGCGAGCCAACTTTCCCACTGCTCAGTTTTCTTCTCATTCCTTTAATATTGGAGCAGCAACAGTAGCGTCTGTTCATGGTTTAAGTGACGTCGATATTCATCGGATTGGCCGGTGGCAATCTAAGGCTTTTAAATCTTGCGTACGCATCTGATGAAACTACCTAATTGTTATTAGTGAAACTAATTGACATTATCTGTTACTTTCAAGCAGGTTTTTTCCAAGGGAAGATATGGATAGTGGGCCACAGTTTCATGTTCTGGGCAGAGTGTGATATATTGGAACAGCATTGCGACCCCACCTTGGGATTGGCTAACATTGGCAGCTTGCAGTGGTTTGGTCACATTGGCATGCAATGGAGAGCTTTGCTTCCCTTGATTATTCAACTTTCAAAGGCCCATCTGCACCCCCAGGTTTTAGTAATACACCTGGGAGAGAATGACCTCGTTAAGGTTCTGTGTCTCCAGCTCACAAAGCAAATTGTGAAGGACTTACAGGAGATAAGGAAACACATTCCTGGTGCAGTATTGCTATGGAAAAAATTGCTGCCATGGTGCAGCTGGCCCGGGGTTCATAAAGACGCTGTCATTAATGGTGCACGACACTGGCTCAATAGATCTGTTTCAAAGCAGCTGACCAGATTGGGCATTTTTGTGATTGACCATGCCGGTATACAAATTTCAATGCCTCAACCGTACAGGGGGGAAGGGGTACACCTCTCCTCAGAGGTTTGGATATTTATATCCAATTGCTTTCCGAGCACATCAGGAGAGTGATTTGTGGGGGGGGAGAGGGGATGCCATGCTAGGCTGGCCCCCTCTTGTGGTGGGTAACGACCCCCTCCCCACAGGAAAATAGTTGGCTAATTAAAATTAATTTTGGGGCTAATTAGGCAATAAATTAAAATTGGGGGATGATGTCAACTATTAAGAACATGATGTCATAAAATTAGTTATGTCATATATGTAAAATATGACATCAGTTCCAATTGGGGGCAAAGTTGTTTGTTGTTATTTATTTATATGCTTTGTCACATAATGTGAAGGACCACCTACTTGGGTTGGTTACACCTTCACATACACATGTGAGAAAGTATTTGTGTTTAATTAAAAATTGTTTGTAAAGACTCTGTACAGAATAATAAAAGTTGTGGCCTGTTTATACCCAAAAAGAGACATTTCTTGTCCTTTGTGCCGGTGCAAAATAGCAGGTGGGACAGCCTAATCTGGGGCAGGATCCTGACATGATGAGGCAAGGATAAAACTGTTTACTGTTACATAATGCCTGTTTACAGATCAAGCTTTACAGATCAAGCTTTACAGATCAAGCTTTGAGTTGAGTAAGGCAGGCTATAAGTGAAGTCAGTTTATAATTCCTGTCATGCTCGCCATCATCACCATCATCATGAACTGCATAACTTGGGTTGACTCCCAGCTATTGGACCAACATGAACATAAAAGTGTCAATTTAATAATATGGTAAAATGGTTTGTTTAAAAGTCTGGTCAGTTTTACAACACTCTTAACAGTCTGTAAATCAATATTTTCTTCATAACCGGATTCACCCTGCTCAGTAACCTATACACAGAAAAATAACCTGCTTCTTATCTTCCAATAACTGAAAAAATATTTAAAATACACAATATGACAATATTTGTTCAACAAACACCTAGAACTAAATGGTGAGTCATTTCCCTTCACACTCTTTAATGCCTACATCTTTGCACTATGAAAATTCAAAAATACCTACTGCCACAATCTGAACTAAGCCATGTTGATATAACATGAGAAAGGGTAGGCATTCTATCTTTGTTAACTGGCAGAAATTGAACAGGGGAATCTGAAAGGACAAGTATATCATTGTTGCAATAATAAACTTTAATCTGGAAATATATATACATTCGCTGTTCCCAGAATATTGCAAGAGATGAAGGCATTATATTATGTAGAAGAATACTGAGGACCAGGTTCTTTAACAAAATAATATTTCTCCTGAGTTTTCTAAATATATTTCCATAGTACTTGCCAACTTTTTTAAAAAAAAAGTCACATTCCTGTCAATTTTTTTGGCAGCTTCTGCCATCTCCTGCATAAGTATCAGACAGTAGGAGCAGGTCTGCCTATGGACTAATCTTAACCAAAATGTCCAACTTTTCAAAATGCGTTAAGTTGTACAGATAGTCTTGGTTAGCACTCTCACTTATTACATCCAACATACCATTTTACAGCCTCCTACCTGTTATATGAAGAGCGAATTGTCAATATGCTGTTATTTTGTAATGTACCAATGTCCTGTTTCAATATATTCTATTGGAAGGTGGCCCAGGGAGCTAGGATTGTGGGAATTCTGGCTCTTGGATTCCTGGAGTTATAGTCCAAAAGATAACATTTTTCAAGTTCTGGCACAAGGCAAATATGGACAGACTTCAAGCTTCCCAGAGCTCCTTTAGTTTTTACTAGAACTGGAAAATCCACCAACCACAAGCACTAACAACCACAATCCACCAAACAGAGGCAAAGAAACACACTTAATATTGTCTTGCTGCACCGGCAGCAGTGGTGGTGGCAGTGGCTGCTACTGCTAATAAATATCTTTCTCTGTTAGATACTTGGAGACACAAATATGGGAAAGCAAAGGGTTTTACTTTTTTTCTGATCAGCATCAGACTATGTCCAGGATTGATTTAATTTTGGCTTCCAGAAATCTACAAGGTACAATCTCAGAAATGGAAATACAGGTGTCCCTCTCCATTCTTAGACTTGGGGTCTGCAGTCTTACTCTTCATGGCCAGTGAGCGGGAGGGAACAAAATGGTGCACACCCTTGGTGCATATATGAAATGGGATTCCAATATTGGCAATTTTTCCAATTTGCAGGGGGTCCAGAACAGATCCCCTGTGAATCAGAAGCAATGACTGTGCTACCCAAAACCATATCGGACCATAACCTGATTGTGATAAAGATCTCTTATAAAAAGAAATAATTCAGTTGGAAATTAAATGAAACTTTATTTTAAAATGAACAGATTGTAAACAAGGCAAAACAAGTATTAAAATTTTATTTTCAAGAAAACATAAATGGGAATATCCCTATGCATACAATCTGGGCCACAAGAAAGGCTGTTTTGAGGCAATTCTTCATATAGCAAGAAAAGATTCAACAAAAAAAAAAGAAATGAAAAAATTCAGAAAATAACAGGTGCTCTTAGAGACAAAGAAAAACAATTAAATAAAGATTTAACAAAGTCCTAAAGAGATATATAAAAATTTTACAAAACAATTATATTTGAAGATGGTTAATGAAATAGAAAAGAAATTGAATTGGTTATTTTTATTTGAAACATTAGATAAAATGAACATCAGACAAAAATTCTTAGCCTGGATCAAACAACTATACACAAAACAAACAACTGAAGTAATTGTAAATCAATAAATATATATATATATTTGAACTCTAAAAAGGAGTCAGATAGATCTGCCCTTTATCTCCTTTATTATTTTTAATTGTAATAGAAATATTAAAAGGAAATTAAGAAAAGAAAATGAGATACAAGGAATAAGAATTAAAGGACAAAAATATGTTTTAAAAACCTATGCTGATGATTTTTTGTTTTTGTTTTTCTGGAAGATCTTGTAAATAATGTATGTAAGATCTTGGAAAAGGTAGAAGAATTCAGAAAATATGCAGGATTTAAAATAAATTAAAACAAAACAACAGTATTAACCAAAAAAATGTCATCAAAAGAAGGACAAAAATTACATGAAGAGACTAGCTTCAAAATTGGAAGGAAAAAAAAGAGCCAGATATAGTGGAATCAACCTCTCAAAAAAGAACTCAAAGCTGTTTGAAAACAACTATCTAAAAACATGGAGAGAAATTCAAAATAACCTAGAAAACTGAAAAAGGATGGATCTTTCTTTACTTGGCAGAGCATCTATTATAAAAATGATGATTTTACCTAAGTTTATCATTTCTTTTCCAAAAGACTCCAATAAGTTAAACAAAGGCAAAAAGTTAACAGGGGACAGAGAAAAGGCAGAATTACTCAACA
>CM034701.1:57367868-57391515 GCA_020142125.1 Phrynosoma platyrhinos
ATGCTCCTTGATTCGTGTTTGGATACTGTGTTTGGTGGTCCCTATGTACACTTGTCTGCAGCTGCATGGTATGCGGTAAACTCCCACAGCTGTGAGAGGGTCTCTCCTGTCCTTCACTGAGCGCAGCATTTGTTGGATTTTCTTGGTTGGTTTGTAAACTATTTGGAGGTTGTGTTTCCTCACTACTTTCCCAATTCTGTCTGTCACTCCTTTGATATATGGTAAAAATACCTTCCCTTTGGGTGGCTGCTTGTCTTCAGTCCTCTGGGTTTTTCTGGGTCTGGCAGCTCTTCTGATGTCTGAGCTGGAGTAACCATTTGCCTGTAGAACCCGGTCTAGGTGCTTCAATTCCTCTTCCAATTCCATCCTCTGAAGATGCTAGCCACAGATGCTGGCGAAACGTCAGAAAGAAACTCTTCTAGAACATGGCCACACAGCCCGAAAAAAACCCACAAAAAAACCTATTTTGGGATAGTTTGTCTATCCATGAAGATTTCAACTCATTTAGATTAGCTAGGCAATTCCTGACAACCCAGAACTTTTGCCAAGGTCTCTACTGCTGCATGGAAGCACAAGGTTCTCTCTTTTTTTCTTTTATTGGTGGGATGTGTGTGACTGAAGCAAAATAGGTATTGAGTAGTTCTTCCTTTTCCCTGTGATCTATTAGTATTTAATCATCTTGCCAGGTATAAGAAGTGCTTGTAGGATTTTTTTGCCTCATATGGCAAAATAACTTCTCTAGCTTTGGATAGATACTACGTCTCGCAACATGAATGAACAGTTGCTACTCTGCTTGGAACAGCAAAATGTTTTAATCAGCCCTGCTTAGCTAGATCTCTTTCTGCCAAGTAAATGGCCACTGACTCCTTGTCTGCATGGGCCAAAAGACCTGTTTCCCCTCAATTCTGGGCCAACCCTCAGTTGTGATGAGAGCAGTCCAGATGACTTTTAAAAAGTTATCTGTTACCATCACTTGGTGCCTTGTTCTGACCTCAGAAGTGACCTGCAGTGATGGCATAGGCAGATGCACTGGGTGTCCCAGTGGGATACCTCTGCAAACAGCCACCAAGGCATAGGTTTGGAAGCCAAGGCAAAGGGGCAGGTCAGGGCAGCTGTGGGGCCATGATTCTCCAGGCTACCCCAAAGTATCCTGGTCAGTACAGACAAGGGCCTGAGGCAATAGGTACTAGGCTGATTGTCAAGGGGTGAGTATGCTTACTAAAAGCTTTTCCACTTCACCTCTTCCCTTGTGTTATTTGGAACATTTCTGTTCAACAGCATCCAGTCTCTAACCATAACTCTACATCCTAAGGGAACCATCAATGTAGGACCCAAGGCAAGATGGAAAGGAATGCTGTGTGCCAGAAATGTTTTGAGAAAACTGTAAGTCAGAGGCTAAATGCTTCCCTTAGGCCTCCCCACTAGTGATTTTCTTACCATCAAAGTATGCAGTGAGACAAAAGGAGAAAGGTTCAGGCATACCTCGTTTATCTCAAACTTGATCTAGACTTTTGATCGGAAATCCTTCCCGAAAGACAGGCATCCTGGAAATCGGATCTTCACCCATGCTCAAATGTCTGGCAAATGCTTTTGTGCAGCTGTACTAAATTATTCACTACCTTCATTAGAAGGCTTCTATATTTAATCCTCTATTTGATGAGTAGCCTAATAGGTTAAAAAAAAGAGGTAAAGATCACAGCTATGGAGCATTGTATTTAGATGTTCAAACTTGTTTGAACAGGTCATAGACCAAGAGGTGGAATGATCACATGATTGCTATTCACAGACAAAAGGTAGTGCTCTAGTGTATTGCATTTTCCAAATGACATTAACTCAAGAAATGAGACAAAATGAAAATACATGTTTCTGTCATCTTGCTATAGTTGAGTTTGCCACCTCTTCAATTTAGTAATGGAAGAGGGTAGATTAAAAATAATATAGTTGAAAGGGAGAGGAGGGGAATAAAGCATACAATTAGAATATTCCTCTGTTACTGAAAAATCTATCTTGTTTCCAGCTACTGTTTATGTGATCAGTGTGATATGCAGTGAGGAAAGACCTCATATAAAGGACTGGAAACATTTTTATGACTTGTTCACAGTAAGGGGAGCCAATAGTGGAGTATATGCTTTAAAAGCTGTTTAAGGTCATCCTTAACTCACTTGCACAACTGTTTAGATGGTATTTAACAAATTAAATAAACATTCTCACTGGACAAACATTCAGGAAAGGGGTGGGGAAGATAGAGAACTTTCTTGGAGAAATCAGCAAGAGTTTCAGATAAGTAGCACAATTTCTGTTATTTCCAATGCTTTGATCCTCTATTACATCACTGTTCTCAATCCCTTTGCTGTTGTTTAAACACATTTTCAATGAAGATGGCGAGTTTAGTTCATCCGCTTTCCCCGACCAGAAAATGTACCGAAATTCTGTAAATGTTTTCTTGCTGTCATACTTGCCAGACTTTAGAGGCCTGAATCTGCCTTTGGTCACACTATTTGCTCCTCTATGGTCACCTCTGAGAAGATTAACCCTTTCATTAAGAAACCTTGGCCAGGGTCAAACAACCGCCTGGCTCTGGACTCTCACATCCCTTTGATCTCCCAGCTATGGAGAAATTATTAGCAAATTCTAAGCCTTCCCATGTGATTTGTTTTTGTAAATTTGTAGAAATTATTCCTAATCCTATTACGTGGCCTAGGGCAAACCTGCATTAAATATATGAGCCTTTTTGTTATGTGGCAGATGGATAATAAAGGAATGCTGAATGCAGCCCCATTCCAAGTTATGGGAATCTGGACACTTCATCAGCATTCGCTTAATCCTCTGCCACGGCCTGCGCCTTTGATGAATGCTCTCATTTATGACCACTGATGCCACTCACTTAATTTCAGAGAAGAAAAATAATACCTTAACTGTTAATGTGAATATTTGAGTTTATGGCTCTACAATGAATAATTGTGACATTATCAAGGGAACATCTTCTTATGCATTATTCACTTGTATAGACCACATTAACCAGAGGGAGGGAGAAAGAGAGGGGCGGGGGATGGAAAGAAAGAGAAAGAGAGAGAGAGAAAGGGAAACTTGCCATTTTGCGTCTTCCATCCTCTTTGGAAGGTGCAGACACCATGCAGACAAAAGTCAGTGTCTTAACCCAAATTCTAGCTGACAATGCGTATCAGCCCTCACTATATTTTCCTCATTGTGATGCCAATCTCCTATCTCACCAATGACATTTTTTCAAAGAAAGACTGGATTTCCTAGAGACTCTACCCCATGCAACTTCCATAGCTTATTATTGAATAGGAAAGTGTATCCCTCCTTTCTCTTTTCATACTGTTGCCAGGCAGGATGTCTGTACGTTTGGGGGTGAAAATTAAGACAGCACACACTTTGCTATTTACCCTCTAAAAGAAAAAGATTAAAATCTCTAGGTTTACTTTCCCAACAAGGCTTCTACTTGAATTTTGTTTAATATTTTGAAATCCAAGTTAAAACATCTTGATAAAATAAAATAAAATATTGTGATATTTTATTGATGTAAGCCACCCCGATTGCTTCGGTAGAGGGGCGGGATAAAAATATTATTATTATTATTATTATTATTATTATTATTATTATTATTATTATTATTATTATTGAAATCACTAGGGTGTTCACATGTGGGGGAGGCACTATCAAGCATTTTGTGTTTTGCACTTAGGTGTGTTTAAGATACCATTTTGATTCAATTAGTTCAATTATAAACTATGGAGTTTATCGCTCTACTAAATAAGCTGGCTTACCTTTGCCAGCTTCAGTCTTCTTCCAGGATACCCCCGGATGTTATCAGACATAAGTCGCTGCCAATTTAGCTGTGATGCCACCGGCTGGGTGAGACCCAGGCCAAAGCTGCACTCAGCCAGTGTTTTTTCAAAGTTGGGGAGCTTCTGGCTTCAGAAATTTGGTGGCTGGACATAGCTTCGGCCCACGTCTGACCCAGGCTGAATTTGGCCAGTAGCATTCTGGCTAAATCAGTGGTGACTTACATCTGATAACATCTGGGAGTGTCCTGGAAGAAGATTGAAGCTGGCAAAGGTAAACTGGCTTATTTAGTGGAGCAATAAGCTCCCATATCTTCTTTCTATGTTTTACAACCAAACGAAAAAATTGAGTGAAAGAGCTGATTACTGTGAGCCTTCTTTCCTATATCTTTTCCCATTTTTTATATATATATATATTTTGCTAAATGCATTGCAATATGTAAAACCTGAATTTCCCTACAAAAATGTTTACACTCAAATTTGCATTTTAGTAAACCTAGTAACTCAGGATTCTCATTCTTCTAATGGAATCAGAACACCTCAAAATAAACTATATATATGCCTCCCAACCTTTTTGAGAATCTGTACACACCAGTGATAAAAAGGAGACATGTAGCATGTAGACAAAGGAATACAATGTATGAACAACTAGATTGAGTGAAGTAGAAAGTCAGCAGCCTCAGAGAATTTCTTAGAAAACAAATAAGCATACTGTGGCTAAGTGTAAGCTACTGAAATAATTTTGATCAGTAGTCTGCTCACCTTAAAAAGGGTGTCAATTTTATATATCTGTTCTTCTACAGATTGGTCATGTTTATAAAATAACCAATAAAGCAAGTTGCTATACTCTGGATTTAGTGCTTCAAAAAGGAAAATTCCTACATATTTGCATATACTTCCCTTTTCAGATGCATACTCCTTTAGTCTGAATGCAACAAATAAATGCAAATTTGAGGGTAAACATTTTTGTAGGGAAGTGCAGGTTTAACATATTGCAATGCATTTAGCAAAAAGAGAGAGAGAAAGAAAGTGCCGCCCCCACATGCAGCATTGAATGAAAATTGGCCTCCTCTTGAATACCCTTGGTGGGAAACCCAAGTACGTTCCCATGTACAGTCGGCACAGATTCTGCATCCATGGATGCAACCATCCACAGCTTGAAAAATAGTTAAAAAAAATAAATTCCTGAAAGTAAGCCTTGATTTTGCCTTTTTCTATAAGGGACACCATTTTACTATGCCATTGTATATAATAGGACTTGAGCATTCACAGATTTTGGTATTTATGGAGTGGGGGTCCTGGACCCAAACCCCTGTTGATGCCAAGGGCCTATTGTATTGTGTTAAATTAGCAGTAAGTTTGGAGCTGCTACTAAAAGGTATCTGAATAAAGGCTGGATTATATGGGACTTACATCTGCAGGAAATAGAACTGAGAAGCAACCTCCATATTCAGCAAGATGCTACCATGACATTATTACATAGGGGAGCCAGCAAAGTGACCAATCTACATAGAGCACTCCTAGTTCACATGGGGACACCAGCTAGCAAATGTTAATGTACATCAGGAGAGCTAAATGCACATCAGGAAACTCTTGGTGGTTTGCAATTCACTAGGAGAGTTCCAGAGACCCTTTGCTGTATAGCTGAGTATGCATAAAGTTACACAGTGCAGACTGTCAAATAGAATCAGGGCCAAAGCTTTTATACCTTTAGTTACCATTATTACATTATGAACTCTGTGTGTGTGTGTGTGTGTGTGTGTGTGTGTGTGTTTCAGCTATTTTCTTGCATTTGTGTGCCAAAACAATGAAAGGTAAGGTCCCATTTCATATTGAAGAATTAAAAAAGAACATGGACCCTCACTCCACTAAACTCTTTGCACATTAGTGCCAGTGCTCATGCCAACCAAACATGTTTTGCCGACTCAGGACAAGATTGAAAGATAGTACCTGAACTCCAATTCCACTAAATTAGAAGCAGAATATTTCAGTTTATGGAATAAGAGTCTTTACCACACTGAAAGGCAGCAGTTTAATTTAGGGGATGCAGGGTAAGCCTCATTACACACATCTTCACTAAAGAAGGGGGGAAACTGTCACTGCTTCAACCCAACATCTGAGCCATCTGACTCACTTTGCCTTATTGTACAGCCAGACCTGACTCATATAATCACCTGTTTTGCTTCCAGAAGAGTGCAAAAAAATTCAGATTCAGTCTAAAAAGAACCAAAGAGTTCATTTTTGTGGACAATTTATAAATATATTTCCATGCTCTGCAAAGTAAGTGCTTTGAAGTCTAATTTATATCACTGGAGATGGCAAAAACAGGGTTTTTAAATGAACAAATACAAATATTTCACATTGTGCACTGCACTTAGGGTTGCCAGCTAAAAAAAAAAAAAAAGAGGGCAGGACTCCTGTACCTTTATGGCTTGTTCAGAAAAAGGAGCTTCAGTGAGAAGTAACACCTGCAGGAATTCCCTCTTCTGTTCAACTTTTAATGGTACAGGCACTCTGTCCTGTTTTGCACTGAACAACTATACATCTGTTGCTGTTCTTATCATTCCAGTGAACAGATGTTATGTTATTTTTACGCTGCAGTGGTGGGGTGGAGCTGAATATCTGTAAGGACTGTGCATTGGAGATACATGCCTTCTGGTAACTGCCTGGACTTTAAATCAGCACATCAAAAACCAAGAAATATTATGCAGACACAACCCATACCCCTTCAGTATGAACTACCTTGACATTCGATGAATCCTGTGATCACAGAAGAAACAAGGAATATGGTGATGCTGTAGAAATGGATTTCATAGGAAAAATCATATCCTTTTTACATACCACTCAGAGCAGGGAACAGCAATAATAAAATGCAGTAAAATTACAAAATATACCAGCAGATAAAACAAATAAAACACACTACATAAAGGTGAAGGAGCAACAGCCTGCCTCAGCAGGAAGCACAGTCAAAGATGGTGCTGATTTTCACTCTCAGGGGAAAGAATTCCAGAATTTGGATACGTCCCCAGTTCCATGACTAAAAATTTCCAGAGGACATGTCCAGCACTTCAGTTTCTAAACATGGAAATGTTTCTTTTTGGACTACTAATCCCAGAATTCCCTGGGAATTGATTTTATTTGTACCCTGCCCTGGGATCTCCTGACATAGGGCACATATAAATATTTTAATAAATCAAAAAATTAAGTGTTCCAGGCTTTGAAGAACTTGGAGTTTTCACTGTAGTTTTTTTCAAGGGCAATGAGCAGCTATTGCTAATTCTAAAATAGATTGGGAACCGGCTATCAACATTTCTGTGCTGGGACTGGATCAAACCATTAGTGGAGGAGTGCCAATCATTTCCTTGACTGCACATCTAAGACTGATTAGAGAAGTTTCTGAAGTACAATATTGGTTTTCAGGACTGGGTTGCTCAGAATCAATATTTTGCTTTCTTTCATAATGGACACTGCAACATGCAGCACATATTCATAATGTAACTACATATGTTTGCATCTGTATTTGTACCTAGAGTCATAAATTATCCTTTTCTGAGGTGTTACTTTGCTAAAATATGCTAAGAGAGCAGTGAACATTATTTACAAACAGTTGATGTGTCATAACAATACACCCACCACTCAGGCTTCCATCGATTTTCCTACAATAAGAGTTGTAATAAAGAATATCACTTTTAAGGATCATGAGAGTATTTTTAAAAAAACACACAGATGTAACTGGTTTTCAGAAATCATTTCTAAAATGTATATACAAATCATGTTCATCTACGTCAGGATGAACTGTCAAGAAAGTAAGTATAATTTTTTTCTCTCTGGAATAAAATGGACAATTAACTGGGGTTTTAAAAGACATACCTAATTGTTCCACACAGCAAATTGTTAATTTTACTGAGAACATTCACATTTAAACTACTGAATTTAAAACACATTATTAAAAATTATTCAAGATGTGTCACTTGAAGGTGTGTCTTCAGAAGACAAGGTGTACCTTTCAAACAGTGAAGTTTCAGATCTAGTTCTGAGGACTTTACTCATGGGGTTAAATATTTTCCACAATTAAAAGAGTGACATTCAAGGGAAGTCTTTTGAAGAGGATACATTTATGCCAGGTTCTCACCATTGTAACTATGAAGAGCAGAAATTGGCTACTGTCTTCAGAATGATATAATCTGTCATTTAGAATCCCTTATTTGCCTTTAATTAAAGACTGATTTGCACATAGCCTTTCGAGAACTTTGGGACTAGGAAAGACTAAAATCCAAAGCAGGCTTGTAAAGATAAGGTTTTATTTCAAAAATAATTCTCGTTTCCCCAGTTCCTTCTACCCTGGCCAGTGTTATAAGGGATTTCAGAGACATTTTGTGCACCAAAATTAAGCCACTTATGTCATCAAAATTAAAATCAGCACAGGTTTTGCCCAATATCATAAAAAATATCATAAAAATACATCTCAAGTCCCTTGGAATGTGCTATCAGATTCTGACAAGCACAAACATGAACTGTGGAAGAGCTTGTTAAGTCTATGAGAGAATAGAGTAGAGGAAGGGGCTTGCCTTTTCAAGAATGTAAAAGAAAGCAGACAGCAAACAGAGGCAGCATTCTTGGGTCAGCCAAAAGCAAACAGAGTATAATCTCAGGCACTTTTGCTCCACCTTTCAAACATGCTGCCCTCTACTCCTCTGAAATGAAGTTATGGGCTCAATGACTTCTTCAAACATTCTTCCCCCCCCCCCAATTTTGCAGCCTCATCGATTTATTCTGAATGTGACACTTCTTGAAATAAAAACTTGTGTTTTTCTTAACCAAAAATGCAAACCACACTAGTGTAAGGGAGGCCCTGTAAATGCACACTGCATTCCAGCTCCATTTCCAGCATACCTAATAGGAATAATGCATGTGTAAATTAAACCAACTTCATGATGGATTTTTTTTTTTTATCTGACCCTGGATAGTGTAAATCTGATTGCTAGTCCCAGCTAGACTAGGTCCATTGATCCACCGGGATTTTCTTAAACATTGGTGCACATTCAGCAATTAATTCAACAGATCTACTCTAATTGGGACAATTAGATTTGGGCCAATGTGTACATATTTCTCTCTACCCTATTATCAGTATCAAGCCCAAATTCAACTCATCTTTGGATAAATCAATCAGGAATCATTGAATGTTGATCAATAATAGGCTATACCTCAATCAGAATTTCTTGAAAGAAGGACTCGTCATCTGAACTGAGATCACTGGAGGACTGGAACTTTAGGATAACATGAGAGTTGTATATTACTAGAAGTTTTGGGGGAGAGAGTAATTTAAGTCCTAACGTTTTATCTGTAACAATGAAAAATTGTAAATTAACAACCCACTGATGAAAATGAGATGCACCCAAAATCATCAGAGGGAAATCCATTTGTTAGACTCCTGAGTGACACAGATGCTGGAAGTCTTGGTTTAGAATTACATTTTCAATCTTAATATGATTGTATTATTTTATGTGCTTGAATTGAGGATGTCTGATATATGGTTATAACAAAATAAATGTAACAATAAATATCAAATTTTTATTCAGTGCTCAGTACCTATTTCGTTCTCCCTCTCTATCGCAGCTAATAGCACAAGGTGTGATAGCACAAAAGGATGACTGTAAATAATCCAGTTAAGTACAAGGCCACTGATAACACTTGGGAAAAAATTCAAGCTCAAAGCACCTCCTTTTGCTACACACAAGGTTCTGTTCTTGATTTTAAGGATGATACGTAATCTCTCCTTGTATATACAATAAAGAAACAATACATATAGTTTATGTTCTTTTAAAAGGAATGGTCTGTTATATTATTTTTGAGGGGGTTGAAATCAATGGATAATCCTCCCTTCAAATATGACACAGAACTGACTCCATGATTTAATCCATTTTACAATGACAAAACTCTATGAATGTTATCACACGGGGAGTCACGGGGAGAAAGTGGAAATAAACGGGCATGAGCGGAAGTCTTTAATTTATGGGATTTGTCCTGTTCCACCTCGTCTGATAACTAAATTCGAATTTAAAAGGGGGTTAATTTGAACGCAAACCTGATCTTTTCATTTTCGGGATTTTTGAGGATTTGAAAAGATCAGGTTTTTGTTCGAATTAACCCCCTTTTAAATTCGAATTTAGTTATCAGACGAGGTGGAACAGGACAAATCCCGTAAATTAAAGTCTTCCGCTCGTGCCCGTTTATTTCCGCTTTCTCCCCGCAACTCCCCGTGTGATAACGTCCTATGACATCTGGGAGAAGTTCAAAGAGAACACCATCATCCAAAGAGCAGCTGCCCAGACTGTTTGTATCTTAAAAGGCATTGTGGTCTGTGGGACAGTTCATGGCAGAAAGTAAAAAGGGGAGGCACTTCTACCTAAAGAAATGGGCAAGCAGTACATATGCACTGGGGAGTTTGTCATGGCTGCCTCAGTCAGCTACAAGTTTGGCCATGCACATCTCTTGTTCACGTGATGTGTGTTCCCTGAAGGATCTATTGCAGTTTCTACTGTAATAAAGTCTGTCTTAATCCAGAGTGTTTCCCTTAAAAATTCCTTTTTGGATCTTCATGGGCAAATAAATGCAAACCATTTGATCTGTCTGCTTAAAACATTTATGCACCAACTTTTTTCAATGAACCCAAGGTACCATAACACTGTAAGTGAAAATGATAACAGTTTTGAAAATAGTTTGATGACAACAGGAAATACAAGAAAGCAGTCATAAAATACTAAAACAGCAGGGGGGGAGAGGGAGATTAAAAACAAAAAAATATAAACAATCCAAAATGATTTGGTCAAATTACTATTGGAACTGCCTAAAATTGTTGTTTGGTAATTGAAATGGAGCTCAGAAAAGTAACTTTGTAGGCTGCATCTCCCAGAGCCCAACAGACAACATGGATAGACATTACACAGAAAATTAACTGTTATGGACACCACCATGAACAGCTCAAAATGCATAAGTCAGGTAGTGGGCATACAGTGGCACCTACATACTAGCAGCATGGATTTTATAGGTATAGCAGTTTTTAATGGCAACCATTATGATTGAACATGTAAATCATGCCTAGCCATTGACTTAATCATCAGAATTAAGCAATGTATTGTGGATGACAACCTAGAAGCTTATTTCTAGAACTGATGCCAAATACAACTTCCACAGTGTTTAAATAATAATGAATAGATATTGGTATAATGTTTATTATTTTTTCTGAAATGCTTTTTTTCTTCTTTGCAATGCAACTATGGGCCTTTGCAGACTGCCAGAAATAGTGTAAATTGAGTCCACTTTAAGGGCTAGGGTTAGTGCTAGGCAGTCATGGGAATTGTATTTTTTTCTGGGACATTGGTGCCACAATAAAATACAGTTTTCATGATTCCCTAACCCTAATCCTAACCCTTAAAGTGGACTCAATTTGCACTATTTCTAGCAGTCTGCAGAGGCCCTATGTATAATACTGATACCACAATTGTGTGAGTCATTGGAGTAAAATGGATGTAAGTTCATAAGAGTTGAAAGAACGGTCCTCACTGGCATAAAGTGACTATATCTGGAACAATTTTGAACCCGTTCACATTACACAATTATAGTGCTATTATTCCACTTTAACTGTCATCATTACATCCTATGCAATCCTGGAATTTGTAGATTGGCAAAGCACTAGAGTTCTGTGGCTGGGAATTCTAAATGGCCCTCCCTAAACTGCAAATCCCAGGATTCCATGAACTATCACAGTTAAAGCAGGATAACAATGCTATCATTGCATGATGTGAATGGGCCTCTGGTGTTTGCACTACTCCCTATACTTGGCATCAAAGTTGCTGTAGCCATTGCCCAGTTGCACGGTTGATGCTTTCACCTGCATGAGCTCTGTGTCCACTGTGCTAAGCATATTCAATGAGACAGAACATTATGACAGGAGAGGTTAGATAGGAGTTGAAGATGGCATAAAGGTTTACTTCATCACATACAAAATCCAAACAATGAAAGGCATCCTGTACAGTAGCTGAGTGAGAGCCAGGAGCCAAAATCAAGAGTCAGAAACTAGAGTTTATAAGCCAGGAATCACAAACTAACATCAGACACAGTCAACACCATTTAAAGACATAGCCATGTTAGTCTAGAAAATCAGTATCACTGTATCACCTATGAGATTATAACTGAAAGAAAGAAGTTGGTAGCCTGAGCTACCAGCTTGCATACATCTGAGGACATAGGGCCTTTGCAGACTGCCAGAAATAGTGCAAATTGAGTCCACTTTAAGGGTTAGGGTTAATGCTAGGGAATTATGAGACACTGAGCCTTCTCTGTCAGAGAGCTCTGGTGCCACAATAAAATACAGTTCCCATGATTCCCTAACCCTAACCCTTAAAGTGGACTCAATTTGCACTATTTCTTAGCTTCAAGTCAAGCTCATGCTACCAACTTCTTTGAGTTACAGTCAACACTATTCTTAGCCAAATGAATCTGTCTGAACTAGAAGCTACTATGGTAATTCAGAGACAGAGGCAGTTGCCACCAGGAGTGAGTGCAGTAAATGAAAAACCCCTAAGACCACCTTGCTTGCTAGCACAGAAAATACACTGAGGGCCTTTGCAGACTGCCAGAAATAGTGCACATTAAATTGAGGCACTGCCCTGGCTCAGTGCTAGGGAACCATGGGAATTGTATTTTTTTCTGAGACATTGAGCCTTCTCTGTCAGAGAGCTCTGGTGCCATAATAAATTACTGTTCCCATGACTCCCTAGCACTGAGCCAGGGCAGTGCCTCAATTTAATGTGCACTATTCCTGGCAGTTTGCAAAGGCCCTGACTTTAGTGCACTGATCCAGCATTCATGTGCTGCAAACTTATTCATCAGCACAGCTTCAAGAATAGCTTGCTAATGAATTTGGTCTTGCAGAGAAAGGGGAAAAAAATATCAGTTTAATCCTAAGAATTTTTCCTCCAACAAAACTATCAAGATAGGTTGCCTTCATTCCACTTTCTGAGGATTGGAATCATACAGTACCCCAGATGTTGCTGAACTGTACCTTCAAGTATTCCTTAGCATTGCCTGTGCTGGCTAGGGCTGTTAAGAGTTGCAGTCCAGTAACATATGGAATGCTACACAGTTCCCACCCTGCTTTATCAGTTAGAAGATTAGTATGCATGATCCTGCTGCATAAGATGGCCCAAGACATTTTGCCCATAGGAGTGGATCAGAAAATGGCATCAACCAATATCCCCAAATGCAGCAACATGACAGACCTAGTAAAGGCATAGAAATATATGGAGTAGTGATCCTTTATGAATAGGCTGTTTGATGATACATTTCTGCTATCTCAGCAATATATTGGCCCCAAGGATCCGACCCATGAAGAGGACATACCTCTCCTATTTCTCCTCATATCCTGTAATTATAATAGCATGAACTAACTGATAAACAGCCAGATTACCAATATCTTTTGCACTGAGAAACCAAACAGGGTGTACAATACAAGCATTTTCATTTAAGTGGCTTTAAGAATGGACTGTTTAATCACACTGACCAGCTTCCATTGTTCAAGGGGAATTCTCAAAATTAGTTGTCAAGATTTTCTCTAAATAAAATTGCACAAATTACGCAATTGCTCTTCTCATTTGTAAACTTGCTTCCTCAAGCTTAGAAACTGCAATGAATTAGAAACTTTTAAAAGTGTGGCCATTCTCCCATTTGAGAAAAAAAAAGCACAGAACTTTTTAAGATGGCAGCAAACCCACTTGTTAGACTGGGGCTTCTGTTGAATCACAAAGGCTACTTAGAATACAATGAAGAATGTAAGTGTGATCAATTGCAACAACAACAAAAAAGTATTTCCTTGAAGTCTGAACAAAGTCTGAATCTCAATTGCAGCCCAAGTATTTAAACAAGCTATTACAAAAGAAGTGCTAAAAGCCATTATATTGCATGATTTCTTGCGAATAATAGAAATGCTCTCTACCAGGTATTTTTACTTAAATGTTTGAGAGAGATGGTGTTCAGCCATTGTAACCTTTCAAACCACCACTATTGGCATTGTTATAACTTTTTCACTAAAAGAAGATGGTATGAATCTATTTAAAAATATTCTGCAACTTAGAAAGAAACATAGCTTTAAACCCCCCTCCATGCATTAAGTACCTCCATCTTCTGCCAGCATGTCACTTAAGCCATGACATCAGTGTAGAATTTTAGCATTGTGATGCAGAAAATGCCTGTCACACACAAACAACATTATGGCACTCTTTTAGTATAATATGCCTATAGTAGCTCGGTTATTTTAATGACTGCACTGCTTTTTAAGTTGCTCAAGTAAGTTTTTAAAGGAAAATGCATTTAAGGCATGCATAGCTATTACAATATGGCTACCAAATGGGCCCACCTGCTGTGATTAAAGGGAGAAGGGCTTGATCCCTATACTCCTGGGCCTGATCTTTTGCATAAAAAGTCAGCCAGATTGGTGCCATTTAGGACAATAAGAAGCAGGCTCCACCTGTGCAAAGCACTTACATGACAGACCTGAAATTGTATTGATAGGGCTGCTCCAGAGCAAGAAGGTTAAAAATTATGACCTTATATAAATACATAAGTCCACCCATGTCCAGCACCAAGAGCTGTGTACATTATTGAAGCTAAATATGTGATTGTTTGCATTGAATATGGTTTTGGTGATTCCTTTCACAAGCTGATTTTCAAAAAGCAGAAAGATCCCCTTCATTGTCTTAAGTCTTTGATGTTACAACAGGAGTCCGCAGTCATACCCCATTGAAACAAATTACATTCCACTATCTCAATGCTGGGTAGCAATTCAAATGGCTAAAACTGACCAAAATCTCTCTCTAATGTTCTAGAGTACTCTAAAATACCTCTATTTCAGCCATACAATTTGCAAATTGTTTAGATGTGGGCCAAGCTTTGCCACTTGTCCTCTGTGCAATCAAGCCCTGCTATGTATTTCTGCATTAAGGACATAAAGTGCCTGCATTAAGGACATAAATTCACAAAATTTCTTATGCTCAGTTTGAAATGATATTTCAGTACATTGAAACACTCAACCAGAAACATAGTGAACTGTCATAAGAAGTTTTCATATGTGAGAGCTTTGTTGCAAAAAAATTTGTTTGAATAAAAAATGGGTTTTGTGAAAAATCCCTTCTGCAAATGCCAACATTTTGCACAGAAAACAATGTATTTTGTGCAAAATGCACTATGCAAATTCGGGATTTTTTACAAAAATGTCTCCAAGTAAGAAAAATCATAAAAATGGGCAGATATAGATTATAAATCTCATGTGCATTCTATATTTATATGCACAGTCTTCATTACAATACAATGTTTAAATAATCTGAGTCCTAAATCCTAAACAATTTACTGAGGAGAAACCCCTATTAAATTTATTTATACTTACTGCTATACTTAGAATCATGCTGAATATTACCAAAGTGGGAGCTATCCAGGTCACTTCCCTGTCCTGTATTTGCCAGTCTTCTTGAACTGTATAAGATCTATCCTGTAAAGACAGAGAGCACCACCATGCCTTATCTCTTTCATAATAGCAAATATTTTTAAGTCAAGGTAAACACATTTAAGTAGCAAACTTAGATAGAATTAGATATTTGCACGCAGTGATATAACATCTTCACAGCTGATTTGGGAGGCAGAGGAATTGTCATTGAAACTACAAGATATCTAAAGCAAAACCTACCACACCATGCCTTTCTGAAAGTTATTGATGATTTACTGGAACCTTGTGATATTAATGAACAAATATTAAAAAGTATTTCATTGATACAAGTCAGACATCCTCAATTTGAATTTGAAATTTTAATTGTATTATTTATTATTTATTGTAGCCATTAAATATATTTATTAATTGCCTTCTACCCACCAGAACCTCCTCTCAATAAAATGTCTCAAACTTTCTTTAGAAACATAATCTAAACTATTTCAAATATTGGTTTTTAAATGAAAGAACATAGGGGATAAAACAGTTTTTACTAATTGACAGAAGCTGAACAAGGACGAAACTAGGCTTACTTTTGTTGAGAGAAGTTCCATAACTGAAGTGGTACTACTGGGCAAACCCTCTCTTGTACAATTTAGACTCTAGGAATAGCATGACACACAACCTAGCAAACAAGACATAATTTTGGAGCCAGTGTTTCAGAAAGATATTTAAAAAGCCCTGGCTTTGGACTATAATCCCTCAAATCCCCAACTGGCATGACTAGTGGCCATGCTGGCTTGGGGATTCTGGGACTTGCAAGGCAAACAAGGAGCTTTTCAAAGCTGTGGTTTCTGACACATCGTAGGCAAACAATGGAACTACAGATGCATCTATAGTTCATGAAGCAACTGCTGCATTTCTGAAGAGTTAGCCCAGTCATTTAAGTATCTATTTCTATTCACTTCATAAGCAACAAGGAAGTCTAAAGTTCCACATGATCAGCTCTATGAATAACCAATAGCAAGCGCACTTTAATGTTCTAACATGTAAACATGGCTGTTGTTGCACAGCAGTTGTCATAAAAGCTGAAATAGGATATCGCAGAATCAGATAACACTCAAGGTCCTCTTGAAGATTTGCAAGTCAGCTCTGCACTCAAGCACATATCCTCAGTTCTGGAAGAGCCACACTCAGTCCATACTCCACAGTAACCTGTCAAGGGGCTGTTTTATTAATGCCATGTTCTATTGCTTTTTTATTCAAAAGCTTCAGGATGGAGACCCATCAGAGAAAGTCCTGTCACTTAAAGGCCTTGTTTTGCTATCACCTGATGTTACTGCCCTCTTTGTTGTACCAGATGGGATGCTGAAACACACAAGGAGCTCTTTAGACAAAATATACAGTCCACAGCACACCTGGCTTATATTTACAAAGAAAATCTCTCTTGTTTTTGCTACAGACAGCCAAGGTGATTGAAGCAAAGTTTAATTTATCTGTTAAGGATGTAGTAGGCTTCTATTTAAGAGTCATCAGCAATAAAGGAAAATATACTGAATCATTTCAAGTGCACGCTAATCATTTAATGTAATAAATGGAGCAACTCTAATTATCTCCTGAGGAAATGATTTCACACTGAAACAATGGCAACTAAGAGGTTGCTTCAGGAACATTACTTGCAGCTGAAAATTTACTCAGACTGAGGCTAAGAATGTTTCACATAAATAAAATAGGGAACACTTGTGTTTCTTTTTACTCCCTTAAGGATGCAAGAATGAATTTGAGTGATATATTTACAAAATCAGGGATATTTTACCACTTCAGCTTTAGTGATACAGACCATGCAGGTTCCTGTTTATCAATTTATTCTAATAAGAAAATAAAAACTACAGAGTCCTAACTTTGAGAAATGTATTTTATGAGTGTGTTTTTCAAATAATATCATATTTATTAATATAAATGTTTTCTACATGATATGCATTTTCCTTTTCTTTCAGTACATTTCCAAATTCTTGTAAAGTATGGGTTTTCTCTTATCTCAACATATAACTCAGAAAACTCATTTTGAAAATCTGGCCACAGGTTGGTTGGTTTGTTTCGCTGCAGATTTAAAACAAATAAACAAAAAAGCAAGCAGTCAAGTTTTCAAGCACCTTAATCAGTTTCATTGGTAGAGTGAAATTAGGTCTGAGTTTATATGATCCAACCCATTCATTCCAGAGGAGTTTATTTCACTGTAATTTAAATTTTGGGGGTTTGGAGGAGGCTGTGGTCTGTTTTGGGGGTTGTTATTGTTGCTATTGTTAAATTATGTACTTCTGTTGCTTTGGTACAGTGCTTCTCTTTTAAAAAAGCAAACAGAATAAGTCCTTTCCTCCTAAGCATTTGAAAAACACCTATCTATTTTTTTTTAAAAAAAAATCCCAGTTGAAATATAGGCATACTCAAGGCAAAGGTAGATAGCAAAATGATTTCCACTTGTTTTACAATCTTCCCTTTAAATAATTCTGAATCTGAAACTAAAGGATAATGCAGATTAGAATTTCTCCCACCCAACCACTGACCCCACTTTCAGTTCTTGAGAAAATTACACATTTAAAGTATTTTCTATAAGGGATCTTCTCGAAACATCAGCGGAATGGTGGGTGGAATCTTTCTTGTCTATACATTTAAAGGTCTGATTTCTAGCACTTTATATTTGCCATTATTAATATATCAAGCAGCATTAATTTAAAATTTCTAGCTGTTGGGACAGCATACTGCAAATGCTACATACTTGGCTGACATTTTAGAGAATATGACTAAAAGCTGTGGTTAGATTCAAGATCAGTTTGTGGAAGATGACTTTAACAGCCACATCAAAGAGGGCAGGGAAGACCCTTGTATAACTTTTCAGTGTCTGCATTTATGCTAAAGCTGATGTCTATATTTCACAAGAGGTAATGGAAGAGCAAACAAATCTTTTATTTTCAGATCCCATTCACCATGTACAAGAAAACAATGGCTATCAAGCACAGCCTTAATTGGAATCAACTGTAGCAGTCTTTACAGGAATTTACCAAAATGTCTGCCATTCAGAGCTGGCTTACCATAATATTCCCTATGGAATTGTTGACCACAGGATTCTCATTCACAAAGTGCCGGTTAAACAGTTAAATGCTAGCAAATCCTGCATAGCCCTGTGGGAAATTTCACTTTAATCCTGAACTTATAAGAGGACAATCAAAGCCCAAAGCCTGGGTAACAAATCTGATCCTCTGTTCCAATCTGCGTCCTCATGGGAAGCAGAGAGATGCTCCCTGTACAAGCCAGAGATGGATAAATACCTAAATGATGAGATAGATGGGGAATGCAGAAGAAGCATTGTGGCTTCAGCCATTCGCTTCCAATTTCACATTACATTGTGAAAGGCAATTCTTGTGCAGCTCAGGAACAGCCAGTCCTGATTACTATAAGTTGAAGTGTGGCTTAAGGAATGATTAATGACAGTGTCAGGAGAAAACAAAGCACAATGAGAGTTATCTCTAATCCACCTGCTTGCAGATGCTATAGTAAGGGAATGGAAATGGCCCCGGTGAGCCCCGATAATAAAAAAATCAAAATAGAAAGGTGCAAAGCCATAGATATGTATTAATCTGATATATAAAACTAGGTCTTCGCTTGAATAAAGCATTAGGCATGAATGGAGCCCCATAGGTGATAGATATTAGAGCATAGAGGACTTCACATTGTCTGTATTTTTTAAATCAAACAGAACTGTTCCCTTCAGTATTGCCTTTGACATTAATAGGTTGGTATTTGAAAAGTCACAGTTCACTAGATGAGCAGGCTTGTGAGTTCAAGCTCATTAAACAAAACCCCCTTTTTCTGTTGTTGCTGTTATTGTTGCTGCTGCTGCTGCTGCTGCTGCACCCCCCAAAAAATGACACCACACCACCACCGTGTGGCCTTTGAATGCAGAAAGACACAGGAGAAAATCCTTCATTCTCCTTTGCCAAAAGAGAGAAGAATCCCCCTGTGAAACATAATTATCAGATCTGATTGCTTTTTCATATGCAGACAGATTTATGATCTATCTTAGCCATGACAACTGTCTGATAGATGATCACTGGATTTTTATTTAAAATGTCATTTCAAGTAGGCCTTATGCAACAGCTCAAATCATTCTCTTTACTTTTCTTTCCTTCTAATTGGGTGAGTGCTGCTGCTATCAGAAGAGCAAGGAAGCCACCGTTTTTTAACAACAGTTGACCATGTGCTCACTTCTGCTTTCTTTTTTCTTGTGGAGTTCTTCATAGATGACCCCTTGTCTCGAATCTTTCTTCAAAAATTCTGTGTTAGTCATATTCTACCCTGAGCAAGATTTGTAGAAAGTCTGGTCTAAACATAATATAGTGCATCTAGCCCATCCATGCATACAAGGAATCACCATCATATATGTAGAAGCCAATGCAACCATTAATAGCTAGCTATGTATTGCTCTGTTGCTGTTCTACTGGGCTTGGGCTTTAAAAATAGTATTCAAATCTCTATGCACCCACAGCTCACTTGGCAAGTAACTATCCAAAGCCCATAGATTCAGATTCAAGACCAGGGGTAGGCAACCTTTTTGAGCTTGGGGCCGGGTTGCTGTCCCTCAGACAATTGGCGGGCCGAAGCAAAATAATAAAATAATAAAAATAATAAAAATAAAATAAAATAAAATTTAAAAATATGCATGCACACTCTCTCAACCCCAGAAAAGCCATGATGGCAAAACTCCTGTGGAGATTTTGCCAAGAAAACCCCAAGAACAAGTAATAATAACAATAATCAATATCATCATGGCGGGGGGGCAGGACTGGCTTGGGGCCGGTTCAAAGGCCTCATGGGGCCGCATCCGGCCCCCGGGCCGCAGATTGCCTACCCCTGTTCAAGACATTGTGCTGCCTGGGATGAAAAACAAGATGGATCTTTTTGGCTGTTTTAAAGAAGGGAACCAGACTGGCAGTCAAATCTTACTTTAGTGCTGGCAGCAACACCAGGATAGCATGGGTGTAAAGAGCAGGCACAAGGCACACACAGCTGTGTCCTTCAACACTGTGCCAACTTTACCAGTCTGTCACAAGGCGTAACTGTGCCAATCTACCTATGGTAGAGACCACCTTGTATTTATTAAATGAAATATAGACACTTTCTTTTTGAGATGTCTTCACAAGACATGTTAAAGCCTACTTACCCAATATAGTTGCAGTTGATAACATGACATGTTAAAGCCTACCTACCCAATGAAGTTGGAGTTGTGAAGATGGCTAAGATGTGGTTCATACAGAAAGAGTTATATTACTTGTCATGCTGCAGTTCTCCAAAGAGTTGCCACAAAGCAACGTCCTTCTTTTGGAAAACATGGAGCACAACTCAACCAAATTAAGCACGTTAAGTCTGCATTTCTTTTTAACCAGAGTTCGGGGGGGGTGATATTTATGGATTACAGTTCCCAGAATGTCACATCTGACATGGCAAAAGCTGCTCTTACACTGCCAATAAACCAAGCATTTCCTTCTCTTAATATAGCCAGCAACAAGTAGAATTTCAATTCATATTTCACAGAACCATTTTAATACAGAAAAAAACTCTAATGAAGATTTAGTACTCAATTTTTAACGAGGCTGACATAGCTGTCGAAAGAAAGCAAATACATTATTTTAATTAATACCAAATCATAAGTGCTTCTCCTGATTTATATGTTAAACAAAGAGAAAGTGTCTTTGTCATAATCCACAATTTATTCTTGAATTCACCCATCATTTACTCATACTCTTTTTTATTATTATTATTATTTCACTGTGAAATGTATGATGGAAGCTGCCATGCAGAATTACACATATACTGCACACACAGTAACTGATCACATCACCCTTCATTTTCTTATGACGTGTCAAAAGGTAAAAACCTCTATCTGTGCTTTTTTCCTCCATCTGACATTTCATGCTATTGCATTCCCAGGTGGAATTGTTTTAAGAATTGTTCCAAGCCTACACCATATCTTTTGAAGTGATGATAGCAATTGGACATATAAGGTGTACTTTAAAACGAAACTTCAGATATCTTCAGACAATCACATTTGCACAGCAACTGAAGTCCAAGCAAACTTTGGAAGATCTTTTGCTTGAGGGTCACTGAAATGCTTGCTTTCTCAGAGATGGGGAAAGATCCTAATTTCCTGGAAAGCATTGTCTATAACAAAGTGACAAAGTAGTCAAAGGTACCTTATCGGGAAACTACTTTCTCATTGAGCCTTACACATCAGTAAATTGAGTATCTGAATCAGCTACTGAATCTAATACTCAATCCCACATCCTTCACCAAATGTGCTGTTATTTCCATCATTTCCAGCTAGTATGGCCTGTGGCTAAAAATGATGGAGTTACAATCCAACACATTTGAGGAACACCAGGTAATGGAGGGCTGATTATCACAACTCAGTATTGCTTTGGATATTGCCACAACATGTTGTTGCATTTTTATATCCAGTCTACTTGCTTAATTTTAATTAGAGCTGCATTGAATATTCTCCTAGTTCACTTGTCCTATTTAAAATAGAAGTTTTAATGGGGTAGAAATATTTCATGAACAAAATGTTTTGATTCTAAGAATCTTAATCCCTCCTCCAGATCCTATGTGGCATAATTCTTTCATTTCCCTAACTTAGGGGTCCATTTATACTAATTATATTATTCCACTTTAACTGCCATAGCTGCATCCTATGGAATCCTGGGGTTTGGGGAGGCACTAGAATTCATTGACAGAGGATTTTAAACTGCAAACACCAAGTTTCCATAAGATGTTGTTATGGTAGTTAATGTGGAATCATTGTACTATAATTTTATAGTATGAAATTTAGCTACTGCTTCATTTTTCTATCTGGATCAGTCACATGAGTGTTTTTAATCAATATCATATCATGAATAAAATTATATTGTGAAGATAAATATCCAATACATTAATGCAGTTAAAACACACAACCTACATATACAGCCTAGACCATTTTTCTGAATTCTCTTTGTTATGGATGTAAATTGGCTATGAATTAATGGGACAAGGATTAATTTTTAATTGTTCACATGATCAGTCTTTTGGGGCAGGGCTTGGGGCATTTTTCAACACTGTAAAAAATTACCCCAAAAAATGTAAATAGGTTTAGCTTAGCCCTAGCTGCAGTGTGTTGAGATTGTGTTACTATGGGGAGAAAAGATTGCTGTATCAGAATATGTTGGTTACATTTCCAAGCTTTGTGTGTGTTACACAGGTATAGAGAGAGGCCCAGTGCAACTCAAGCTATACATTGTAATAGAACTAATAAGTACTTATTTCCCTGAGGTGTCCCTAAGTTGACATATCCATGCCATTAAAATGGAACTTAGAGATCATGTGACCACTGGTAACATGTCACATGAGGCCCATTTTATGGCCCCCAACCACCCTCCAAAATTGTATTGACCCCCAAATAGCCAATAGTAACCAAAAAACCTTTGGGGATTGATGCAATTGGCCATTTTGCCATGTTTTCAGACATTTTGTTCCTGTCACCTTTTTAGGCCTCTCCATTGTATGGGGATGACAGTGAGGAATTGACCCTCCATGATCCCACTGGCGGGCAATGCAGACCCCCTCAAATCCTAGATGTTGCTCACCCCTTATCTAGGTAACCCTTTTAGTTGATGCAGGATTGATACTGTAGTGGCCTAAATGAATTCATGCAAGATACAAATATTCAACCTCAGAAAGTAGGACATGTGCTCTGAATAATTTGGAGAATGACAAGCCAAACTAAATCCTTCCTCATGTGCAGGCACATGAATAAAATTTGGATTTTAAACCAGCTGCATAACCAACAGCCTCTTTTGATCACTATACCAGATCTGCTTGTAAGGATGTGAAAAATAATAATAATAATAATAATAATAATAATAATAATATTTATTTATATCCCACCCCTCTGCATAGCAATCGGGGCAGCTTACAAGATAGAAATACAACACAATAAAATCAACTCCAAACCCCTACCCTCCCTCCCCTTAAAAAGTTATTAAACAAACATCAAATTAAAACAATTTTTAAAATAAGGTGAATGCCAACCAATCACCATAACTACAGCAGCAAAGGTTACAACAGCTGGGATGGGGGGGGGGGAAGGGTACAAAAAGGCAGGTTCTGTGACTGGGAAGATTAGTCAGGAAAGACCTGCCGAAAGAGATCCATCTTGACAGCCCTTTTGAAGCTGTCTAAAGATGGATCTCATCCGGCAGGCTGTTCCATAGTCTGGGAGCAGTCATCAAGAAGGCCCTCTGGGAAGTAGCCAACAGTCTAGATCAGGGGTAGGCAA
>CM034701.1:57408454-57420375 GCA_020142125.1 Phrynosoma platyrhinos
GCAGGTCAGGCACAGATGGTCCTTGGCTGGTCCTCTAAGAGTCCTCTAGCTTTTCTGACTTCCACACTACATGAATTTTTCTTTGGTGATTTTCCCCATTTTCCATTTCTTGTACATGTTTCCTTTGAGTCTTATCTCAGTTGAAAGTTTTTTAGATATCCATCCTGGTTTCTTTAGAATCTCCTATTTTTCCTTCTCACTGGAACTGTTTGAAATTCTGCCTTCAATATCTCACTTTTAAGAAACTCCCATCCCTCATGAACCCCATTCTCTATTAATATTTCTGACGTTGGCATCGCAGTCAGTATTTCCCTATGTTTACTGAAAGCAGCTTTCTTAAAGTCTAGAATGTATGTCAGATTTCGGCTTCCCCTTTGTGCTGTATAACAAACTCCAGGAAAACATTGTCACTCCCACCCAAGGATCCTGCCACTTCCATCCCATTAATGAGATCATCTCAGTTGGTTAGAATAAGGTCTAAAATAGCTTATCCCTTAGTTGCCTCTTCCACTTTCTGGACAATGGAGAAATACCCAGCAAGCTCAGAGAGTCTTTGAGGAAACAGCCATTTCAGGGAAGCAACAATGAAGGGTATCAGCATCAGGCCAGGGCCAGCATAGAGATTTACAAGGATGTTTGCATTTGAAAGAACAAGGAAAGAGAATCATCTATATACAGGCCAAGGTTAGATAAACAGAGAAGTGTTATATTGGTTTGTAATGCAAAGCAGGAAGCAAACCAAAGAGAAGTCCAGGAACCATGTCAGGGATCAGAGAAGTTGAGAAGGTTTGATAATATTCAGAAATACTGGAAGCAAGGTTCATGGCAGACAAACACAGGCATTGAATCCAAGAACTTATTGTGATGACATGGACTTTTGGTGTAAAACATTGTTTAATTTCTCTAAATATTAAGATAATTTGGTTATGTATGTATACAAGGAGAATAAGGTAATGAGCTGTCAAGAGGAGATAAGAGAATGGAATGACTGATGATCAGTGGAATGTCTGAGGGGATTTGAATAAGGTTGGTGAATGATAGTTACGATGACAGGAAACATATTCAGGAGTAACCACAAGTTGGCCATGTAACAAAATACAACTAAATACAAAATCCACAAAAGAGCAATACCTTTATTGGCCAACCAAAATGCAAAAGAAACATGGAAAAAGAAATGCTTGTGTGATGTCTTACCTGCATTTTCATTACTCAATAAAGGTATTGTTCTTTTGTGGATTTTAAAGTTTGTTGTAGCTGAGATAATAGTTGATACAGTGTATTTGGAATTTAGAAAGAAGGTGGAGTAGTGAGCCAATGGAGCATTAGAGTTAAGACAGTCAGTCAGGTTTATGAATTAATGAGTGGTGTTTAAGAGTCTGAATTACCGGTAGCTAGGAGTGGAGTGTGTGAGAGAATGTGAATTGTGTTCTAAATGTTTGAAATTAGGAATTTTTATCCTGTGGTCTGTGGGCCCCTGGTGGGCCAATGTCCTCACAAGGGGTCTGTGAAGACTGGAAGAAATGTTATGAGTTTTTATAGTTTAAAAAAGGAAAGGAAAGGAAAGGAAAGGAAAGTTATTTTGTGCCATATTGCAGCTTGATCTATGAGTTTTAGTAATGTACTAACCTACCTTCCCCATTAAAAACAAAAAAAACCAAGAATTGGCTATGAAATTAACTGTTTGATAGGGAAAAATGTACTTAGCACTTGCTACTTCTGCAAACAGTGAGAACGTGCAAGCATAAATCATGGTTTCTGCACTGATCTGTGAGAAAGCTGCCAAGGACTGTTTCTTCATATCTCTGTCCAATGACACAGTTAGGAAGCTAATTGTCAGTTTGTCAGCCACTATTGAGGAACAGCTATTAGAAACAATTCATATGTCCCCCTATTTTGCTCTGCAACTGGACATAAGCACAGACATAAAAAACAAAGTGACTTATTGTTTTATACTAGATATGAGCATGACAAAAATATTTCTGAAAGATCCTTACTGGTACACACTACAGCTGGAGAAGTAATCAACAGCTTAAATGAGCTTATAATATCTCATGACATCAAATAGTTGAAAAGTTTTGGAATTAGCACAGATGGAGCACGAGCAACGTCTGGAAAGTTTACTGGACTTGTAGCACAGGTTAAGGAAATCATACCATCAGTGATTTGGAACCATTGTTGCATACATAGGGAAATTCTAGTTGCTAAGAAAATATCAGAAAAACTAAAACAGACCTTAAATTAATTAGTCAACATTGTCAATTTCATTAAAAACAAATCATTTAATTCAAGACTTTTTTAGCAGGTTTGCAAACATAAGGACAGTGAACACCATCAATTTTTGCTACACTGTGAAGTTCATTCTAAAATATAGCCATGTTGGTCTGTAGAATCAGTATGCAGAGAGATCTTGTAGGACTTTGAGACTAACTGAAAGAAAGAAGTTGGCAGCATGAACTTTTGTAGACTACAAAACTTATGCATCTGAGGAAGTAGACTTTAGTCTATGATAGCTCATGCTGCCAACTTCTTTCTTTAGTCTCAAAGGTGCTACAAGATCTCTCTACATTGTGAAGTTCATTGCCTATCATGAAGGAAAGTTTTGTCTCATTTTTGGGAATTGAGAGATAAGATTATTCCTCATGGAGCAGCAATTTCAACTCAGCAATTGTTTGATAGATTTTTCCTGGTTAGTAAAATTAGCATATCTGTCAGATATCTTCACCTATTTAAATATGCTTGACTTAAATCTTCAAGGCAAAATTTCCTGTTCCTGATGCAAAAACTGGATTAGAGACCCATCTTCAACTAGTATTTATGAACTAGAGGGGCTCACAGTAGCAGAGGAAAGCAAACTCATAGATATATTCATAGATGGTGCTCTGAAACTGCAGTTCCTTGGCTTCCATTTGAAGAGTAATAGGGCATTTTGGGATTTCCACCTACATACTTATCAATGCTTATTGATTTTCTACCTTTCTTTATTTGAATGTTATTATTGTTGTATTTTATTATCTTCCAACCTGTCCATTTAATATGAGCTAATGATATTACAATTGGATAATATAATTGGAGTAGGGAAGAAAGACAGAAGACACAAAAGAAATAGATTCATTAGGAAAAATAGGGAAAATAAGCAGAAAGCTCTTGGATTTTAGGAAATGCAATTGTTCTTATTTTTGTAAGTTCTCATATAACAAAGGTAAAATATGGTAAATGCAAAGTTTTTTACATTCAAAGCAAGCATCTATAATATGTTAGAAACTTTTAAGTGAGGCTAGAACATTATTAGATTATAGTCCTCATCTAATATGAAAAACCAAGGGAAGTATGTATAAAGTAGAAAGCCTCTGTTAATTGCTTATTATGATTTCATCTGTATTACTGTATATATCGATGTTTCTATTATTATAAAAAGGAAATAAAAAAATTTAAAGAAAGAAACTGCAGTTCCAAAGAAGAGTCCCTTCCAAATTTCTGGGCTCCCTTACCAGCAGATTTTCTGGAACTAATCATGAGGACTACAAAAGTATTGAAGCCTTTCATAATGATGTAGTTGTGTGAAAAATTATTCTCTGTTCTTTTTTATCATAAAAATAAGTATAGAAACAGTTTGAAAAGCATATAATCAAAACTCAGAAGACAAGTTTCAGCTATTAAGCCCAATCTATTGAAGCTTGTAAATGAAATACAGTACCAGCCTTCTCATTAATTAATTCATTCATTCATTAAAATTAACAAGTAGTATTAGGCCATGGTTCAGTGTTCAGGTGTTGTTGTTATTATTATTGTTATTATTAATCATTCCACTAAAATATTATAGCAGGAGTTATTTCTCCCTTCTCTCCAAACTTAAAGACCCTTGATAATCAACTTTAAATAAATATTTGATTACATTTAGGGTTTTAAAACTTGAGTTGGGTGTTGGTGGTCCATGCATGGAACAAAAGATATTTAAAGGGGGTTTGTGGTGAAGAAAAATTTAAGAATTACTGTATTAAATAATTCATCTATTTTGTTACATGCAACTTCTGTTAATAAAGTATATAATAATAATAATAATAATAATAATAATAATAATAATAATAATAATAATAATAATAATAAATGTGTTTATTTATGCACTTTTGACCTCCGGGAACACTGTATTTTAGAAAGCTTGGCTTCAGATAAGGTAATGGCAGCAGTGAATAAAGAGGAATGGGAATATAAATTGCATAATATCTCACACAAGTAACTTGAGGACATTTAGGAAGTCCCCATGGTTATTGGCCACAGCAGTAGGTCAAAACGAAGCCATCACATTGGTGGCAGAGATGAGGACAAGGGAAGCCCTCATTCTTGGTAGTAACAGTAGAAGTTTTCACAAATGGTGGCAGTGAAAGTTTAGACAGAGCCTCACACCTATGGTGGATTGAGTGATAAACTTAGCATTGCATTGCAGGAGCATGTGTTTCTATACAGGAATTGGTAGAATCCATCTAATTAAGACAGTTTCTGATGAATCAAGCCCTGCCAGATTCTTGAGCTTCTCACAACAGCATTCCATGTCCTCCAATACTTCAAGATAAAAACAGGGACATGTGTGGCCAAGTAACATTAGAGTGTTGTAGAAATGGCAAAAGTTGTTAATGAGGAAGATCAAGCAAGCCAGGCTGTCAAACTTCACAAACATCCTGAGAAGGGAGGACTCATTGGAAAAGGCAATAATGCTGAGAAAGATAGAAGTAGGAAGAGAGGAAGGCCACATGCCAGATGGATGGACTCTATTAAGGAGGTCATGGATATTAAGGGGTTGCAGGAATTAAGCAGAGCAGTGGGGACGGAGGGTCTTGGAGATGTCTCATTCATAGGGTCGCCATGGGTTGAGATCGACTGGAGGGCAGTTAACAACAACAAAGCAAGCCAAGAGAGATGCAGCAGTTTCCTTTTGCCTGAGGCAAGTAGGGAAGTGAAAGGAGGAGACAGAAACTGAAACATTTTAAAAGCAGTTGATTCATCCCACTTGGGACAGTCGAGGATATAGAATTCTTTCTTACTGCTTTTTCTGACACCAGGTCTCTTGAGGACTGTGGGAGCCTCTGAATCTGCATCAGCTTCCTTCTCTTGTGAGATAGATGGACTCTCTTTGGAGGACCCAGGTTCACACTCAGCCTCCAATGGTCAGCCTGAGTCCTTTCCTGATTGAGGCCCATTATCTTGGCTCTGAGAAGGACAAGAAGAAAGACTGTTTTAGACAAATCATGACATCCTTCCTCTTGAATATATAGCTCTGTTGGACTGAACTAGTGCCTATGCCAAGACTACACTGTGTATCTATTGTCTGTTGACAATTAAGCCTATGAAATATTCCAGTTCTTCCACATCACTACTAATGAACTAGGCAAGGAGTAAGGTAGTAACTACTGGGATTATGTTTTTGTATTTACTTAGAATGGAAGTTAAAGTACCAAAGGGTCCATCAATATGCCCATATTTTGAATCAGCAGGAAACGCTAATTCCACAAGTCCACATCTCCTTTTGTGGAAGAGGGTATAACTCCAACCATATCTTTTTTGCTCTAAACCAGTGTCTTCACCCTCTTTGGTGAACACAGACATTGCTTCTGGCAGCTTTCCTTGTCCAAACCTGAGGTTTATAAGCCTGAGCTTCGAAAATCTCACCTCATTTACAGACACTGAGGCAGAAGAAGGGCCTTACTCATGAGGCCTTTACAGATGTGGAACCTTTCTTTGCTCATACTCATTTGAGATGCCACAAACACCACCTTGCCTAGGTTTTGAGACACCAATAGTTAGTTTCCCCTCCTTTCTTCTGTGCCACGTGAACCAAGAAAGCTCTGGTTCATTTTCAGAGAAGGATTTCTTCAATAGGGGTATGACTTTATTCTGATGTTCACTGTGACATGCTGTGATTTGCAGAGCATGAACACCTTACTTTGAAAGCTAACACATGCTTGCTAGCATTACTTGCCTTCAAATCAGGGCAACCCCCTGAATTTCACAGGATTTTCCTAGGCAAGGAGGTGGTTTGCTATTGCCTTCTTCAGAATATACGTAGCACCTGACATTCTTTGGTAGTTTCCCTTCTGTTTAAAAATGTTTAAAAACTGTTTTAAAACAATAATAGTTTCAATGTATGCTACTTACCTGCAAAAAGTAGCACACTGTACTAGCATTAGTGATATGTAAATTACATTAGTGATATGTATTTTTAAGGTTGTTTTTAATTGTTTTGAAATACAAAAAAGTCCCCAAAGAACTCCCTATTATCTTTTGTTGTGATGTGACTTCTTCCACACATACACCAAAATTGCACCAGTAATGATGTTGACACTGAAATAACATAAAGTAACCATGTCCTCCTGCCTTTCTAAGGGAAAAAATACTAATGAGGGACATGGCTATTTTAATGTGTTCCTTCAAGCCCTAGTCATTTTGATGGTGACTGATTCTGGGTCTTTGCAGACTGCCAGAAATAGTGCAAATTGAGTCCACTTTTAGGGTTAGGGTTAGGGAATCATGGAAACTGTATTGTATTGTGGCACCAGAGCTCTCTGACAGAGAAGGCTCAATGTCTTAGGAAAAAAACAATTTCCATGACTCCCTAGCACTAATCCTAACCCTTAAAGTGGACTCAATTTGCACTATTTCTGGCAGTCTGCAAAGGCAAAGCGTCAGTTTTACCAAAGGTGTCTTCTAGGCTGCATGTTTTTCATATGGTCATTCTTTCTCAATTAGCATATATACAGATTTTCATTTTTTTTTTTTTGTAAATATGTTTCCTCTTGTGTGTTATTCTTCAACAATGTGTAAGTACATTAATTAGTCTTTTAATGAGACACAAGACTTGAATAATCCTTTCATGTCCTGTGAAATGTATATTTTGACCACATGATGGCACTATAGCCTAAGGATTAACTATATAGTGTAATACATAGCTGATGCACCTGAAAATCTTTAACTAATATATTAGGCACATTTTTGTTTTGTTTGTACCTTTATTATATATATTATGTGAGACATACATGATTTTACACCAAGATGTAGTCTTATGAAAAAAAGAAATCAAAAACCTCCAAAGAAGGAGACCACCACACTCTGAGGGAATATGTTCCACTGCTGAACAGCTCTTACTGTCAGGAAGGTCTTCCTAATGTTGAGGTAAAATCTCTTTTCCTGTCATTTGAACCCATTGCTCTGATTCCTATTCTCTGAGAAGCAGAAAACAAGCTTGCTCCATCCTCAATATGACATCCTTTCCAATATTTAAACATGGCTATCATATCAGCTCTTAACCTTCCCATCCTTCTCTTCTTCAGGCTTAATTTGTGCTTCTTGAATTAAGCCAGGGTTGTTGTTTTTTTGTACTTCTCCAATTTTGTGACAGAGCCTTTCAATGGGAAAAAAACCCAAAATTATTATTAGTAGTAGCAGCAGTAGTAAAAAATACATACAAATATTTTAAAAGAAGTGACTTGTGCAAACATACATATTAGAAGAGAAAATGAATACATTTTGAAAGATTTAAAACTTGTGTTTAAAATGGAACAAACTTGTGGCTGGCAAAATGTAAGCATTGTGCACACACAAAATTAGCTTGGTCCACCTCTAAGTGAGATGCATGTTTGTCCTGAGATGGAGAAATCTGTCCATTTCATTTTCCCCATCTTTTTGGACTTTTACAATCTCAGGGTCTTTCCATCCTGAATATGAAGAAACTTGCTAATTTTGCTAAATATCTAGCAAACACAAATTAAAATGAAATTTGTACCCATCATTGTCTCTGTGGGGGAATGCATTAGTCATAGCTGCACTGGAAGCTGCTACACTAAAAACACAAAGAGAATGTGAGAGCTGCTCTGCTTTATATTGCCATGCGCTTTCCCACCACAGGATCCATGCTGGGTCTACATGGCTTTTTGTTTTGTTTTGTTTGCTCCTTCCTTCTTTTCAAATGATCAGCCTGGACTTCAGTCCTTTTACCTTTTGTTGCACGATAGGTAAAAGAGAAAATATTAATTGTATCTAATGGTGGTCCCTCCACTGACACACAGAATCATAGAGCTGGAAGTGTCATCTCATCCAACTCCCTGCCTTGCAGTAATACAAATTTAAATCACTCCTGAGAGATGGTCACCCAACCTTTGTTTAAAGGCCTCCAAAGGAAAGTCCACCACACACGAAGACACCAGAATTGAACACCTCTTACAGTCAAGAAATTCTTCTTAATGCTCAGATTAAATTCCTTTTCTTGTGGTTCAAATCCATTGGTTTGTGCTCTAGGACTTTATTCCATGCAGTTTTCAAACCGCCATAAAAGTTTGACAATTGCAACTTTGGTGATATCTATTGCACAACACCTCCTACCTCTCTTTGCTGCCTTTTCTTCCAATTGTGGTTAGCCAGCACCTTGCCATTGATGGGGAAAACCTGTCAATAAGCTCCCTATCACATTGGTATAGCACTCGGCCACAGGTACAGTAAATTATCCTATGGCAGTTTCAGTATTGTGTGGTCACATGGTGTCAGTGTCTCCTCCCCTCCCCCTCCTCTTTCTATTCCAGAACAGATGGAAAGGAATGTTTTACATTTATTTATTTATTTATTTTAACCTGCATTAGCACAACTCCAGAATTGTGTTTAAAACTGCATACACATAAAAACTAAAGACATACTGGGTAAGGCATAGGGAAGGAGGTGGGGTTAAGGACAAGGGTGAAACAGAGTGTGCAGGACCAGTAGTAGCCCATTTATGCTAATGGAGGAACCTGTAGTAGAAAGTGCTCCCAATCTGGCATGTATGCATTTTCTTTCATTAATGCAGTCATGTCAACTATCTGCTTGAATCTGTTAAATTAAAGTTACCATCTGTCATCTTAATGTCATGTGATAAAGTACCTAAGCTCACTCCATCCTTTACTTGACATCTATTTAGATATTTAACTATGGCTATAATTTGTTGTTGTTAATCTCGACTCATGGCAATCCTGTGGATGAGACATCTCCAAGACTTCCTATCCTCCACTTTTCTGCTTAATTCCTGAAAAATCATACCCGTGACCTGTTTAATAGAGTCTATCCATCCAGCATGCAGACTTCCTTCCTTTCTATTTCCCTCCACCTTTCAAAGCATTATTGTTTTTTTCCAATGAGTCATGGCTTCTCATGATGTGTTCGAAGTATGACAGCCTCAGTTTTGTCATTTTGGCTTCCAGAGAGATTTCTGGCCTTATCTTTACTAAAAACCCATTTGCTTGACTTTTTGGCCATCCAAGGTATCCTCAACAATGTTCTTCAGCACCTCATCTCAAATAAATTGATTTTCTTCCTATATCTTTCATATCTGTTCATGCAGGCATACATGGTAATAGGTAATACAATGGCTTGTATGATTCTAACTTTCGTGCTCTGTTGTATATCTTTGCTCTTTAGGATCTTTCCTAATTCTTTCATAGCTGCCCTCCTCATTTTTAGTCTTCCGATTTCTTGACTGCAATCCCTGTTCTGATCAATGTTCTTTTGTGAGTGTTCACAATACTTTCTCAAGGGATAGAAAGTTCCAAGGGATTTCTGGAAATTTACAGTATAACTTTGTATTATCTGTTTGTCTAGTTACATAAATATAAGGAAAGCAGCTAGGGAGCATGTAGGCATCTGCACGCAAGCAGCACAACATCTAATCCTGTCCCAGATTTTTTAAAGGAAATAGCATGGCCACATAGTAATCCTTCTCCCATGACAGTTTTCCATTTAAGCACAGGGATAGGAATTGTGTGGCCCTCCAGATGTTGAATAACTGCAACTCCTGACATTCCTCACATTTAGTTATGTTGGCTAAGTCTCTTGCTCCAGTACATCTCTGCTCCAGTACATCACCTAATTCACTATATGTTTCTGCTCATCTCCAGAAATTAAATATTGTGACATTCTTTGGACTGAAGAGATTGGGAACCATTAAGGTGGTCAACCTCCTATATGTACCATCAGATTCCTGATTATGGGAAGTCACAGCAATAAGCCAATTCATCATAAACAAGCCATAAAACAATATCAATATATTTCCCAGAGAAATGGGTCCATAGGTTCTTTCTCATTGTTGCTGAAGAAAATCTTGCATTACTTTCCCTCATTCCTAAGTATCTACCATAAGTACAGAGGAACTGTGCCTACACATACATGCTGACATGGAATCCTCTGGTAAGTGGGTCTACAATTGCAACCTCATAATAATATAGCAATGATTCTTCCCAAAATAAAGAGCCCCCCACCTTACTTAGTTTGCGAATGGCATGGGCTGAAATCCTGTGGAAGTACTATCATGATGTAACTATGCCAGTGGAGCTAGTGGCACCAAGAAGAAAAAGTCCAAGGGCACTGTGGACCTGAAGGTGGTAAGGCACTGGATAAATAGGCTGCTCAGAACCAGCAGATATTGTCTGCTTTCCCTTGCCAAGGAAACATGCAATTGCTAGCTTAGTATATCACTAGGATTCTGAGTAGGATTGTAGTGCTGTGATTCCACTTTAATAGCCATGGCTGTATCCAGTGGAGTCCTAGGGTTTGTGGTTTGGTGAAGCACTCAGGCTCTTTAGTTGAAAATTCAAAATATCTTTCCCTAAACTGCAAATCTCATAATTTTGTAGGATGTTGCCATAGCAGTTAAAGTAGAATCATAGTGCTATAAATTGTGTAGTGCGACAGGATCCCAAGTACCATGAAGCTCAAAGGAAGCAATATCAATATAAACTCAAATTCATCAGCAATTTATCTCCAAGACTTCACAGAGGAATAGCAGCAGAATGTTATCTATCTGCTTGAATCTGTTAAATTAAAGTTACCATCTGTCATCTTAATGTCATGTTACCCAATTAAAACACTATTACTGGATTGCAGTCCTTGGAATAAATAATTGGCCAGATTGGCCAGCCTTCCACAAAGTCGCTGGTTCCTACTTTGTTGCCTCGGCACCTGCTAATACAGGCACAGTTAAGAAACGGCATGTTTGTAATTTGTTAACTGTGTTGCCAATAAACTACACTTGGACCCAACAAACATTTCTTGTATTTTAATCCCTGAGCAACTTTTTTTTTAAAAAATCAGCAAATGTTTTCTGCCTCCCACAGAGCTCTGAAAAAGTAAGGTATGAGAAATGTATGCATATGGTACAAGGCCAGTAAGAGTGCCACAGAACATATAAACAAACAATCAGATATGTGTCACAAAAGACACAATTCTGTACTCTGTGTGGGCCATTTTCTTTTCCATCTGAGCCAAAACAGGAACAAACTGTAGGAGAATTCATAATTTTGCTTTCTTTTTTTTTTTCTTTTTTGCTTCATAAATTGAAAGACATAATTGCTCACAATAAATTGTGTTTTATACAGTCTCAACTGTCATGGGCTTCTTCAAAGAATCCTGGGAATTCTAAGGGAGGTATTGAGAATTCTCCATGACAGATTGCTATTGCCCTCCATCACACAAATCATACAAATTCAAGGAGAAAAGGGAATGACTTGAGTGACTAACTGACTGATTAAAATATTTCTATTCCACAATCTTGCCCTGTGAAGTAGGACAGAACACACTTGATCTCTTCTGATTTTGGTAGCTAAGCAGGGCCAAATCTATCTAGAAACTGGATGGGAGGCCACCAGAAAATACAATGTTTATCACAAGATCCCAAAAGAAGGAAAAGACAACAGAGAAGTACAAAGTTATACACACATTTCATTAATAAATAACAATTACAAGATATTCACATCAATAATAGCAGACAGATTAAAATGGATACTAATGAAACTAACACACAAAGATCAAAATGGATTTCTGCCAAATAGACATATTCAAAACAACTTGAGAACTGTGCTCAATGTTGCATAATAATAATAATAATAATAATAATAATAATAAAATTTATTTAT
>CM034701.1:57420475-57430564 GCA_020142125.1 Phrynosoma platyrhinos
AAACATAGTGGCAGGTAGGCGACCAGCAATTAGTATGGCGGGGGGGGGTAGGGGAAGGCATGGACTTGCTCCTTAGGCTAGGAAACTAATCAGGAAAGGCCTGCCAGAAGAGATCCGTCTTCACAGCTTTTTAAAAGCTGTTTAAACTGGTAATATGATAGATCTCGTCCAGCAGGTCATTCCATAATCTGAGAGCGGCTGCCAAGAAGGCCCTCTGGGAGGTTGTAGACAGCCTGGTTTTAATAGGCTGAAGCAAATTCCTGCCAGAGGACCAAAGTGCACGGGTAGGATTATATGGAAGGAGGCGGTCCTGAAGAAAGGTTGGACCCAAGCCATGTTGGGCTTTAAATGTCATGACAAACACCTTGTACTGAGCCTGGAAACTGATCAGCAGCCGGTGGAGTGTTTTTAGAACAGGTGTAATATGGTCTCTCCTAGATGTCCTGGAGACCAACCTGGTTGCCATATTCTGTACCAGTTGAAGTTTCCAGACTAAGCCCCATGTAAAGCGCATTACAGAAATCAAGACAAGAGGTTACCAGTGCATGCACTACAGTTACAAGGTCCCTTACTTCCAGGAAAGGGCGCAGCTGGTCACACTACCCCTGTCGATGCTCAGACGAAGTTCATCAGCCAAGGCAACTATGGCGGTCTGAACACCAAATCCTGTCCTAAAGCCAGTTTGAAATGGGTCTAGATAATCGGTTTCCTCCAAGAGAGCTTGGAGTTGAAAATCTACCGCTCTCTTGATCACTTTGCTTAAGAAAGGTAATATAGAGACCAGCCTATAGTTGTTCATGTCCAGGGGATCCAGGGAAGGCTTTTTCAGAAGCGGCCTAACCGCCGCTTCCTATAAACAACTATACTATAAACAACACAATGGGGAAAAAAGATGGTAATGATCTTTATAGATGCAGAAAAAGTGTTTGATAAAGTGAGCTGATTATTCATGCAAGAGACATTTAACAAGATGAATATGGGAGAAAGATTTAAGAAATGGATCAGTGAAATATATAGAGAATAGAAAGCACAAATAATAATTAATGATGAGAAAACACAACATATAAATACCCCAAAGGGCATGCGTCAAGACTGCCCAATGTCACCTCTATTGTCCATACTAATTCTTGAGATATTAAACAATAGACTCAGAGAGGAGAAAGAGATTCATGGAACTAGAATAAAAGGACAGGATTATAAAATGAAGGCTTTCACAGACAATTTGGTGTGTTTTTTGGAGGATCCAATAAAAAGCATAGAAAAACTAGTGAATACTATACAGGAATTTGGAAATCTTGATGGATTTAAAATCACCCAAGAAAAAACAATAATTTAACAAAAAAATGTCAAGAGAAGAGGAGGAAAGATTAAGAGAAAAAACAAAATAGAAAATAGAGGGGGGGAGGTAAAATACCTCAGAATATATCTAATAAAAAGAAACAGACCTTTTCAAAAATAATTATAACAAAATCTGGAAGGAAATCAAGAAGGATCTTGGTAGATGGATGAAATTACAAATTTCATTTCTAGGAAGAGTTTCAATTATCAAAATGAATGTTCTTCCAAAATTAATGTATCTCTTCCAGAACTTACCTATAATTAACAATGAGAAATATTTCAGTATATGGAAAAAATAACTTGATAAATTTCTGTGAGGGAGGGGAAAGGCTAGAATCAGGTGGGGTAACCTAACTGAATCAAAGGAGAAAGGGGGATGTGCACCCCTTTTAGCAGAAAACCTCACAGTCCTGGAACACCTACTAAGGAAGATCAAAGAAGGAAGTGCTACGTCAGGCTTAATGTTGAACATAAAGAAAACAAAAATAATGACCACCAAGGGCCTTCACAAGTTCAACCTAGACAATGAAGAAATAGAAATCGTAAAAGAATTCTCATACCTGGGATCAAACAGTGATAGAAATGGGGACAGCAGTCAAGAAATCAGAAGAAAATTAAGAATGGAGAGGGTGGCTATGAAAGAACTAGAAAAATTCTCGAATGCAAAGATATACAACTGAGCATAAAAGTTAGACTCATACAAGCCATTGTATTCCCTATCATCATGTATGGATGTGAGAGCTGAACAGTTAAGAAAGATGATAGGAAGAAAATCAACTCCTTTGAGATGTGGTTCTGGAGAAGAGTATTGAGGATCCTGTGGACAGCCAAAAAGACAAACAAATGGGTCCTAGAGCAGATCAAGCCAGAAACCTCCCTGGAAACCAAAATGACCAAAAATGAGGCTGATGTACTTCACACACATCATGAGAAGAGAAGACTGATTAGAAAAGACAATAATGCTAGGAAAGGTGGAGGGAAGTAGGAAGAGAGGAAGGCCAGATGGCAGATAGATGCACTCTATTAAGGAGGTCATGGGTATGGGTTTGCAGGATTTAAGCAGAACAGTGGAGGGTCACCATGGGTCGAGATCAACTCGAGGACTGTTAACAACAATGTTAAACTGTACTACTATGCCTGCTGTGCATCATGGCTAGGAGAATGGGTAAAATTAACTAATGAAAGAACATTAGCCATGGAGAGTAAGAACACAAATTCAGATGGCATGGGTACATGTGGTATAAATAATATAATAATAATAAAGATTTTTTTAAAAAAAATAATGTACAGATGGTACTTGTCACCATCAAAATTAAATGCCATGTACAAAACAGGTTTGACAAAGTGTTGAAAATGTCAAGAGTCGCATGGTTCATTCTTCTACATGTGGTGGAAATGTAAAATAGCAAAGAAATACTGGAAAAAGATTCATATGCTGATGTCAGAAATATTACAGGTGATGATACCATTTGATCCAGAAATCTTTCTGTTAAATATGATCTTCAAGTTAAATAATACAGCAAAAAAGAAGTTCAGAAGAGGGGTATTATATATACTTTATTCATCTAGAATTATATATGCCAGATATTGGAAGAAAGAGAAATTATCACCAATAGAAGAATGGTTAATAAAAGTTAAAGAAATGATGAATATGGATATTCTTACTGCATAATTGCAAGATAAACCAATAGAGACAATAGAGAAAGAGTGGTAGTTAATAAGAGAATATTGGGCTAAAATATGGAATAGAAAGATAATGTATCGAAGGGTAACATACACTCTTGGTTATTAGGAAAGATGGAATAAAAGAAATAAGGATGTAAGAAAAAACAAAAATTAAGCAATAAATATGAGTAAAAGATAAGTAAAAGGTAATATGTAAAAACCTCATATTGGAGGAATGGCTTGGTTTTTTTATAAGGTTTTGAAATGCAATTTAAAAAATTAAAAAGTTAAATAAAAACTATATTTAAAATTTAAAATTAAAACTTTGAAAATATACCATGGCTGCCATAACCTGGTGATCCCTGTAGACATGAGTTTTATTTACTTTGTACATATAGACCCTGCAATGTTCTTGATGGGGAAAATGGATAGGGAAAGGCAAGACAATATTGCAACTCCTATCAACCCAGGGCAACAATGGTGAAGGATGATGAGTTTTACAGTGTAACAGCATCTGGAGGACCACAGTTGTCCATCCCCATACTAGTGGAACAATGCTCTGTGGCTGAAGAGATTTTATTGACACTTCAAGACTAGTGCAGTTATGTGTAGAGTAAAGATCAGGATTGTAGCCCAGTGGTTCCCATAATACATTCAAATACTCATTTCTATGGTTTTCTACTCACTTTGGTTTTAGGAAACATCTCTCCTCCTGCGTATCCCACAACAACCATTGTTAAAACTGAACTTGTCACTTCATCTCCACACCTACATTCTCACAGACAACATGCTTATATAGGTTTGTCCCTGGACCTTCTATTCCACACCATGCATCTAAGTAAGTAGACTCAAGTCTACAAAAGCTCGTGCTACCAATTTCTCTCTTTCAGTTAGTCTCAAAGGATGTTGCAAAATCCCTTTGCATACTAACATTTCACACAGTTAACATCCATTAGAGGCAAGTGAGACAATGAATACACTCTGAGGCTGCACCCTCACCGCAGAAATAATCCAGTTTGACACCACTTTAGCTGCTCAATGCTATGGAATTCTGGGATTTGTGGGAGGTTATGGCACCAAAACTCTATGACAGAGAAGTTAAATGTCTCACAAAACTACAATTCCCAGAATTCCATAGCATTGAGCCATGGCTGTTAAACTAGTATCAAACTGGATTATTTTTGCAGTTTAGATGCAGCCTGGGTTTTGCTCTGAAATTTAAAGGAGATAGCCAATGTGTTGAACATCTTCTTTTGTTCTCAAGATAGCTCCCTGAAAATTCCTCCCTACTGATATCACAGCTACCAGCCTCTGTTGCTAATCTCTCACTCCTGCTCCTAAAAGCTTTAGAGGTATCTTCTGTTTCTTATTTAAACGGATTTATCATCTCCTGTGAATATTGTCTGGAGTTCTCATTCTCTCGCTGGTAGAGAGAACTGCAGGGGGGAAGTAAGGGTGTGTGTGAAACCAGTCAGCTGAAACACGTCATTCTTTTTTCCCATACTGGGAACAGCTCAAAATAGTTATTTTATTGCTTTTGCTTTTGAAGCTGGAGCAAAGAAAAAGAACCGCAGAAAGTTGCTGCATTCTAAGACGTTAAAGTGAAAAAACAATTAATATCAACAAAGAAGAGAAAAAAAGGGGACATCCTTTTAATGTAGTTCAGCTGCAGAGCAAAGCTGCTGATGGCAGTTCCAGTCACACAGACCCACCTTCATCTCATATTTATAGAGCTGCTTCTGGAAATGTATGTCTTTCAGCTGGGCTCTTCTGGTAATCACGCCTTTCAGAAGGGATGCCAGTGCCACCCAGTGTGTGTTCCCTTGATCTGTCTGGGGAGTTTGGGCTGCTGGGAAGTTCAGTGCTTGGGAAATGGGCAAAGGTTTGTGTGAGTGTACACATTTAAAGAGCCATTTGTTTCAACAGGTTGCATGTAAGCAATAGAAATTAGAGGTAGGAGGGTGGGGGTGAGGATCCACCTTGCACTCAGGTCCTGATCTAGATCATGTCCCTTTGTCTACTGTAAAGAAAGGAAGGAAGCAAAGCTATAGCTGCTATTTATGTGTGCATTTACACTGTAAAAATAATGCAGTTTGACACCACTTCAACTGCCATGGTAAAGAAGGGAACAAGGAACTTCATTCTCTGCAGACACATCCAAGCCAATAAGGCCATAACAACTCAGTGCGCATCTACACTGTAGAAATAATGCAGTTTGACACCACATTAACTGCCATGGCTCCATCCTACAAAATCCTAGGATCTGTAATCTTGTGAGGCACCAGCATTCTTTGGCAGAGAGGGCTATAGACCTTGTAAAACTACAAATCCCACAATTCCATAGGATGGAGCTACAGCACTTAAAGTGATGTCAAACCATTATTTCTACAATGTATATGCACTTACCTTGGCCCTAAATGTACCAAAATCAGATGCTGCTGAACTGCAGTTCCCAGCATTCTCACAATGATTATGCTCACCAGGTCTTCAGGAGGAATAGGCCAACAGGTATCTTGGGGGCTAGCCTTCATCCACTTTTGGCCTTAGCTGAGACTGGAAAGTTTTCATTCATACCTCAGATGTGAGACTTTAAAAATTGTTCACTCCAAGACTGCTATCTTTGCCATGTTTGCACTCCCTTGATAACTCTGCTTGCCCATTTTCTTTGGATGCCTAAGCTGCTTTCTAAATGCTCAACTGAATCTTTAAGTTATTTCAATGCCAGAAATTTAGAGACATTCTTATTTGAAGGGGGCAATGCCATCCTTTTGCCCTCCTGTAGCTATAGCCTTGGGCAGCTCCGTGCCAAAGTGAGCACAGCAACCATGTAGCATGATTGTCCAGATCCCAGTCACTCACTCATTAACACTCACTCAGGGACGAAACAGACTGCCATGAAGGAATGCCTTGCCACCATCCCTTTGAAAGCCAGATTGGGGCTGCAGAAACCGCACTCTGCAGCCCTGACGTAGCTGTTTCCCACTGCAAAAAGAAGTGGCAGAAAAGAGTGCCTTTGCCACCATGGCTGCAGTTTTTCCAGGTTTCTGTGGCATGCAATGTGTAATCGCCACACCACAGAAACGTGTGACGCAGCCCACCATGAAGTCAGGCAAGCCGCATGATGCCAGATTGAGGGTGGCACTGGGGCATGGGTCATGTGGCACACCCCCATGCCACCCTGAAGCTGGCTTATCATGCCAGTCTGTATAGCCACTCATTCACTCTCTCACACACACACTCTTATGTACAAAAACACTGAACAATAAAGGAGCTGATTTTTACCACTTTCCCCTCACCTTGCAGTTCCTTATTTCCCCTGCAAGTATGATTTCAAGAATTGTGGGGCTAGGATTGTCAAATACCAGAGAATGGCCTTTCTTTTCCAGTTTTCAGGGCAAGATGGAAGAAAATCTGGGAAAGAGCACATTGGATAAATTATGTGCACATATTCATTTTCCTTATTTGTTAGGGCTTGCTTTTTTAAATTTGAATTCCATTTTGAATTTCAAAGGGATGTGAATTGATATTTTCCTCACTTGCTAGTCTTGGTGGTTTTCATTTGAATGGCAAAGTCTGTGCAAGTGTGATTAATGCTGAAAGCAACTTCTTAATGACATATGTCCCATATAACATAGCTAGGGCCCGTCCCCATGAAAACACATGGATTCATCTAGCATCTAGATTTACCAAACCAGCACATTGGTTTGGTAAATCTCAGACTGTCTTGACCTGGCTACCCTAAGGTGAGCATCCAGCACACTGGTGAAGACATCTACAGAAGAAAGGGGAAATGGTGAATAGCAGCTCCCCATTTCAACAGTGGAACAGCAACTCTGAAATTGGCATCCCATTTTGCTAGTTCACTTCTTGTTTACCTTCTCTCAGAATATGCAACCAAATGTATGCATCTTGGTCAGATCCAGCATAGTTCATATATTCTCTGAGGTTTAAGCTAAACTGGATCCAGAACCTTAGCACTATTAAGCACCCTTGCATACCCTGCACTGTATTATGGCATCCTCTTATTTTGATAACTCATATCTGGAAATAGCATGTTTTTGAGAGATCAATGACCTTTCAGGAACACTAGGTCATATTCCCAGGGGAGGGTAAGATCATTTCCTCCAAGGCTTATGTACATCCAGGTAAACAAAACTATCAAATCTAAAGTGTTCCTTCCTTCCCCCAAGTAATCTGCATTTCCTCTCAAAACTTGAGACAAAGGATCTCTTCATACCCAGAGCAGTAAGCTAATCTCTCTCTGCCTACCTCTTCTTGTGCCCCAGCCAAACTCCTCCATCCATCCATCTCAGGGATATCCCAATCCAATCACTGCTTTTGTTAAACCCATCAACCAGTCCGAATTCCATTGTTGATTTCTGAGACAAATCATTCAGCCTTTCTTACCTGGCCAGAAAATTGTTCCCCTGGAGCTAGTTTTAAGGTACAAATACGGTTTCAAAACCTAACCTCTGCACACACAGCATATCCAGTATACATGCCCACATTCTGTATATGTTCCATTAGTTAGCTCTAAATGCTGTATTTGTCTGGGCTGCTATCTTGTGTGTCTGATTGCACTCTGCATATTTTCTAAATAAAGCCTTTCTAATTTACTCAAAACCTAGAGTCCTCCAAGTTAGTACTGGTATATATTGGTGCACAAGGTCCAAAGATTACCCATGCATTTCACAAACCTAATTTCCCCATCTTTTGAAGTATTGCTGACAGCTAGTGGGGTTCCACAGCCTCCCCGTCCATTCTTTGGGATACATGACACAGGACCTAATCTGCTGAGCCTTAAATAGCATCCATATTGTAATGGTTAAAGATAGGTTAATCTGAGTAATAGCTATCTTGCTTCACATGGAAAGACAATTTGCACTATTGTGTTGGGCCCTGACTGTTTGTAACTGAGCCTTTCCTATTATTTTATATCCAATACATTAGAAAGTGTTTTCTACTGATATGGCCAATGGCACATTAGCCTCCTGTTACTGAAAGTTGTGTGTGACATTACTCTAAAATAGCAACAGATCAGTTCCCAATTAAGTTGCTTGCTTTCATGTTTGCAATCCTTAGCAAATAAAGTTCTCAAGCTAACAGTTTAAGTACAGGAGATCACTGCCAGATTTTGCTTACAGGCGCCAGCCTATAATAAGAATTAAATCACCACAAATTAAGAGAAAGTTTGGTTGAGTTTAATGGTAAACATTATTCCAATACTTCTTTCCCATCAGCTATCAATTTTACTTTATTTTTTCTTGGAAAGTTTTTTTCTCTTAATCAAGGTTGTGCCAATATTCAAAATGGGAAAATAACTTCAAAGTAGCATGTACATGTGCTTTTGTGTGTGTGCGTGCTCATATACACAAATGCATGAGTAATGATTATGCTAAAGATTATTTTATTTATGGTACCACCAAGGGACTTTCTAAGTGAAATTCCCTCCCTTTCCCATGGAGCAAATGCTACTGTACCAGCATTAGCCAAATCCAGCAAAATCCCTTTTACCACAGAATGAAAACCAACCAAAAAGAACAGACAGATCATCAGAGTCACACTTCAGTTCTAAGAGTGGCTGCCAAACTAGACTTAACACAAAATATGTTGTTAGCAGCAACACTGGGAGATTTTTCAAAATATATAATCCTAAGCATGTAGTAGTGAATTTTCATCGGGACCATAGTACCTTCTCTGAAATAAAATTGTGTGGCTTCATCCCATGGCACTGCAATTAGTCTTAAGGGGAAAGGTCCCATTGTCTAATGGGAGATTTCCCTCCTAAGACCCTTGCAGTGGGTTTCTTTATATCACAAATGGGGAGGGAACCTGCATGCATGCTGTGATCCTAAAAAAAATGGACCCTTATGCCATTATTATTATTATTATTATTATCCATTTCTCAGTCTACAACATGTTACCAACTGGCATTTTGGACAATACCATGATTGGGATCTATCCAACAATCTAGGAATCAGTGGGATATTATCAGATAATGTGTCATGTTCTAAATAGTCACTTTTATATTGGATTATTGTGATCCTATTTATGTCAATTTCACTCAGATGTTTTCCTGCTCTCATAGCACCTGCCCCTACTGGAACCACAGTTATTCTCTTTTCCAGAGATGCTGAATCTCATTTTGTAGATCTTGATATTTCATACATTTTCCAACCGATGAGGAAAACTTGGGTAAATTTCTAGGAAAGGAGGAATGGGCCAGGTGTAGTAAGGTACAAAAGGAATATTTAGAAGCAAAAGTTACAAGTGAGGAGATTATGGAAGCATTGAAACAAGCTAAAGATGGTAAATCCCCAGGTCCGGCAGCTTATTACAAAACATTTGTGAATGAAATAATGGATACGTTCCAGGAAACCATGAATAAGGTGGGAACAGAAGGGATACCTGAAACATGGAAAGAGGCGGATTTAATTCTTATACCCAAAGGTAAAGAAAACCTGGATGATCCTAAAAATTATCGACCCATTTCACTTTTAAACAACGATTATAAGATCTATGCGAAGGTACTGGCCAATAGACTAAAAAAATGTTTAAAAGAAATCATAGATGTTGATCAAAGAGGATTTCTCCCAAAGAGACAAATTAGAGATAACTTAAGATATATTATTAACATTATAGAATATTATGAAAGACACAATGACAAAAAATTGGGGTTTTTTTTTCGATCTGCAAAAAGCATTTGACACAGTCAATTGGAGTTCACTAATACAAATTATGTTAAAGATGAACTTTGGAGAGAGTTTTGTAAACCAGATAAAGAAAATATATGAAAACCAAAAAGCCCAAATAATAGTAAATGGAGATAAAACACGCCAAATAGCAATTAAGAGAGGGACAAGGCAAGGATGCCCTCTCTCTCCCCTGCTGTTTCTTGTAGTTATAGAATTATTGATTAGGAAAATAAAAGGTGAAAACGATATACAAGGAGTGAAAATTAAAAAATTCAAATATAAAATTAGGGCATTTGCAGACGATTTAATAATCAATTTGGAAGACCCAGTCGATAAAGCAAGCTTGCTGATGGGATTATTGGAAACATTTGGTGAAATCACAGGGTGTAAA